>BMAW01082967.1:1001257-1100685 GCA_019974015.1 Nephila pilipes | reverse complement strand
TTTTTTTTTTTTTTTTTTACCAATTAGTAAATATTAACTGGGAATTTTCGAAGACATGAAAACTCACAAACGAATCATTAAAATAGAGAAAATAGAGTTAAAAATATTTTTAAAAATCGCAGAAAAAATGTAATGCCGCAGAAACTTATTTTTTGCTCTTTCGGATGCACTTTTTTGAATTCAAATGGATAAAATAGTCAAGATTTGAGAACGTTAATAAAAATTCTGTAGGATTAACATTGCATTCACAAAATCAAAATGAATGGTAGACGGGAGCCTTAAGTACTATACATTGTCTCTTACTATAAATTCGGTAGACCATTTAGAAATGTAGGCAAAGAAAAAAAGAAGGGGGAGGGGGCTTAATTTCTGTAATTCTTTTCGCGGCTGGACAAAATTAGCAACAATGTTATGGACTCAAAAGGAACTAAATTCTGATGTTAATGAACCAATTAACTAAATTCTTAGTTAACAAAAAAAATTATTTTTTAAAATAAAATTTTTCCTACAGGAAATCTGATTTCTCATCTAAAGATCAAATTTCGTAAAATTCTCTGTATAAATTTCTGAGTTTTGGAATTGAGTACAAAAGTACTAAAAAGAACGTGCGTCAGAGTGAAGAGCGAAATGGTGATTATTTAAAGGATGATATTTGTCAAAACTTAAAAACAATTATTTCTTAGTTTGTTTTCTGTCTATAAATCCCATAGGGACTTACCTTTTTGAGGTAAGTACGGGTATCACCCCTCCCCCGAGGAACCCTAATGGGATTCACTGACTTTGGTAAATGCGGGTGACGCATACCCGGAATTCCCTAGATCGCATTTCTTCTCCATTTTCGACGCTTCTTCTTGTCTTCTAAATTTTACTTTTTTTTTTTTTGGTCATTTTTCGAACGTCTAGATTACAATTATAATGCAACATAGCCATGTGCGGATATTGCGCTATTAAACTCCACTCTCACTTATGTTCTCTTTATTTAAAAAAAAAAGAAGAAAAGAAAGAAACGCGAATCATTAATAAATAAATAAGTTGTATCATTTTAAAATAATCTGGCAAGTTTTGGACTACTCTGTATCAAAGAATAAAGGAAAACACTTCGTTAATATGAGAAATGCATGGATTCTTTATGATAAACTATCAACGAAAATCAATCCATAATTAACTTAAACCTTTCATGTAAATAACGCCTCGTCAACTAAATGGCTGCCAGACGACAACTATTCTTTCCCAAAACCGCTGTAGCCGCGTTAAGACAACCCTGGCAGCAAGTAGAGATTAAAATACTGCATTACCATCAAATGATGATAATAATGCCCACAGTTTATAATACCATTTCGTCGCTTCTAAATTCCTCTCATGTTCGCCTGTTACAAACACTCGTGGTTTATTTTATTCTTCCTCGGGGGTTACCCCCCTCCCTCCCTCCTCCGGGATAAAAAATCGTTTATGCGTCTCTCTCTTTTTCGAAACTGAAACAAGTTCCATGTGTTTCCTCTAGGCTGTAAAATAAGGGAAGTTTGGAACATGCAACCTGGCCTTAGCCCTAACCTGAGATATGCCTGCTGAATGTTAATGCTTCCGACAGGCCTCAACCAAAAAATATAAAAAATAACACGTTATAAAGGTTTAAGTAGGTGGTCAGCGGCATTTTAGGCATCAAGTTGCGTAAGCCTCTGGAAAGGTATAATTTATTACTGGAAAATTGCCTGTCTTAATTCTATGGGTTATCTTATTGCCGGAGCATGTTTGATGGGGGAAGACTGGAGATATCTCTTCCAAGTTTATTTTTTATTCTTTTTCCTTTTTATTTATGGAAAGCTAACAAGTTTTAATTTCTTTCTTATCTGTTCTTATCCTTACTTTGTTTATGGTTGAATGTGTACGTAGGTGCTTGTATTTTCGAACTCGGATGGTCGGTCGTTTTTGTGCTTGATTTTTATTGCGTTCCTTTTTTCTTTTTCTTTTCTTTTTTTTTTTTTAATACTAATTTTCTCATACATATTGCATGTGTTCCTAACCTTACATTGTTTTGGTTTCAAGAAATTAAGTGGTTTTTTTTTTTAATTTTATTATTGATTGTGAACTCTTGATGGCGGCTAATTGTTTTAATTTTTTTTATATATTGCGATTAACGTGCGATTTACCAGTTCGTCTCTTAGTAAAATATTCAGATAGGGTTTTTTTTAACCGTTAGCGGTTTAACGTTTCGAAACACTTTTTTAATGAAAATCTAAAGTTGCTTGTATATTTCGAATGCTGTATAAAAAGGTTTTTTTTTTCTTTGCATTCTTGAACATTAAACTTTCTCTGGAGCAAAAATCAATTATTTTCTTTGTATTATTTTTTTGGCCATAAGGTCTATGTATTCTTTAATGTTAAAATTTTACTAGAAACATTTTTTATATTCATATTGAATTTAAAACTGTTTTAATCTAAAAGAACCAGTAAGATTCCGGGTAATATGTTGAACTGTTTTCCGTCGCGTGTATTTATTTTTATTGAAAATAGGCCACATGTTTTATTCAAACTCTAAATATAATGCAAAAATTTCTACATGCCTAAATTATGCATATAATCTTATTAGATTTACTGAAAATAATCATTGTGAGCAATCGTGAATTTAATTTAAAAACTTTTAACTAATTTCAGGCACAAAAAAAAAAAAAAAAAAAAACAAGTAAACATTGTGGAATCATGATCCAGACATATCAAGTTGGGTTGAATTGAAAATGAACTTTTGTGAAGTATCGACTTATCGAGTATCGGAGAGGGGCGGGGGACAATTAAATATCTTCGAGTTTTATTCAGTTATGATTTTCACTCTATTCTGTTTCGAAGATAAGAAGACTTTTTTTTGGACTGAACAAAAAGTTAAATGGTCGGAATTGCATGGCACTCGAGTATTGCATTTTATTTTAGGTTAAATTGTTTTAAAATCGATTTATATCCCTTGAGTCAGTTGAAGAATAAACTTATCGAACGTCAGATTTAAAAAAAAAAAAAACCTTTTTATCAACTGAAAGTTCTATTCAGTTGTAATTTTTCTCTCTCTCGATATTCTCCTTTGACGTTTGGGAGACTTTCTGGACTGGACAAAAAGTAAATGCGTTGGAGTCGTGCGTATTCGAATACTGCACCTGGAGACAAATTTTAAGATCGAACTGGAGAAAAACAATATTCCGTATGGATATCAAGTTGTGTTAAAGAAACTCATGAGTCATTTCTCTCGAGATAGTGAAGAAATACTGATCAGGCATCAGAATTTTAAAAACATTAAGTACTTCGAGTTTTATTCAATTACGATTATCAGGATATTCTCATTCGAAATTTGGAAAACTTTTCATGACTGAACGTAAAGTAAACACGACACAATCATGTGTATTGAAATACTTCATTTTATCATAAGTCAAACTTTAAAATCGAACTCCAGAAAAACACTCGTGCCTATAGATATCGAGTTGTGTTGAAGGAACTTATGGTTCATTTCTCTTGAGTCAGTGAAGTATTAATCAGAATTTTTAAAGAAATCCATTTAATTTCGAGATTTATTCAGTTATGATTTTCACATATTTTCTTTCGAAATTTAGGATTTTTTTTTTTTTATCTTTTTCTTTTCTGAAATGCACAAAAAGTAAACACGACATAATCATACTTAAATAGAACTTGTACTGTTATCTTAAAATTCGTCGCAAGATCGAACTCAAGAAAACAAGCATGCCTATCGATATCGAGTTACGTTAAATTGGTATAAGACATATGGATCATTTCCTTTGAGTCAGTGAAGTATCAACTTATCGGGCATCAGGGGGATGTTTGTCAGAAGTCTTATTCTCCTGAGTCCAACACCTGTTGAAATTCTCACGAATGAATTTCATTCAATGATATTATTGATGTATTATTGCGGGTTGAGGAGGAAGCATATATATAAAATGAGTTCTAAGTCTTAAAAACTGCGGCTTTATGCAAACTGATTCGTAAATCAATTGCTCGAATTGTTAGAAGAGTCAGTGATCTTTAAATACCATATCGAATCAAATAAGAAACGTGATAGCGATTATTTCATGTTTATTCCAAAAATCGTGAACTAGAGATTTGATTATTTTAAAAAAAGAAAAATATTTTCGCCAAAGTAAAGGGAAGTCTTTACTTCAATAACATTAGTGCGTACATATAGACTATAAATCATGTTTATCGTAAAAGATTAAGAGAGAGAGAGATGGTATTATAATTTTATTTATAAATATTATGGGTGTGGCCGTTTTACATAATTTGATCGAAGAAAAATAAGCAAGAAGATGAATAGTAATTTTTAGTTCGACACAGTCTTTGATATCTCATGGCGATTAGATTAATGTTAAAAAAAAAAAAACGAATAAGTTTAAAGACGTATTTTCTAAGTACAAAATAAAAAAATTTAGGTGCATAAATGAAAAATGTTAATTTGTTAATTCTAATATTTCAATTATTCATACTTGAAAACTAGCAATATAGAGTAATCGACTCTTAACCGATGGATCCATCAAATAACGAGGCTGTTGCAAGCTGAGATTTCAAACGCTCACACTTACATCGCGTGGATTTGGAATATCAGCTCAAATGTATGAGGCTCATCACACCTAAAGTTCTCGTGTTTGCTTCTAGAGCGATGTATGTAAACACATCAATGAATCACAACTGAAAGTGAATTAGTATTAGCATTGTTAAAATAAACCTGAGTAACCTAAATTGGATTAGCATTTGTTTAAAAAAATCAAACATCATTTAAGAAAAGAAGAAGAAGAAAAAAAAGGAAGGGGGGGGGGCCATATTTCAGATCGTCATTGAAATCACGAGTTATGGTGAAGGGGTAAATTGCAGTATTGTTTCTAATTTTGCGACTGAGGGAACATGCGGTCGCGAGTTCATGGCAGATATGACCCTGTAGCGGGGGCATCTCGGCTTAAAATTTGCCACACGTGCCACAAAAAACATTTTCAGGCCCTAAGTAATAAAATAAGCAGCAATTCCTATCTGTTCTGCAACACCGTCTATTAAAGTTAAATCTCAAAATGGGATCCTTAAAAAGTAGATAGAACAAAGCTTACATGCTCCATGAAGATTCTACTGAAAACTCGTCGAGTGAAAGAGCTGTTGCTTGTTAAGTTCCTAAGGGCTTTTTAAGTCCTCGTGTTGGTGTTGTGAAGTTAGAAATCTCCCTCGTCACTTGACCATTGTTCAAATTTGCTCGGTCCGTCTTCGGTGGCTCTCGTGTTGCTTCTGAGTACGAACGTTAATAAATAATCAGTCGAGTCTGAGGGAGCATGTCTCATTAAATAGATAATTGTCGATACATTGTTATTAAATGTTTACAATGACCGTGCATCAATTTAAAACTACTCCCACCACCACCAGAACAACACAAAGAAAAAAAAAAAAAAAAAAAAATTCGTATAGAAACACGACGCAATTAGCGCCGCGTATGCAGCCCAAAGCGTGTAATTTAAACCCCCTTATCTACCGTTCCATGAAATGCCATTTCTGCTTTCACTGCCAAAAAATAATAAAGCAATTACAGCGGTTCAAGTCAGCAGTGCCATTGTGGCCGCTCCGAAAGCTTGCGTTCGTAATGGATTGTATCTTGATAATGACGAGCGGGATTCGATAGTCCCGAACTGTTCGTGCGCGACTACACCCCTTATCAACGTATCTTTTTTGGACCCTATTATAAATCAGCTGAATACGAAAACGGAAGTCAGCCGTGGCACGCCGTTAAGTGACGGTGGTTAAGCGCACATCCCTTTCTCTTTCTTGATAGCCGTGTTAACGATGGGGCTAGTGCTGCTGTAATCGGATTAGTCAAGCTGCTTTTTCAGAAAAATTGCGTTAATTTTCGATTTTATGTACTGTTTTTTTTCTCTTCCCCCTTTTGCGATTATCTTTCTCCTTGTTTCTCGTCCGTAACACGGACGTGTGTTACGTGCTACTAGGTAGGATGGTATTAAGCGAGGGGGATGTATTTCAAAAAGCTTAAATCTGTGAGTGTAATAAACTGATGATCTTTTTCTAGCTATTCTATATATTTATAATGATTTCAGAATAAATATTTGGATAAAAATGATTGCATTCTTAAGATGAAATCGAGTCGTCTTCGACTAGTAAAAAAATGAACTTATTTTATGGCAAGTTTAAATAATCATCCCTTTTTAAAATTATAATCAATGAAAATGATATTTTAACATTGAGATATCAGTATACTTGTGCATTTCTTTATGTAAAGAAAATCACTTTTATATACATTAATAACTGTGTGTGAGCAATAAGTAATCAGTAGCTGTATTTATATTTGTAAGTTGTTTACTTACCTTGTTTTACATCTTGCATGAAATCCACTGCATTTATAACTGCAAAAGCTTAAAGGTATTTATAAACATTGCATTATATGTACTGAACATAATCATAATTTCAAAATTTAAGTTTTATTCTATATTAAAAAAATTTTAATTTCGTATTTTCTATACAAATACTGTACTATAACTAAAATTTCAGATAAAAATTTAGTTCACTGTATAGGAAATAACTTCAGTTTAGTATGTAGGAAATATCAGCACTACGAATAAAGTAAATGATTAGGAAAGCGTATCAGAATCCTAAAAAGCTACTTTTAAGAAAAACGTTAAAACATATTTTTCTTTATAGCGTTGTATGTTTATTTACAATTATAAAATTCAATTTTCTATAGTTCTATTTGTTATACTTTCATAAATAATACATATATGGAATAAGCGAAAACGCAATAATATGTATTATATGCATTTCGATTACCTTAAAATATTTGTATCATTTTAACACTAAAAAATGTGAAAATTGATTTATTTATTATGTAGCAAAGGGGGGGATTTCAATTGCATAGTTCCTATGTTAACAAGACATGTACTTCCTCATTATAGTATTTAAAATTTATGTAGTTTATTAAAGTTTTACTAAAGAAATTATTAAATTTAATAGGCAATATTATTACTTATATTTTTACTGTATTTTTTTTAAAGAAACGTACGGTTTAAACGTGTTAAGCTTTGCATTTTTTTCTCCTTCCAGTTTATGTAATTTACGTTAATATGTGTATATTCGTACCTATACATTTAGATTTTTATAACGTATCGTTCAAACTGAAAATAATATTTTGCGATAAATTCTATTGTCATTCTCATAAATTAGACATTTCTCCCCATTTTTAGTCGTTACGTGTTTTAATCGAAAGATATCTGTTCTTATATGAAGATATTTATTTCAGTAAGTCAAAAATTGAAGCAAAAATCAATAAGTAAATAAATTAATAATTGAAGCCAATAAATTATTGCTATTTAATAGAAAAAAATTAATATTTATTACACTAATGAGAATGGAAACTTACTTCTGTCTTATTTTTATTTAGTGTTTGCTTTGATCCTTTTTTATTTGAAATAATGGGAGTATTATGTAATATTTCATTATTTTGTAATACACTCATCAAAGGACAAAATACATTGCGCTCTCACTCTTTTTTTTCACTCATTTATTTTACAAAATAAAGAAATTGTATTATAAATTCTCTTTCATACATTTTTTTGTTCTTGTTGTAAAATAATTTTCAAGTGATGAAAAGCGCAGATAAAAATTCAGAGTGTTTATGTCTTTAGTCCCTTTAAAATATTTAATCATTTTTTTTTATAATTTTCAGATCCTCAAACCCTATTAAAAATTAGTCGGAATCTGAATTTTAAAAGCAGTGAACTCATTTTAAGGGCCTATACATCCGAAAAGAAAATTTGTTTATCCGTAACAACATTTAAAATATTCTTTTGAAAGTTCTTTTAAACAAACATATCGCATCCGCTCAGAAATTCAATATGTATACGATCCCTGTAGCGTGAAATCGGAAGCAAATCCTGTTATGTCTGCATTCTAAATCGAACCGTAAAAATATCTTCGCTTTTAAGCCTCCTTTTATTATCGCAAATTGCCTTTTGATGAAAATCTCAGTCGCTGAAGAGAAAGAATTATGTTTAAAATTGGATGATGCAAAATCCTCATTACAATGCTTCGGGGTCTTCTTTTTTTTAATTGACTAATCTAAATCTTTCCTGCATTTCTGTACAATAATAATAACAATGCCAGTTCTCCTCTTGTCTCGTTTCGTCTTGTTCTCCGAGATTACATGTATAACAGATGCGTTCTTGTACATAATTGATGAGATTATCACAATGTTAATTTCGTTATTTCGCTACAACCGTGTCCGGTTGTGTGTGTGACTACATTGATTATTCGATTTCTGTGCAGGTTTTTCTCTCCTGTTTTGTGATTTGGTTCGTCGCGTTTATCATTGTTGGAACATGGGGAAAAAGTAAATGCTTTTTATTTATTTATGATGTATATTCATGTCAGAAATTTTGCGAAAGAATTAATGTATTAGGGTAAGACGGGTCGATGGAAAACATTTTTTTTTTTTCTTCTTACGATTTCTAAAACAGAATTGTTCGTTGATGTTTATTATTATTTTTATCATTATTGTTGTTATTATTACTGGTAGGAAAATTTTTGCTGATAGCGCAGGAAATATTTTTGGATTAGAGTATTTTTAGTGTATGTGAAGAAATTTCTTTTTAAAATGATTGCAATTTTCATCATATTTAAAACTACACAACAACAAATTTCAGAAATTTATAAGAAAGTATGAACAAATAGGATACAGAAATAAAAATTACGTCATATTGATGTAAAACATGTTAAGATCGTCGATATATATATTTTGAAATACAAACTTAATTTTTATTTTACTCTTTTTTAAAGCAAAATAAAAAAAAACAGTATTCCCTCTATAATTCGGCATTTCACCTTTCCAGCGGTTAAAATAATCCGGCGGTTTTTTTTTTTCAAAAACCGGCATGTCATAAAAATTATTTCATCTTTTACTTCAATAGAATGATGTAGATTATCTATACAAAATGATACATGTTTTTTGGAGTTTTAATTCTTTCAAATGATTCTATGCTTGGGTGTTCTGGATTAAATTTTATACAATAATACACAACCTTTTTTAATTTATTTAAATGCATTATAGTTAGCGATTTTTCCAGTAATCCAGTTGTGTTCCGCTCGGATATCCGCCTGATTATCCAGAGAGTACTGTATTACGGATTAGAATATTTTTTGTTTACGAAGTTGAGCGATTCTTAAAAATGAATACATCAACTTAACCAAAAGGAATAAACCATCCGTATTTTATTAGTAATTATCGATTTGTTTTATATCGTTTTAAAAGGTTTCATCAAATAGAAATAGAAACATGGTAAAAGGTCGTTGAGAGATATTTTTGAAATAAAAAACAAATCATTTATTTTATATTTGACACGTTTTGAAGCAAAGTATTAAAACATGCAACATTTTACCAGTTCAATGCATGTGGAAATTAATTAAATCTTTATCTACTCGTATTTATCACATATCGTAATTATACAAGTCCCGCGGGATAAGTTGGCGCAGTTATTCGATATTACCATACAATAATTATTTCCTTATGCAGTAAAAGGTAACATTTTATGAAAATATGATGAAGTAGTTACGTATATAATATTTTCACAACACATTTTGAGCACTATTATCATGTTTATTAAATTGTGAAACAAAATATAAACACATTACTTTCTCAAGACTTCACTTTATAATACTTCAAATGTTATAAAACAACATGAAAACTTTTACAAACTAGACAATGAATAAAACTGAATGACAAAAATTAGGAATGTTTCAGAAAATCTTAAGTGTATATTTGCGTATTGTATACATATCTTTTTATACACAATTTATTTAACTTCTTTAAACTTGAATAATAATTATGATTCAACAAGATTATCGAGTCATTTTCGTTATTTTCTTCGGTTATTAAAAAAATTAAACGCTCAGAATTTCAGTTAACGTGACACCATTACTTGTAATACATGAAGAAATGTATTTGAATATTTTAAAGCCATGGTCATATTTGTTCATTTTCTGACAACTCAAAGAATTAACTTCAACAGTGAATATCAATCATGTTTGGATGAATTGTCAATATATACAATATTTCATTTACAATTTTTAAATCAATAATCATAACTGCAAAGAAAAATCTTTTTTTAAAGCACTTTCGCAAAGAAACTGAAATATTTAACAACATGAAATTCAACATACATTGAAAAGAGACTCTAAATATGCTTATATAAAAATATTTTTTATTTATAAATAAGGATTGATTATATGACATGAAAAAAAAACTAATAAAAAACAGTAAATATAATTAAGAATAAAATCAATAATATTTTAATACACATGCTTTCCAAAAAAATTTTAAAAAAATAATTAAAATTATGAAAATTTGATTTAGTAGCATATCTTGGATATTTTTATTTTATATTACATATAATAGTTTTTCAAAAAGTTTTTATTAGAAAAACTTGGTTACATAACATTTAAAGAATAATAAATACAACCCGCATTATATGAAGGGGAAAAAAATGTAATTTTATAATTCATTCTGTCTAACTTTATTAGTAATCGAATATAAAAACAAAGAGGAAATTGTAATTTACAATTTGATTTTTAAAAGGAAAATAACTTACTCACTTTCGTTGTTTCCGCGCTTTATCCGGGTAATCCATTTAATATTCCGAAAATAATCCTCATTTCCGGATACAGTGTAATCCATTTAGGCACAGAGCACATAATCCACTGATGTTTCACATTTTTTAAACTATATGTATTAGAATATATATATAAATACATTTTTTTCTTTATCGGGAAAATTACCAACAGATACCAAAACACTTATCTTCCTAAATAACCAGTTAAAGCCGAAATGCATGATTTGTTTTCTGAAATCTTATGACTAAATTCTAATAAATTAAACTTCCGTAACCGAATTTGATTTTTTCGGTTTCGGAGTTCCGAAACTGCCGCCGCGTTTGAGCGAGAGGTTTATCACACGGAACCGCGATAGACACTGACCGCCGATTGGCACGTTTGCGTGCCTCATCTTCGCCCAACGGGTCGCCAAGCGCAATCGCCAACGCCGCCAAAAATGAGCTACGGCATTTTGCTCAGGTTGTTAAGATGTCGACTTAATTGCACGGCTTGGTGCGACTGAATAATAATTATGTTAAAACCCCTTGTAAGAGAGAAAGATAGAGCAAAAGGGAAGACAGTAGCAACAACAAAAAATTCCTCTCGGCCGATTACTAATTAAGAATTTCGTCCCTCTGTTACAAAAGGTGCTTTTGCCGCCTCTCGCGTCTATTGTGATATCTCTTTAAACACGGCTTTAAAACCTCTCTTTCTGTAATACCAAAAACGAAAAGTTGAGGATTATGTGTTATTTAAAGACTCAAGAAGAGGGCTTTCGTTTGCGATTGTTGTAGGGTTTAGAAGAATACATCACAATTAACCCTCAGAGGAAGATCTTCAGTTTACTTAGTAGCGGGGTCTTGTAAAGATTGCGTTTTCGAACACAGATGGGGGATCTTTGTAGGCTTTTACATGTTTAAACATCATTTTAATTACCTACCTTCTGTATGTCTATTTTATAAGATCCAAATTGCAATGTTGCAGTTAAAAATTCTTACTAAGGAGTAGTCGTATTAATACGCTGTTTCAATCTCATTTAATTCAGTGATTTCACTCTTGGTATGAGTTTATTTAAGTTCATTTCTTAGAGTTATTCCTGAGACGGTGAGCAACATTATATAACTGGTGTGACCGTTTATTCCCTCAAAACGGGGCATTGTATATTTTTAGATAATAGCAGAGCACGCATATTTCTTCATATTTTTTATTCAATGGAACTGGAACGAACTCTTGAAAATATATGTGACCTTGTATTTTTCTGAAGAATAAATTCGCTTGATATTGATTGATTTCAAATAAAAAATGTAATTTTGACAGGATTTCTTTTCATTTACTTTGGTGATTAACATAGATTTAAGAACTGCGATTCGCAATCTTTTTTTTTCCCACTCGTTCTTAATATATTTGAAACAGAAAAGACCCTTTCTACGAGTGCATTAATGCTTTTTGACTTGTGCAAACATGTTGTTGTTGTTTTGAGAAAATGGCGTCGACAAAAATGCGTGGGCATAAAATAAAGGATACATGGTATTAGGTTCAAAACGCTAACAGTATAATACAGTATGATTATGATAATTACATTTAGTTTGCTAAATATATATTTACATTGCTAAGATATATTTAATTGGATATTTTATCAATTGCTCTTATTTCAATATTTAATTTAATAAAATTGGCAGAATCGTCTGTTTTTATTCTTTTTGCTGTTAACTTTGGCAGCGTTTTTGTACTTCAAAATGCTTTGCTTGCGAAAATAAACATTTATTAGGAATCTGAAGAAGATATTTTCTTCTCTTGATAGTGCTGAAGCTCTGAAGTACGCTTATTTTGCTCTAATTATTATTTCATTTTGAACAATTTTACATTTATAAGAACAAAACAGAAAAAAAAAATGTTCGCATCTCTTGAAACAAAATTAGCAGAATCAATTTCTTTCTTTCTTTTTAATTTGATAAGGGATCTTCAAATTTCCATAATAACATTCATTTGTTTCATCCAAGTATTTTGAAACATTATTTTCTTATAATGAAATCTTCGAATACCTTGAATGTATGAGAAGGGAGGAGGGGGGACTTGACGAATATTCGGCGCAAAGTCAAAAAAACCTTTTATCCCCAGTGACAAATGACATAATGTGCTATGTTGTTTTAAACACTGTAAAGGCAATAAAACAATTTTAGGCACACTTCCATTGTTCACAAAGTAGACGTCTTCGTCTTTCTCCCCAACATGATTAGTTCGATATAATTTTTTTTTTTTTTACTCTCCAGTTAACCCGGATTTTTGATATATCCCAGACTTGCTTTGTCTCCAATTGATCAGTCGATTTAACGAAGTTTTACCAAAACATATCACCAACATGATTATAAATTTTACATCTAGTTACGGTGTACCTAATTCTTAAATTTATCTATCTCTTTAAGGAAATTGTTTTTAAAAAAAAATTTCCCTCTCTCATTCTACAAAATATCGAAGAAACTATGAATTAAGTTTAAAATTCGCTCTTGTATGCGTACAGTTGAATCGGATAGCCTTCGTCTCAGCTTTTGATTTACTGTTATTATGCTGGAGACATGCTATAAATTATTTATTAGCAACTCTGATCGCGTAGAATAAGAAATTCTGTGCTGGTTATGAGGGAACATGTTTTCACGGGTGCTTTCATTTCTGAAGTGATTTATCTACCTGGTAATGACACATACCATCGCTGTGGGTATGCATCTGCCAATATTCTCTGGCCATCAGCACGGTAATTAACGCGTGCCTTTCGGTTCTACTGTGTTGCTAATGAACAGGCTCGGAGCTGTTAGGTCGACGTTTCAGTGTGGTTTCTACAAATATATATATATTGGTCAGTTTTTTTTTTTTTTTTTTTTTTTCCCCTTTAATTCGTTGGAATGGAGGTGATCGAAAAGGCTCCATTTTACCATTTTGATTTTGCGAATGATATGTTAATCCTGTAGAAATTCTAAATTCGTCTTCCAATTAAGACTATTTTGTCATTCGAATGCAAATAACACCAGTAAAAAACGAGTTTTTATAACATAGGTTTTCTTTCAATCCTCACACTTAACGTAACATAATTTTTTAGACCTTAAATTTTAAGAGCATAAGGGAACGAACATTGAGTTTATTCAATAATTAGTTTAAATAATTTATTTTATTGTTTGACGTTTATTAAATTTATCATCTTAATTAAATACGTGTGAAAATATTTAGCTCAGTTGAGCATTGGATTTGGTGACTTGGCAAGAAAAATGGCGTAGAATATAATTCATTAAATAATTAATTTTAATCAATTAATTTGTATTAATTATAATTAAGTTATCGTATTGTCGTCCAAAACAATCGTGTATAGAAAATTTCAGCTCAATTGAACGCTTTAAAATGTGAGAAAAAAGCTTTTCAAGTTTTGACTCAGACATACAATGTGAGTAAAAGAAAACCCATTATAAAGTTCACTAGGAAGAGGGGGAATAAATAAAGCTTTCTGCAGAATTACATTCCCCCCCCCCATTGTGTAAACCATCATTTCTTTGTATTTGAGGAATAGTGCATAGAAGATTTGATATAGGTTGTGTTGAAGTGCTGAGAGGAGTTAAAAGTTAGCGATATTATAGTGCACACGATATTGGAAACTAGAGTGATCTTCGGATAACTAATATTTGACTCGGCTTCAGTTTCGCAATAAAAACATTTATTATTGATAGGTATTAAATAGAATGCACATAGCTTAAGGATTAGGCTTTTTTGACCATTTATCAACTGATTATTTATTGAGTTTCGATGGATCAGATCCTGAAGAGCTATGGTTTCCAAGGAAAGTGGAGCCGTTATATGGCGGTCACAATATTGTGGCGGCGGATGACGTAACTGAAACGTTCTCCGTGTAAATCAGATAGCATGATTTCATAAAGAGAGTTGAATGCGAAAAAACCATGTCACCGATATGTGTAGACAATGTTGTGATGCCGACATCCACCGTAGTATTACAACCCTAAATAACGGATCGTTGCATTACTAATGAAGCGAGAGCTTCACATAGTGACTGGTAATTAATAGATTTATTTCTATTTGAAATATTTATTGAAATTAAATGAGAATAAAAGTTACGAATCGTACATTTATACGATTTTTTTATTTGAAAATATATAAATCTATTACTCTTCGAATGAAGACTACAGCTCCCACAAGTTGGCTCGGAGCCTATCCCCCGCAGATATAGGAGAAAACTACTGTGTATCCAATTGCAGCGAATCAATCTTGAGGAATCAGACTCTAGTTTTCTCTTCTTTTTCTCCCATCGTGTTGAAGGAAGAAGTTCATCTCGATGCACTCTTTTTTTTTTCCCCTCTCCTTGCGCGCTCATTCTCTTTTCCTCTCTTTATTCTTTTCTGTAAGAACTTGACGTAATTCTCTTGTCGCAAGATGTATAGAATGTCATCCGAGGAAAACTCAGAAGTGTCAGCTGTAAACCCTTTAGCATTCCCTCCATGTTAACTTAAAACTACCAAAAAAAAATCATTTTTCCCTGAATTTTCCCGCCGGATGATTGGTTCCTTACATGTTTCCTTTTTCATCATCCACCGGTGTCATTAAAGTAACACTTAAGGAAGATATACCCCACCTTTCCCCGTGTTTCAAGGGAAAATAAAAAAAGAATGAAGAAATGTATAAATGGAATTCCTCCCCGCGCGAATGAAAACGACATCGATTTCCTTCGACACACCCTTGTTCGAACCACCCCTCCCCCCCCCCGCAGTCCTCCAATCACTTAATGCATAATGGACTTTTTCGTTTTCATATATCGTTTGATGTCGAAAAGAAAATTGGACGTGCCATAATTCGCTCGAGTTTTGATTGAGGGGGGGACTAACAAAAGGGGAGGGCGATGCTCTGTAGAAAGGTTACTGCAGAGAAGGGGGGATTGGAGAGAAGCGGAACGAAAAGTACTTCTTTTGGTTTCTTTTTCTGAAATCTCTCGTTGGTCTAATCAGTCGCTCTTCCGTTTTATCAGAAATCTCTCCTAGTGTAACCCTAAAATTTTCATTTTAGTCGCTGTATCATTCTCAACCCCTGGGTTTTGCTTGATATTAAAAGAGATTTGATGGTGTAGTAAAGGGGCTATTGATACTTGGGTGGGGACTGTATACAAAAATGTAACTTGGATCTTTTAGATATATAACGGCTGTCCTAAAAAAACTTCCGTACGGACTATTCGTGAATTTATTATACAAAAACAACGAACTTATTATTTATTTGCAGATGGTGAAAAGTATTTCTAACGTGTAATTTAGCAAAAAATTTGAACCTGCTTTAAGCTATCTATTTAGGGCTATCTTAATCATTTTATTGCGGATTATTAAAATTAAAGAATTTGGTATTATTTAAAATTATTAGGTTGTTTATATTATAACGCATGTCTTTAATTATAAAAAAAAATCCTTTTATCCAGTTTTAATAGCAGTTGAAATACGTTAAAACCTTTTATCTTTTAAATTAGTGACCCGGACTGTCGGGATAACATACATACTTTAAAGTCAAGTGCTGTAAGTGAAACAATAAGGTTTATTTTTATAAACCTTCCAAGTATATGATAATCATTAACAATTTAAATTTCGTCGCGTTATTTAGAATAGTTTTTTTTTTTTTTTAACAAGCTCTGTTTTCATGAGGCCTAGAATAAACATTGAAATAGATTGGGGGGGGGGACAGCTCAAAACACTTCTTTCGATTTACTGTCTTGTTTATTTTGGTTGAGAGGAAACAGGATGCTCATCCCTGGTAGCGGAAGTTTTCATTCTGCTCACGGTTCATTTAACTGGAAGTTGGAAAAAAAAAATAACGCATCGAGACTTTCTTCCAACCCTTTTCTTCTTTTAGCTGTGATGCAAAACAAACGAAATGATACCCTTTTAATTTCAAAAACCTTATAGATTCGTGCGAGTGTTAAATTTAAGCATTATGGCTTCTTATATTGAAAGTATATTGACTTTTCAACAGAATGCTTAAGGTAGAGAAAATAATAGGTCCGACTTTTTTTTTTTTTTTTTTTAATTATTTGAAGTTGCTATGTAACGAACTTTTTTTTATCGAGCCTCGTGACTCACGATATAAAAAAATATTATTTTGTATAGTGTGTGATTGGAAGAGAGAGAGAAAAGGCGCACGTACCCCAAAAACTCGCTAAAAATTGGCGTTCTTTTCTAGTCTATATCTGGAATAATTCTAAATAGCAGAAGTTACGGTCATTATGAATTTGTTGTTTTTCAATGTTACGAACAAATATCGAAAGAATAAATAAGTTTTTACTCAAAATTTAAGTAAAAAAAAAATTTATGGAAAGTAGACTTATCACAATGGCTTCTAAAATTATTTTACAACATATTCAGTCAACATATTTAAAAAAAGACACCCTCCGGCGGGGGGGGGGTGACTGTCTGACTTAGAAAAAAGGAAGGAACGTGTAAATCCTTTACTAACTAAGAATATTTTTTATTTCATTAAAATTAACAAAATTCAGAAAATATCAAAAAGTAGATTTAACCACATTGGCTTCCGAGTGACTCTTCTGGTCGGCATGTTTGTGTAACGTATGGAAGACTTGTAATTATTTATGAAGTTATCTTTTTAATCGGATTATTGCGTTTTAATGTAATGTCGCCAATTGAATTTAATTTCAAAAATTAAATTTTTAAGTGATTGTATGATAAGTGGACTTGCTTCCTTTTTAATAATGACTCATGTCTTATTAGTGAGAAAGAATATCTCAATTAGTCGATATGTATGATTTGTTTTAAAACGAAGCGACCGTATCTGTGTATCATTTTCATTTTAATTTTCAAGTTGCGGTGAATTAGGACCAATTGTATATCATTTTAAAATTTGGAAGTTTTAATGATGCGATAATAAACTTACTTCCATAATAATGACTCATGCTTCGTTTATTTATAAGAGCATTCCAATCGGTCTTTGTATTTCCTTACGATGTGTATAATTAATGTTTTTGCAAGAATCGATTGTTTCTGCGAATCACTTTTTTTAAATGAAACCGTGAGTTTATGAGGTCCTAATATATATCATTTTGAATTGGAAAGTCTCGTTCCCGTATTAACATACTACTTAATATAAACTGAATTCTCAATAGCTTGTGCAAGGCGGCTTTTCAAAAGTTTTCTCTTCTATTGCGTGGTATTTTCCTTTTTTTATATACCTGGAAAATGACCACAAAACAGTGAAATTGGAAAAAAGTAATAAATAAATAACGATACGCCGAAAATGCATTTAAAACCGTTCTCTTTCGTGCCATTTTTACAAAGGCTACTATTTGCCCAGTTGTTCAATATGTATTGTGTGAGTATTGGTTTTCTGGTATCTTTCTCCTCAATCAATACTGTGTTCGAGTATCGACTTCGCCGTTAATCTTTTTCGGAGAAGGAAATTGATGGGCGCTCTGTGGAAAACCGTTAGTTTAGGAGAAAAAGAAAAATGGAGCACACAACAAATGCGCGCATCGATTAGCGGCGGCAAAATAAGATGCTTCGGCTGATTTATACACGCCAACATTCAGCAGCGACTTTGCCTATTGTCATCTTGTGGAATGTTGCTGGCAGTGGTCTCACAGTGCCACCCCTTCTTCCCCCCTGAATCGCATAATAAGGAATTACCATTGTTACCCTTACCATACATTAAAGTTCTATGTAATAGTGGTATTCGATAAATGATAAGTATTTGTAAAAATTAAAATAATTATTCAGAATAAAAACTACGAAGTATTCTTTAAAGTCTTAACTAATTTAAAATTGAATTTAAGCCAACACTGTAGTTATTTTGTTTTTTTCTGTTCTTCACTTGAGAATGCAAAAACATCCTTGTTATTGAAAGGGGCAGAGTATTCTCTGATAATCACTTTTTCAAGCTTCGCCACAGCTCTCGGGTGTCCTTTACTTCCATCGCGAAATGAAAAATGTATTCAGAAGTTCTCGAAACTTAAGCTTTTTTATTGGATTGAAGAAAACGATACATGTTGATTGCGCAAAAACATTTCTATTGGAATCCCTCTCCTCACTGTTTATTGTTCTCCCCGTCTATCGATATTAAGAGATTTTGATTAATCGTTCTTATGATAACGTCTAGGCATCTTTTTAAATGCAGACATAAATACTGTTTCCCCCCCCCTTTCTATTTTTATATCAATCGAGGGATAAACATGCCATGGAGTTCCTATTTGTAATAACATACTTATACTCCAAATGAGAGAAATTAGAAACATGGGAAAGATATTAGTCAAATAGCGCTTGAGCATCAAAAAACGAGCAAAGAGAAGCACAGGAATAAAGAAGGGATCGTTAACGAAACCAGAACCCAAAAGTCCCCTGATCGTAAAGTGGAGACGGTGAGAGAAGATAAGAATTCAACGTGAGGAAATGTACTAAAGTTTGTCTTTGAGACTTTGAAACTGAGTGGTTGGGAAAGTTAGTGGCTAACTTTGAAAGTCGGGGGATAACAAAAGGGTCGACCATTTAAATACATTTTATTTATCTTTTTTGGATTTGAATATTTGGATTGGATATGAATCACCATTTCTCAGCACGTGAAGTGTTCCATTTTAGATTATTTTTTTGCAAAAGATTATTTTCAAGATCTCGCAGTTCGTGAGGTTAACTCTGTGTCCAACCATAAAAGGTCAAATTTTTAGAGTAAAACAAGGGAAAAAACTGGGATTTCGGTAATAATTAAAAATAATGGCGAAAGAGTGTAAACGTATTGCGGTATTGGAATTTATGTTATCGCTCAATTTATTTATTAATACTGACTCGCGGTTCAATTAACTTGCTATTTAGTAATCATGGATCCCCTGCGACCGCGAGTGAAAAGATTTCGATTGTACTGAATTATACGAGTTTTTCAAAAAATTATTTTACAAAAGTGACACAGATCCATTAATTAACGGTAATTTTCTTGTACATCGTGTATGTTATTAAAAAAAAGTTCATGTTGAATTTTCTATTTCGGGTGGAGGAAAACATGCTCTCAAT
The DNA here is from genome assembly GCA_019974015.1 of Nephila pilipes. Lineage (NCBI taxonomy): Eukaryota > Metazoa > Arthropoda > Arachnida > Araneae > Nephilidae > Nephila > Nephila pilipes. The sequence goes on along the minus strand of BMAW01082967.1, from coordinate 1,081,030 downwards.
TGTGCCCTGTGCGTGCGGTCATTACGTAATGACACCGTGATGAATGGTTCGAGAAATTTGAATATTAATACTGTCGATGAGAAGAACAAATTTGTTCATATCTTCAGCATCTGTTTCTAGGGGAATTTCAAATTACTGCGTAGTTTCTTCGAATGGCAAATAACTTTTAAAATTTTAGCTCATGTAGAAATGAAATTTAAATCAATACTTCACAATTAAAAAAATAGTAATAAACTTTATTTCTGACTTCAGTATTTTAATCGACTTTTTAAAATTTTGTAATCGATTTGCAACGCTCCTCCATTTTATATTTCGGTTATTATACCCAATAAGTTGAATAGTACTGATGAAAAAGTAAGTTCGTAATTTAATGGCTTATCTTAATTATTAATTATTTGAAATGACGTGTGCCCTCAGGGGCTTATCTTCTTTAGATAAGTACCTGCATCATGACCCCGATGTACCCTAATGATCTTTTTCTTTCTCGTAAAATTTACTCTTTTATGTTAAACACAGGGTGCCGCCCCCCCCCCCGGATACCCTAAAGATTCTCATCTATTTCCGACATGTTTTTGCTAGGGCAGGATGGGCAAATAGTGGAACTGCTGATCGCTAAATTTAAAACAGTTAGGAAAAATCCGCCTTGTACTGAGATTTTTTTCCCGTGTGTAAATCATTCAAAGCCAAATCAAGTGTACTTGCAAGCAAGCTGGGAAAGTCAATTTTTTTACCATTTATTAGGAAAACAGAAAATACCCGATAGCGTTCATTCTAAGATTCGGGATCATCTACAGAGTTTATAGGACGAGGTCACAAGAAAATTTCAAGACTTAACGAAAATAAAGAGCAAATTCAATTCAGTCTCTTATCCCCTCGCAGCTGATATTGACTCAGCACCTGAGGAGCTAAGAGCTAGAACTTATTGAATGCATTCGGATCACACTTTGAAAGAAATGTTTAATGCTATGGCGTTAGTTGATTTTGAAGAAACTTGGCGGGGAAATGCTCTCTATATCCGAGCCTACATATATTTATAAGCATAAGTTTTTTTTTTTTTTTTTTTTCCGGCGGGGGGGCCCCCATCAACAGGTATAAATATACTCTTTGATAGACATTAACTTGCAAATTGTGATAAGAATCTAAACAAGGAACCTCTCTCACACACACAAAACAGTAATAAAACTTTATTTCTGACGCAAGGAATATTCCAATAAAAAAAATAATAAAGAAAAGTGTGATAAGAGTACATTTGTCTCATTAAACTGATTTTTCAGTTAAATGTGCTGCAGTTAGAGATGATATAAAATAAACACAAAAAAAATGAATTGACTAAATCTACTGCTATTTTATTTATTGACTTTTATGGTACATTTTTTCCTTTTCTGAAATGCAAAATTAATTCATTAATGAAATCATTTTAAAAGATAGAGCTCGCCGTTTGCTTCCTCTTATATAAAGTGAACCCCGAGACAAAAACAATTGCCCACCCCTATCCTAGGGTCATTTAACTGTAACTAATCTTATAATAAATCTGTATCTAAATTATCTTATCTGTATATTTTAATTTATTCTCCAAGTTGTTATGTCTTCACATTCTAAATCCTCATTCTTTATTATGTTTGTAATAATGATGAAACCCGTACCGATTACCAACCCGCTTTGAAGAAGAAATATATAAAAACACAGACCGTTATTTGTTTCTTCCTTCAAAGGGAAAAGAAACAACACAACCAGTTATCCCAGATTCCTATATTGACAAGCGAGTGGAAAGAAAAAGGAAGGGTATGGAATCCAATCGTTCAAGAACATACGTGATTTCAAAAAAAAAAAAAAAAAAAAAATCCAGAATACCTCGCTTTTGATCTTCCCTATCATTCGAGATTTAAAATTCAGTTCTTTCCTCCGCTCACCCCTTCTTTCGGGGAATAGATAACGACCCAAACTAAAAGAAGGAAGCTTATGTACGGGCAGCGAAAATAATAAATCCAAAAGAAAATATAAACAAGCACTATTACTTTTACTTTACTTTGCTCTTTCTCTTTCTCTATACCCTCATCGCTTTTAAACGACGTCGTTGTTGATATTAAGCTTCCAGTTTATTACGGAGCTTGGCGTGCTGCAGAAAGGATTACGATTTTATTTCGGGAGAGATTTCAATGCCTCCCCCACGAAAGATTCAGCCCCCCTTCTCTAAGAATCTTTTTTTTTTCCCTCTCTTCTTCCTACCATTTCCCTTCCCCTCTTTTTTTGTTAGTTTTTCATGCAAGTTGTCCATTTTTGGATGGATGGATATGGGTTGTGGATATTTGGAAAGGAAAGTAGAAAGTTGTGTGCTCTTTGAAGCGAAATAAAATTAAGGCGTGTAGGGGGAAGGGGGTTGGTAAAAAAAATTCGTTTATTGTCTTGGAAGATATTCAAAATTCTAAATGAATGTGCTCGTGGAAAAAGATTCCAAATCGTTCTCTGTTTTATTAAATTTATTGTGTGCTGCGGTATTTATTATCGCAAAATTTTATTTACTTAAAGATTGAAAACATTTGGATGAAATTGGGGGTAGGTGGTTAGTTTACGGAAAATTTCAAAAGGTGATTTGTGTGCTATTACTGGTTGGTTTAGTGTTGATGGAATCGTAAAGAAAAAAAAATTGTTTGGAGTAAGAAGGAAAAAAAATTGAAAATTGAGTTTAGAAAAGTTATGCATGTTTTCATACGTGAATAATTTTGAAAAAAAAGAGGGGAGGGGAACAAAATGTATACGTGATGTGCTTATGTGATGAAAAAATTGTTTGCTGTATAATTTTGTGTTGTTTATAAAATCTGAAAATGTACGATTATACAGGGGGGGGGAGAGAAAGGTACGTTTTGAGCTTGAAAATGAGTTTAAAAATGTTAACGAACAAGCAAAATTAATAATTAAGTAACGATGTTCAGCATTGAATCGTACAAAATAATAATAATAACAACATAAGTTAGATTTTCAAAAGATGATGAAAATTTACCTAAAAATAGGAATTTATCAATCATATTTTTGCAGCATTATCTTTTTTTGTATTACTAATCGCAAGTTACGAATTTCTACAATTGTTTTATCGTGTTCCCAAAATTTTTAATGTAAGTGAAATTTTCTGCTTCCCCCCCCCCCCCCGTTATCCACTCAAATCTAAACTCGGTAGACCAACTCATTTTTCAATCATTTCCGCAATCTCCCCTTAAAATTCTTTCAAAAACTCCTCTAATAGGCTTTCCGGAACAAAGTCTCCCTAAAACTGTTGGAACGAGCATTTTTTTTCCCTCCCGAAGAGAAATATGAGGAATATGCATCCCGACTTGGTTTTTCCACCCCCCTCGCGATTCCTGTCGACATTTTTCATTTTCGCCGCCCACCCTCTCTCCTGTTTTTGAAACATTTCAGGAATTTTCTGTGCTCTGGAAGATCAAGAGAATGCGGTTGGAGGGGGAGCGTTGGAACACCAGCAAAAGCTTGTGTATTTTAACATCTGCTTTGCACCACATTATACACCAGTGACCAGATAACGCCGTTGCAGTTTTCTGTGGTGGGAACCTCAAAAGCCATGAACATGCCATGCATTTTATCCTAGCCCCAGCAGCGTCTGGTTTGAGGGCTTTCTTAACTTTTTTTCTTTCTTTCCGAGAGGCCGAGAAATCTGATTATTAATGATGCATCTGCGGATGTGTCGTGGAAAAGGAAGAGAAATAACACGCCGTGTTCTTCGTGACCTTTTTTGAATAGGCATGTAAAAAGTCCATTTATATCTTCCGTGTTTGGTGTCCGGAATTTGTGAAAAATTGCTCCTCACCTTTGCACCTTCCCTTTTTATGAACATTGGCGATTTATGTTTGAATGGTGACTCCCCCTCCCCCTTCTTCTTTGGAATTGAACTATAACTCATTGCTTGTTAGGTTGATTAACTTGACTCGACTGAGATCTGTTACTTTATTTTGATGACATCGTTATAAAGTCCAATCCGGTTTTGAGTTTATATTTTTATTCGTTTCGACATATATGAATTTCGTACTAGTTATTTTCTGAGGGTATAAAAACAGGAGAATGAATAACCGCAGCATATTGGCTACGTTTATGCTTTTTCTTTTCTGGGCAGCTCGCATCATTGTGACTAGATCTTACTTTCTTTTCTTGTCTGCTTTAAACTTTGACAAGATCCAAATGAGCTTATAAAGCAGTGGTTTAGTTTCTGAGGTTCGCTGTTGTTTTATAATTTCATTGTGAATTTATTCAGTCTGTCGATTCATCATCTAGCGACCTCGCTTTTATTTACTGGATTTAGTTTTTGAAAATATGTTAGAAAACTTATGCCAACTTCAATAATTTTTCTACTTAAAAGTTCTTCTCAAAAGCTGTTGAGAAAAAGCATTGGATTTATGCTATGAAAAGTTGATAACATTGGTAGCTGACGCCAATAAAGATTACTTAATCTGTAGATGTTCTTCGTTTCGTGTTCTTTTACGAACTAAAGAATTCTTTTATCGAATAACTTATCAAGTGCATTGAACCGTCTCCAACAATTCTCGGGCGTGTTTTCCCTTTAACTAACCTTTTGAGCTACTTTATAACATTATTTTATTTGAGAACATCGCCTTGTGAACAGACTGTGACTTATTTAAATTCACTAAACTACAAAAGAAGTTTTGTGAATAGGTAATAATGAGATAGAAAGGTTGGAGGAGAATCAGGACTTCTTTTAAGTGCTGAGAGGAGATACAAGGTTAGAGAGGTTATAGTGCAGAAGGTATTGGTTCCAGAAAGTTGAGCGATCGTCGGATTGTTGATATTTGACTCGAAACCAATTTTGCAGTTTGTAAGATGGTAGAATTTGCATTCATTATCTTTGGTTGAGGTGGCTTGGTAGTGTGAGTTATAGAATGGGAAAAATTAGAAAGTTAAATCAAGTTTAAATGAAATCATTTCACACACACATCACTGTGTGACAGCATCTCATTGTGATTTATAAAAACATAACAAAAAAGTTTGCCTCAATTTTTGAAAGCATAGGATTTATGGGTATCTTATTTGAAACTTTGATTATTTAATGATATAACTATGCAGGGGGAGGCGGCCATTGTAATATGGAAGTTTATTCCTTTTCAACATGTGAAGAGATATAATTCCTTTGAGATTAGTTTTTTTTCTCCAGAATATTGTCGATAAAATTACAGTGAAATGTTTCACATACCTTCATTTGAATTCACTGTAGAAATATTAATGCATAATTAACCGTGCATTTGAATTAATTCCATTGTAGAATTCGCTTTCTTACGTAAATTTAGATATTTATTTGAAGAGGGTTGAATAAAGTAAAGGCTTTCATAAATTACGACTCAACGCCATAGCAACCCGAAAAAGAAATCTTCCCAAATCCGCACCATCGGAAGCGCCTCCATTTTCGCTCAATCGGTGATCATTACAATCCATTCCAGAAGAAAAGGGGTGGGAGGGTGTTCAGGAGAAAATAGATCGAGGTAATAATAAACGGAAGCTTCCCTCACCTCCTGACCATAGAGCGATAGTGCGGCATCATTTGGCAAGAGCACAAAACACATCAGAAAAGCGGGTATCCAGCAGCGGGCCTACCGACAAAAGCCTTCGTGGTTTGCAGAGGGCAACTTTTTATGGTTCGATTACAATTTTGCTAATGACCCGCTTAATGGAGGCGTTGTGGGATGCCGAGGGTGTACCGATTTGGAACTTGTCTGGCTGTTTTTTTCTGAAAGAAATTCAAGAGTTGTGATAAATCTGTATTCACATTCAGGATCTTTATTGTAATGCCAAAAAATGATACTAATGTTTTAACATGGTGAAGTCCAGCTATTATGAGGCACGAGATCATTTGTCAGTGTCGAAACTCTTTTGAAATTATATGCATGGCAAAGTGAATTTTCTGTTTCGGGGAAAGAGAATAGTTGGCAGTGCGTGGAAGTTTCAACAGTGCCGGCGAATTCTAAGAATGTTTCTATCTAGTGGATATACGCTTTATCCTTTTGAGTTCGAATTCTCGTGAAATGTTGTTAGAGATATTTCTGTTGAATCTGTGCATATTTTTTTAGAAAGATTCTATGTGATTTTATCGTAAATAATTGTAAAAATAGTACTAGATTCCATTAGTTTTTAAGTTTCAGTGTTAATTAATTAGAATCTACTTAAAGACTTTGTGATAGTGAATCTTATATTAACTCGGAATGGGAAAAATTGATTTTATCATTTACTTACTACTTGAGGCAGAAGACCCTGAGATTATTTGTGTGGTGTCCAATTTCATATGTAACAATGTAGAATAAAGTAAATCTTAACTATATATATATATATATATAATACAGTTATTATGGATATCATCTACTGACCATTTATTCTGATTTTGTTAACATAATGTTAATCTTGTGAAATTTCTACTCCACTCCTCAAATTTTTAAAACTCCAAAGAAAAATGTAATTCCTCGGGAAAATTTCATCATTTTTCGCTTGCACTTTTATTTATTTATTTTTGTATTCAAATAGATAACAGAAACAGAAATTCCGTAGGATTAAACATTACGTTCTGAAGAAATTGAATGGCAAGTAGACCCATAATTAAAAATAAGAAAAAAACTCATTATTTAATAATATGTATATTAATCGCATGTGTTTTTATATATATAAATATATTTGTTTTGAAAATGTCTCTATATCCTCCCCCTTTTAATTATAAACGAGGAAAAAGCTTCAAGTCAATTAATAATTTTAGTACATAAAAAACAGCATCACCTATTAATTGAAATGTGTATTTGAAAATTCTGCGATTGTCTAGGGACTTAAAAACTGCTAAGTAGCAGTATTCAAAATAATGAGTGGCAGTCGTTTCTCTATAACGTTTTGTTATAACTTAATACTCCCCGTAATTCATTAGTTGGATAATTATCCCAAAGAAGTGATCTGAATACGGTACTTTTTCTAATCTAGCATATCGCCTTTTCGGCCCTGCCATTAAGCCTCCGGTGTTTTTACATATACCAACTAATCAAAAAAAAATATTTTATGCCTTTGACTTCAATGGAAGAATGTAGACTGTCAGTACAAAACAGTGTACTTTTTAAATTTTAGTTATTTCGCGCGGTAGACCCTTTATTTGCGAATACTATATTAAAATTTACGCAATAATACATAGCTTTTGTTGTTTACATGCGTTATTTTTAACGATTTTCCTATATCTACCTGATTATCGAAAGATTACTGTGATCCTTTCTGTTTATTATTCTTCCTATCTTCTTTCGCAATGATCTTCGCCATCGGGTACTGTAGAATAATTTCGAAGCTGTTAATTTATATCCTGCGCAATGCCCACCAACTGTTTTTACTGTCTCCTTTCAAGCGATTTGAATGAACAAAGAGAAAAGAAGTGATTTACTGAAACAATGTAACGATATCCATTTAACACGCCATTGAACTTGATGTACTAAGTTGGCTGCATTTGGGGAAAACCCGACAGTGCTTAGCCTGCGTAATAATTTAAAGCGATTTCCATTTGGCCGATAAAGTTTTTCTTTTGTTTTTTCGACACAAATTAAACCAGTGTCTTTTAAGCCTACCAAAGGCCATTATCTCGAGATCCTTTTTAGTCACCGAATGTATTCTATTGCACATATTTTATCTCCCCGCTAAAGCTGACCAGACCGAGTCGAAAAACAAGCCATCAATTTTGCCGGAGTCACCCCAGAGGAAGGTCGTTGGTCAGCGGGAACGTGGGTGTGCGCCTCATGTGTTGTCCATCACCCGCGAGACTAGCGCTGACAGTTAAATGGCTATGCTGACACCCCGTCGGACCTTGTCTCTTGACATCTTGAGTAAAGATTTTTCGCCGACTGGAAAATTCGGAGCAGAAAGAGAAAAGATATCTTGCTAAAATTCTTAGAATTTAGTGACAGCATCTCTGAAGATACAATGTATTCTTTTCTCTGCGGTTTTTGTTTTCTGTACTTTAACGCTTTGTTACGAATGTTGCTCGGAAAGCTTTTATGCTCGTGATGTATTCTCGTAACTTTGCACTGTGGGTCAGGTTTGAGAGGCAGAGTAGATTTTTTGATTGATTGTTTATTAATGTTGCACTTAAAAACAACTCTAGGGTCACTGGCGACGGACTTCGTGATTTTGAGCCTGGGTCCAGGGACGAGGAGGACGCCTGAGTTAGCACCTCTCCAAACTTCCACACCATGCCAACGGTTCGACTTAATGCCTCCGCAGATTTAACGTGCATCAACCGCGGCTACACAGAGGGTCTTTAGTGGCATCAGGATACGAACTCACGACTCAAAGTCGCAAACCCATGACCGTTTCCTTTGACTATTCGGCTTCCGCAACCATTAAATGGTTTGCATTAAGAAGTAAGAAATTCTACAGTGTTTAGAAATACAATGAAAAACGTTTAAGTCCAAAATGCTTAATGTGGAAAATCGGATAACACGAAATAATACTGCGGCCCGGATAAAAAGAATTTGTGTAATTTCACATATTTTTTTCTTCCTTTTAACACGAAACAAAAATTGCGCAACATAAAAAGATTTCGCTTCTCAATTCTGAATTTTTTTTGTCTTCCTCCCCCCTCACCCCGTGGGCTGATCGGATGTGAAAGAAGGGTCCCAATGTAGCTCATGCGTGTCATCAGAAGTGACTAAAATGATTACCCAGTATCGGGGTATAGTCGGGCACCCAGCCAGCCCCTTGGAGATTTTTATCAGGGAACTGGTCCTCCTGCTTGGGGAACATCGGGTGCTTACCTTCTTCAGGTAGGCATTGGACATCATGACCTCGAGGCATCCTAGTGATCTTTTTATTTCCCATGTCGTTTACTATTTTTGGTAAACATGAGTGATGCGCCTCCAGGATACCTTAGCGATCCTTCTCTATTTCTGACTCTCTATCTTGTCATCCAATTAATATTTTTCAAACATCCAGATAACAGCTTTACCTTATTTGGCGCAGCATTACCACATCTGGCTCTTGCACCATTAACATACTAGCACTCTCTCCTCCCTCCCCTTCCGCGTTAAACCGAACAAAACAAACAATGACTTCTACAGTTACTACTGGTAGGTTACAGTTTGTCTTTAGGTAAGTGAAGGTACTGGCATTGTCAAAATCTGATGTTCTTTTGGTTTTCGAATATGGTGATTTTTTTTGTTTTTGTTTTGGATGTGTCTGAAATCGATAAATAACAAACTCGGCGCATTACAACACACCACAATAAGATGTACAAATACAAGAAATGTACCAATGTCTTGTTGAAGTTAGATCATACGAACATTTGGGAGCTTACACAAGCTTTGTAGCAGAATATCTGATTGATTGATACAAAATCAGAACCACCATTGCTTGGTCAACCACAACAAAAAGAAGGAAGGAAAAATCGAATCAAATGTGTAGTTGACGGCTTCGAAAACCGTTTATGGGAGAAATATTTTTCGTCAGAATACCTAAAAAAAATTTTAACAACCTTACCAAATTACGTTTTTCCAACGATTAAAAATTTTCATTCTTTCAAAAAAAAACTTCAAAATTTTTAATATTTTACTCAAATTAAATGTTTTAACATTTCTTGTATTATTATTCCCGTTTCCTTTATGTTAAACAAACCGAAACATATTCCATTTTTTTCACACTTGTACTTTTCATCGAGCTGTATTGTCTTACGTTGAACTGCATCGCGCTAAGCTCGACCTTGCTGAATTGTTTATACGCCCATTTCAGTTTTTTTTTTTTTTTTTATAACGAGCATGAAACAATTTCTAATGAGTCTAACTAACAACGAAACTGTAATGAATAGTGTTCAATGCAAAGACTGATTTTAAAAGTTAAATCGGGTTTTGCGATTCGTTGAAAATAGGCTTATGATAGTGAAGGTGTGTTTTTAATTTCTGGATATTTTTTATGAAATAGCTGCAGGCTAACAGATGCAACTATAGGAATGGCAATGAATCCAAATGGTATACGTGGCCAGTCTATCCAGTAAGGGAGTTGCATAAGTTTAACTGCTTTTATCATATGACTTGTAAATTCGTCGCTTCTGTGTATCCGACACGTTACATTAATCGACAACAAATTGGCCACTCCCTCTCCAATTAAAACCAGGCTTTAGATGTACTTATTTTACATCAGTTTTAATTGGGATCTCGATCTTCCTCTAATGATGGGATTTTGAGTACGATCATAATCACCACTTCAAATATGAAACTCTAGTGGAAGGTATTAAGTTCTTCGCTCTTTCACCCCTTCTCGATTTCTCACGCTACCTTTTCGGTGGAAAAAAAATTCTTTTCTTCTTTTTCCTTTTCCCACATGTCTACCATTCAGCGTCACCAGCGTAGGCTGGATCTTTTTTCGATACCGTGCTCGCCATTAAAATTCTGCGGGGATGATATCGAAACCCAGATGGGGACATCTTAATGAGATATTCCGTGTTTGTGTTGCACAAGGGGAGGCTTGATGGCCACCACATGTTCGATGCTCTGCTGGAAAAGCCCCCGGATCTTTCGAGTGACACTTTGGTGGGCGTGTTTTGACAGATGGTCGTTGCCTTGCCCTTCTTGGTGGGAGAGAGGAAGCAATAGTCTGTGTGCCATTAAAAGGACTGTGTCTTCCTGTCGTTTGCGCTGTGACCGTAATGCGAGAGATGCAAACGGGATAGATGTGACCAACGAAATTGAAATAGATGAGGTTCTGGAGACAGGCGGACTTTTTTGTGGCCCTTTTATTCTTGTCTTGTAGGGCATCAATGAGAGAAATGGCGATTGATTCTGTACCCTCGTGTGCCGATATTGTTCTGTTTCGGGGGGGAAATGCAGGGGATTCGAATCTTTTTGCGGAAGCATATATGTATAACGACAAATACAGAGTACTTGGCTTTATTGGGCCCTGATTTCTTCTCTGATCAATTGTGGTAGATAGCATGATATTGGTTTCAACACTTGCCCTCTAAAATTAAGAAAAATGCATATTTGTTTTTATTAATAAGGGGGGGGATTTTATTAGAAATTTATGGTATTTAAATTTACATTAAAGAATTTTTGAAAAAGTATTAAATTGTAAAAAATTTCCGAGTACGAAAGTTTGTCGACCAATCAGGGTGTAGCATTGCTGTTACGGTCAAAAATGTAAGGGATTTCCCCCTCTCCCTCCACAATCTGGGTTAAGAGTGTGAACTCTTGATTGTTTGCCTGATTCACTGTCATTCAAGAAACCATTTGGTTTCTATTTTAAATTTTGCTGTTGAAAAGTCCAGGGCAAACATTCAGATTTATTTTGACTGAAATTTTTCAGAAACCTTTGAATGGTATATTGTACCTTGAAGTTGAAGGAATAATGAATGTCTTAAAGCTCTAAACATCATGGAAATAAATATGACATAATGGTTATGTAAATGCTATTTGTGATTTAGGTCTAAGAATTATTATTTAGATGGATATGTACACGCTGTAATATATTTTTACTCAGTATTGTTTTCCTCTAGTGTAATTAAAATGTCCCCTGAAATTTTTGTGGTTTAACATATTTCCTAGTCTTTGCTGATTGTGATACTTACATATTGATTATCTTATCCTTTGTTACTGTAATTGAAATATTTTCCTTCTTAGATTAACCATTTCTATTTCTTAAATTCATTAGTTTATGTTTATGCATTCTAATAATGTTTTATTATTAAGCTTATATAAATTTTTAGGTAGTTTAAGAGTTGATTTGGAAAGATTGAGTAAAGTATATGCCATTTAATTTTAAAAGAAAATTGTTGGATGGAATATTTCGATAATATTAATAGACAGAAAAATCACTGACTCGAAATTATTAGATAAAAGTGATTCAAATCTGCTAAAAAAAGGAAATAAAAATATATTTTTGAAAAAAATTAGAAATAAAATTTATGCATGTAATATTTTGATTTGATATATTTTAAAATTGTCTGCCTTTCAAGTATCTAATCAGGTCGCTAATGTATCTGTAAAAATATCGTCTGCAGATCACAGATAATTTAATTGTAAATATAATTTATTGTGTGATTTTGAAAATGTGTTTCAGACGATGAAACTTAGTTCTAATATTTTTTTCAGTTTAAGGGTTAATTAGTTCGGTTGTAAGCTTGAAATGTAAAATTTATAATCAATTTATGTTTTGTCCTGCGATCGCGTTGGATTATATTTTTTTATGAAGGTAGATAATTTTCAACTATTTGTTTAAGATTGCCGCCTACCAGCTGTTTTGATTTCGTAAACGTAATGTTAATCCTATGAAATTTATTTTTTCCTTTTCAAATCTCAACTATTTATAGCAGAAGTGCATCCGAAAGAGCAAAAATAATAAAGGTGCCTGCGAAATTACATTTTCTCTCTCAATTTTTGAAAATGGTTTTAAACACTTTTAAAGACCATAAAACCCGCCAACAAATTATTAAAATAGTAAAAAAAAAATATTTTTTTAAAAAAATCTGAGAAAAATGTAATTCTGCTTACCCCACCTCCCGGATGCACTTTTTGCATTCTCGGACAAAATAGTCTGATTGAAGGAAATAGAAATTTTCATGGATAACATTGCGTTCACGAAATCAAAATGGCTGGGAGCTTTAAGTTTTATTTATTTATTTAGCATAAGAAGTGAAAAGAGACCTTTATTTGGCTTAAGTATTCATTCACATGGATTTCGAATTTTTAAATCGTGTTTTGAAAGCACTAAGATTCAGTTATTTTCATAAAATGCGTTTTTTTAACACACTACTTGTTTTAGAATTTCTCTGTGATAGTCCCTTTTGTTACTTTGGGAGGGGAGGGGGGGTTCAGTAAGATGTGGTTATGTATAAAAATGAAAACCTTTTTCTCTCCATTGAAGCATTATATTAGTGAGGTTGTCAGCTCCGAGGATTTTAACTGAGACACCGAAGACAATTCTGGTGTTGTATTGAGAAATCAGAGAGGAGGGATGTCGAGGGTAAGAGTCGGGGATAAAAGTACGTGGGAAACATGGAAGTGATTTTCTGGATTTCTTCAAGAGGAATGTACGGAGGTATTGTTTACGGTTCGTTTGAATGGTGTAATACGATCCAGTGAACTCGAACCAAGAGTGGGTTGTTTCTTCTTTAGTGTGTGAAGGGAGAGGAAGGGGGAATCTCTCTCTCTCTCTCTCTCTTTTTTTTTTTTTTTTTTAAAGAACTTTTTTTTTTTTATTGGATCTTATTGAATTTTTCTTCTTCTAAATGTTTTCACGTTTTTGTGTAAATCTGGATTTTTGAGAAATTTGTAGTTATTCGTTACTGTTTTGTTTGTTTCTCTATACTGTAAATTTTGCTTCGTGGAATATAAATGATAAATTACTGTTTTTGTTAAGAAATATTTTTAACCAATAAAAAAAAAAAAAAAAAAATTAAAAATAAAAATGTTTTTTTTTTTTTTTTTTTTTTTTTTTGTCTTCTATTGAATTGCGTGTGAGAATGCTTTTAACTGTTCAAGCCTGAATAATAGGCCATCGAAACGTTTGTCTTTGTATTGATAACAAAAAATCGATCGTGTCGCTTTTGGGTGATATTTTTTGCTGTTGTCGAGTGCTTTTGAATTTTTTTAAAAAATAGATTTTGCTGTTATTTCGTTTCGTGGTATAACAATGTTTTTGTTTCGTTTCTTAAAACTCGATCGCTCATTTATTAGAACTGACAATGATATGTTTTTGTTTCTTTTCAACTGGTCTGACTTTCCCCCCTTCTTTCTTGAATTGTATACTGAAGTAAAACATACTTTTCCACTTATATTTTGATGTTTTATTAAAATGCATTATTAATGTACTTCTGTCTTAATTAGAAACTTGTTCTTCGATATTTGTTACATCAAAGTAAATGGGTCTTTGTGTCAATACAATATCGTGAATGATGTGAAATTTCCTCGAGCAATTATAATTGATTGATTTCGCATGCAATCAAAGTGACATTTAATTAAATTAGCTTTTGGAGAAGCTAAATTGTGTCTTTTTTCAATCTGCGAAGAAAGTAAGTTACATTTAATTAAAATTAATTTTTCTTCTAATAATATTTGATTAAAGGCATCGTAAAAAATACAATGTATATGATGTTTAAATTAGAATGAATTCCAAACTTTTTTTTGCCTCATACTTAATGTTTTTACTTTTGAATTTTTTTTTTACTGTTTGGTCATGTTTGTAAATAGTGCTATTCTGGAATTCCATAAATATTTTGGTTCATTATTCAATTTATTGTTAATGATAGAATAGTTGCTGTAATAACTGCAATTTTGGAATATTGTTTTCCAGTCATGCAGTTTTTGAACTGTGGCTAGCATATTATTTTTTAGATTCATTATAATTCTTAATAATATTAGCAATATACATTTATTCGAAATATTTGTCTAACATGATCCGATTTACGAAGGTGGTTTATAAAGTTTCCGTGTTAGGAATGAGGTTTAACTTATTGTAGTATAATTCATCGATCGTTCTTACTTTTTCTAAGAAGCCTATAGTGTAGCATCCTTTGCATTCCAAAAAATTGCCACCGTAATTTTCCGGCCGATGAGATCGTCTTTGTTTTTTGAAGTATATTTACCGGAAACAACCCCATTATTTTGATTGTTACATGGTTTCCAGTGCGAAAAAAGATGAGAACTTCTTGACGCGGCTGCATCAAACACTAACCTATGGATACGTATCACATTTGTTTTTGGGGGCGTTTAACTGCACCAAATGGCTGTAGCAACGCCATCTGCTTTCAGAACAGAACTTTTTGAAACATCCTCGTATATTCTGACTCTTCTTTAGTTAAGCATGACCATTGTGACTCTGAGGTACCGCAGTGATGTTTTTCCTTACCATGGGGTTAAAGTCTTTAATTAATACAGGTGACGCGCCCCCGAGATACCCAAGCTGTCCTTCTCTATTTTCGATCTTTCTTGTAGAACTATATATTCCATATTATATGTCCATTATAATGTCTAGATCTCGAAAACCTGTGAATACAGTATACATATTTATTGTTTGGCGCTGCATAGCCAGGATTGGACTCTTATTTCCTTAAAGCTCTACTTTCACTCGCTTGTATATTCTGATCAAATATATATAATTTTTTTTCTGGGAAGTTATATATATATATATATATATATATATATATATATATATATGCCTTTAGGAATAATCCTCTGTGGTTAATGTAACGGTTTAAGATATTAATTCAAACATTTAATTGCAGATGGTGGTGGTTTCTTAAGAACTTTGACCCCACTCCAAAACCAATGTTTTTCAGAATCATTTGTTGGCTCGTCTTTCAAATTGCACCAGTCGCGACTTGGAATATTTCTTTTGATTTAAGCATCTTTGCTTGCCACTCGGATAAAAGCGACTTTTAATGTTTCCAAATGCCTCTTTTGATTCTATCTTTTGTTCTTTTTCCCTCTAATTTTTTCTTGTGTGCCCCTGTCCAAGTGGCGCGCCATTAAGCGTCTCTCCCATTTGGTATTCCGTTCGTTCTCTGATGTCGGGCACGTAGCATCAGTTATCTGTCACTCGGTGAGAGCGGAGGTTTTAAACCCGTAAAAAATGGCCACAGACAGAAATGCTCCCGTAAGCTTGTTTTTCAAATGCATACCTTCCTCATGTCGTGGCCGCGAAAATTTTCGGTGTTTTTCCCCCCTCCTCCTGTCTTTAATGAGGCAGCACGACTTATCAGCAGCAAAAACGCGGTTTATTTTTAAACCGAAACAGGCCTGTGTTTTTCGGCGGGTTTGCGTTAATGAACTTAACTGTGGAAGCATCTTGCGTGAAAAGTTGAATTAGCCCCTCCCCTCCCCGACTCTTGTTTCTTCTTTTTTTGTAACAGATGTAGGTTCCTTTTAATGTTTTCGATGGTTGCAGTTACATAGTTTATTTCATTTTATGCATCTGTGTGTGTTTGGCGAAGTTTTTTTTTCTTTTTTTTTTTTTTTTTTTTTTTGTTAAATGTGGTTTCTCTTTATTGATGTTGAGTGGATTGTTCACAAAGACGTCGCCAGGAAACGACTGACGCCTCGTCGTGTGTTTGATTTATTGATTATTTTATGTTTGTTTGTCTGTTAGAAATTAGTTACTTTTTTCCGAAAAAAATTATATAGTTTCTCGACTGATGACCGAATTCCGTTCCGACTAATAGGTCGTCTGTCGGATTTGTATTTTTCAACACTATTCTCACTCAAATGGGTTATATGAACAATTATATAAGATTATATATGAAATAAATTTTTTATAATCCGTTTGATTGTCCATTAAATCTATCGTATAAATATGCTACGTAATGGTCAAAAATTGAAAAATACGAGTATGGTTCAAGAAGTACATTCTTTTGACGACCGATGGTGTTGTCAAGGCTAATCGGTGTTACCATAGTGTGCTGTCATCCGTTAAACGGCGGTAAAATAATTGTGACTCGTATTCATTGGTTATTTTGATTGCTGCCTCTTCTAATTATCACCGTCAATGAGATTTAGACTCATGTATCGGAAACCAAGTAACGATCAAAGCAATGGGTTGCTTCAGGTGAATGTACTCCAAAGAAAGCGAAGTCTCATCGACCTAAAAAGTAATGGACAGGATTTTTTGGTATGAGTAGGGTGTCAGACTCTTGGATTTGAAAAGGGGGAAACGATCAATGGACTACAGTGAGTTACATCATTCTTTCCTAGCACAGGTACTTTTTGTCCCTCTCCCATATTTGTTTAGTTCGATTTGTAAGCAATTGAAACTACGACGGACACTTATACGGAATGGTTCTTTATAAAGAAAAAATATATATATGACTTCAGGGACTTGCCTTCTTCAAGTAAGTACGGGCAACATGACCCCGAGGTACCTTAGTGATCTTTTTCTTTCCCATGGGGTTTATTGTCTTTGGTAAACACGGGTGCCGCACTCCTGGGATACCCTAGCGACCCTTCTCTATTTTCGACCCTCCTTCTTGTCAACCACTTTTTTTTTTATCTTTTTTTAAACTTCACGTCTAGACCACAATTTAATCTTGTTTGGCGCAGCATAGCATAACTGTGACTCTTGCGCCATTAATCTTTACTCTCTCTCTCTCTCTCTCATATATATATATATATATATATATATATATATATATATATATATATATATATATATATATATAATCAGTTAACGAGCTAAAATCTTAAGTTGCTAAATTAGTGCTATATTCAGGGAGTTTTGAATTTCATGACGAGGGCTTAAAAATGCTTTAAATGGTGTTTTTTGATCATAAACTGCTACTCGTAATCTTCCCTTCCTTTTTTTTTTAATTGTTAATCCCCCTGCATTTGGTTAAATTATATATTAAAAATTCATTAGTTAACATTATAGAATTTTAAAAACAATGTAACGCATATAAAAAGACTTGTAGTTTTTTTTTTTTTTTTTTTAAATTTTGCTTTCGTATTTGCTCCAACATTAAATACATTTACTTCTGAATTATAAATAGAAATCTTGAATGACAATGAAGAAACTTATATTCCTTTTTCACCGCTGATATAATATTACGTATTATAAAGCAAACTAATGATTTTATATTCAACCCCCAATTATAAATTCTTTTTTAAGTATTTCCTTTAAAAAAAAATCAAAATTCCCAACACATCATTACCAATTTTAACTCTTACGTAGACTCGCTGCAATTTATTTATTATTTTTTTTCTCTCATTGTGCTATTTAAAAATGCAATTAATTATTCTCGTCCACGTGCAACTTTATAAATCAAACTAATACGATTTAAAATTTATTTCGCCTTTTAGTGGTTTTGTTTAAACGTTTTTATCCTCTCTTCCTCTGCATTCTTCACTTCTTAAAATCTCGTGCATGCCGGTGCATTTTTATATTAAAATTCCACAGATGATCCACGACTTTGATACTCTTCACGTTCTCCTTTAATTAAACATGCTGTTCATGGAAGAATGCATATTTTTACGATGTTCTTTATAGCCATGGTTTCACATTATGACTATTTATTATGTCGGCGTCGTGAATTATAATTGCCCGAGAGATTGTGCGACGAGTCTATTTACTCTCTACGACGTGATGGCGATTACCATATGTCGGCAATGAAGATTATGTTTGAAACAAAGTATTAAATTGCTCTCGTGGTCTTTCTGCGACATTTAATTTTAGAAATCAGGCAGGTGTGTTGTGGAATTGAATGAGTAAAAAGGGAAAATGAAAGAAATTTTGATATTTTTAAAAATAATTATAAAATGTTAAAAAATGTGACTAATTTTACAAATTAGCCATATTTTTCTTGTTATTCAGTGGATAGAATGCAAAAATAAAAGAAAATTTTATTTCCCTTTTTCGCTATTGCTCTTACAGGAAATTGTGACTGTATCCTTATTACCCGTCTCGTCTATCATCTTAATTGTTATTCTTATTACAAGATCTAATTTTCAACTCAAGTTCAAGCACAGATCAGTGAATTGAAATGGTCAATTATATCCAAAGTAGCTTTTATTAATCTAATCTATCAAAGAATACGCTCGCCAGGATACGATGCAAGTACCTCATTCAGTTGCTCCGACAGCGTTGAGTCCCAAATTCACCAAAACAGGTCAGAAGACTTCCGCGCACACCACACTAACACCGTTCACATTACCGTAACGTTTCATTTCAATTAAGTTCTCTGTCGCTTTTATTCTACTTGACTATCTTTATTCACTCCACTTCCGAAACTTACTTCATTTGCATCATCACGTTTCATTTCACTAGGAAGAAGTTGGGAAATTAAATATAAAATCAGAACGAAACCCTAGATGTTACCTGAAGGGAAAATTCGCCAATAGCCCGTGTCGCAAAATCTTTAAAAAATTATTTCTTGCCTCTTATTTGTTTCGCAGTATAAAAGTTTTATATTGATTTTAAACGGGTTCGAATTTTTAACTCTTAAATTTGAATTTAAGTAAATGATCACAAGCATGTAAAATAATTTAAAGAAATTTACACTTCCATATTTAATTTTTGTGTGTATTTTTTTTAAAATATAAAACTGTCGTATTAAAAACTTTATGTAAAAATGGACGGGGGTGGGGGGGAATGATCGTCGATCATCATGGAAGAGCAACTGTTATTATTAAATAAATTATTTTTTTCATATTTACCTCTTATTGATTTTAATTTGATTTTAAACAGTCTCGAATTTTAAATTTGAATTTAAAGTTAATTATCACCAGCATATGAAATTATTTTGAACGTAAAAATGGCAAAATAATTTTAAGATTTTTATATTTCGTATTACACAAACGAATAAGTCACAACGTTGCTGGGGCTAGTGTAAAAATGATTTTCTAGTAAAGTCAATTGTTTCTGTTTCATCTCAAATGTGTACATCTCAATAACAATATACAAGGTTATTCAAAATGAATCATCTGTTTTCGTAATTCCATATTTTCTACAATAAACGTTACAAAATGATAAGTAATACATGAATAAAAAGGAAAAATGTGGAATTTTAATATTGTGAACAATAGATGGCTTTCGTTAGTTCTTCATGAAGTTATTTCACGAAAACTTTTTTAGAAGCTTTCACGGAGCTACCTCGCGGTTGAATCGATCGTAGTGGACCATGGCTTGATGTTGCACAGTTTACCACTCAAGTCACCTGTTACGACCCCATTCAGTTTCTTCCTTTGAGGGTTTGTAAAAGATAAAGTATATAATCGCCATCATAACTCTCAAATTTATGTGAACTTAAACAACGGTTCTCTGCTGCTGTACAATTCATTACTTCTGATTATTTACGCTGTGTTTGGCAGGAATTTACGTATCGAATTGACATTATACGTGCAACCAAAAGAAGTTATATCCGACGCTTGTTTGAAAAACCTCTTCTATAGTTTCCCTTTGCATTCATGTATTACTTATCATTCTGTTTCATTTATTTTTGAAAATATGGAATTTCGAAATCGGATGAATCGTTTTGAATAACCC
This sequence comes from Nephila pilipes, assembly GCA_019974015.1. NCBI lineage: Eukaryota > Metazoa > Arthropoda > Arachnida > Araneae > Nephilidae > Nephila > Nephila pilipes. The sequence continues at coordinate 1,061,044 of BMAW01082967.1, read as the reverse complement.
TGTATTTCTTCACTATTGTTCGCCTGAGATTGGTATTTATTTCAATAACTGTTTTGAAAAGTTATTTTTTTAAAAAAGATAACATTCTTTATCAATTAGAAATTAAAATTACGAGTATTTCATTTTAATTTAACGAAATAATTTTTATTTAAGGTAAAGGAAATTAGCAATAAAATACTTTGTTTCCCATGCTTACGGCTAATAGGGAGGGCGAAATATGTAAACTTGGGAATGGGGTGGCCAGAGACTAAAAGTAAGATTAGCGTTCCGGAGGGCTTTGCTCTCTGAAAACTCCACTCTGCGCTTTGGGAATTTGTATACCCGCCCCTCTCTGGCACATTGCCTTTCCCCATTTCCAGCCCCCCCCATTTCGTAATGTTAAATGGGAAATTGAATCTCGACTACTTCAAAAGCAAAGAAATGTAGCAAGAGGATTGAATGGATTTTAAGCGATAGTGTGTTCAATTAAATTAAATTTGTTTCTCTCCTCTCTTTCTCTCTTCTCTATGCTGTCTAAATACAATCCGATTTTACTGCTGTTGAGATGTCTGCTCCACTCGCCTAATGAATTCTAAATTAAATTCCAAAAAAGGCGGTTTTTCTTTTTTTGGGTTTCTAGTCTTTTCTCCTCCTCCCACTACTTTTTGTACTTTCCTCCATCCTTGTGGATCTCTTGCAATGGAAATGGATTGAGTTTGTTTCAATCGGAATTTTAGGGATTGTCGAGATCTTTGAAGAGAGAGAAAGGGATAGAATATGATTATAAAAATGTGTTTTAACCATTTTTGTAAAAAAAAAAAAATGTTTTCATTTTCAGGAGTCGTTTGATGTCGGGATTTTATTAATTGAGTATATTTAAGGCGGAGCTGTCGCGAAATGGCAAGATAGGGATTTTTTGAGTTATCTGTCCCGTTTGGAAGCATTTTTATCCCTTTTAGAAAGATTTTTTTTAACTTTATTTCTCTCTGCATTTTTAGCGGAATTATTTTATATGAAAGTTCCGAAACATTTTCGATCTCAAATTTCAATTAAATGTATCGGAAAAGAACGTTGGGTTTAAGTAGTTCTCCCCCCCCCCTCCATCACTTTATTTGAAATTTTAAGTAAAGCAACGATAATTTTCGTATGGTACGCGAATGTTTTAATGTATTAAAAAATGCTTTTGAAGACCAAGTCCATTTGTGATTCTTTAAATATTTGAATAGATGTGGAAGTTTTTAGAAACATTGCTTTATCAATGTTAAGGAATAGATTAATTTTAAAAACCTTTACTGAACGTATTTGTTTGCCTTTTAAAAAACTGAACTCAAAAATCTTTTACAAGATGTGGTATTTTATAAATAGCTTTAAGTTTGTGTTTTTGGAGAATTAATTGAAGTTAAATGCCCGGTAACTAAAGTACTCTAAAGCGTGTCTCATTAAGTAACCGCTTTAATTTTTCCTTGAACTCAGGCAAGTCCTACGCTTTTAAAATATCTTCTTCTGTTCGCGGTCTGAGTCATAGAATTGTAGAGCCTTATATAACATGATACAGTAATAAAACAAAGAAAAAGCTTACTATAAAAAAAATGAAATGGAATTGATAGTTCGAGGGCGGTTCATAAAGTACGTGTTTTTGAGGACAGGTGGCGTTGCTAAGGCAGATTGGTGTAAATATGACACTGATTCATATACTAATTTTGATAGTTGTCGTATCGAGGCATCACCGTCAATGAGACCTGGATTTTTCGTTATACACCTGAAGCCAATCAACAATTTTTAAATTAATCAACAAAAATTAATAACACATTTAAGTTCCCTAATTTTTTTTTCTCTCCTCTGTATAAAAATAAAGTATTGACTTAGTTAAAATAAATTACCTAATTTCATTGTCGGACAGTTTCATCGCCGAATTAGCTTTGTCCGAAAACATTTTCCCCCGCGAACAAAAGGAAAAACGTGAACAAAGCGCCTCCCACGGTCCGCTGGCGTTGAACTAATTAACCAACCCAATCCATGATAGATGGAGTCGACTAGCAGCAAACTGCTAATCAAACCAGTTGGTAGCTATTATCCGATGCTCTTGCACTGCGGAGCATGCGGGGCCCGTTAAAAGCACTGCTTCTGAATAGGTAATGAGGAAAGGCACTAATGTTCTGCAGAGTGGGGGGTGGTTATCGCTCAACTCATCCCATTCAATTCTCGTGCTCGTTTCGTGAATTATTGGATGATAAACGGGAGACCTTTAGGAGCAGTGTCGTGGACTTTGCAGTAATTGCGAGTTTTTAAAAATTCACCTTTGGACGGGGTTTGCTTGTAAAGTTAAACAATGTAACGTACGAGGGGGGTTCGTAAAGTTTCAATCATTACTGAAATATAACTGATATATTTGTGGATAAAATTTATTCTATATATTTATTGATTACATTGTGTTATTCAATACATAATGTTATTTTGTTTGGTTTCCGAAAGTCGTAGATTGAAGTAATCCACAGTATCATAAAGTCTTAATTATTACTAAGAAATAACAGATACACATCTGTGGATAAAATTTATTCTGCATATCAGTACTCCTTTATGCACATTATGTTGTAAATCATAGCTATTCATGTTGATTTGTTTCAGGAAGCTATAGATTGAAGTAACCACAGTATCGGGAAGTTTTAATAATTTCAAAAAACAATTAATGTAGAAACTTAATTTTTATTTATTATTTTTAAAACTGCATAGTTACTCTCCAGAGTTATACATTTCTCCCAGTGTTTCTTGACATTTCGAAGGCCGTCATCGTAGGACTCAGAAGATTGAACTCCTGCTGTGGGTGACTTCAATCTACGGCTTCCTGAAACTAAACAAATCATGAATAGCTGTAATTAACATTATGTACATAAGGATCCATTAATATGCAGGATAAGTATTATCTCGATGTATCGTTTATTTCTTAGTAATTATTAAGACTTTAATATACTTCATCGTACAATTGTTACGAGAGATTTACATAAAATATATTTATCGTGCTTTATGACGAGCCTAGTGTAATTAAGGAGTGTTTAAATCTCGTGAGAGAAGGAAAAATCGTGTGTTGTAGTATTAAAATGGTATCCTAAATATAGTCCCGTAGTGTATTTGTTGCACAATTTATTACAGAAAGTAATCTAATATCTTCAAATCCTAAGTGTAAGTAGGATAAACAGGTGAGTACAGTCATATGTATCATGTTGAAATAATTCTATGTTTATACTTATGCAATGTTGAATGTTGGAAATGATACAGAACAATGCATTCAAATAACAGACTAATGATGTCTATGCGAGTTCATTTGCAGTCACGAATTCGACAAACTATCTTTAGTGGTTAAAAAGCGGAGGGAAAATAAAATGGAATAAAAAAAGGGGGGTGGGGTAGAATAATATTACATATAACTGATAGTAGACGCAACCTAATAAAGCGGCAATGGTAATACAATTAGACTTAATATGTTTAAGATATAATATGCTGTAGGTTATGTTTAAGATGATTCCAAGTGTTATATGTTCTGAAGGTATTATATTATAGTATATTTTAGATATTATATTATGTGATATTATGAAGGCATAGGGAACATTGAATTATTGTAAGGTGACATTTTGATTAAAATCTTTATCTATATCAGTTTTTAACTCTTAAAACATTTTAAGCGTATTTTGTTTGTACACATGAATTAGTTTCTCTTTGATTGTATTTTAAATCATGATTTATACCTAAATTTTAAGCAGCACTCGTACGAATGCATTTGGACTAATTTTTATTATCTTTTCAGCCGTTCATGTCACCCAGGTATCCCGGTGGACCTAGACCGGGTGTAAGAATGCCCCAACAGGTAGAATTCAATGTAAGTACCACATTTATTTTTGTTATGCTTAACGAGTCTTCAGTTCGCAGCCGCCATAGCCGAAAAGTCATGGTCGTGAGCTCGGGACCGGCTCATGACCATGACTTTTTTCGTGGGTTTGAGTCCTGGTTTTATTGAAGACCCTCTGTGTAGTGAGGCTGGTTCACGTTAACTCTATCAAGGCTCCAAGTTCTCTCATTGAGTTGAAAAAGTTGAGAGTGGGAGATATATGTCATTCTCGTTCCTTTACTCAGGTTCATAATTATTAAGTCCTTTGCCAATAGTCCTCGTTTTGTTTCTCGGTGCGACGTTAATCATCAGTTAGTCTCCTTCAGTCCTTAGCTTACCAGCGGCACTTTCAAAGATAGGAACACATGTAGTTTTCATGTACAACGAGAATTTTGGACACGGATAACATAATTCAGAATTCAATCAGTTTTTCAAAATATTCCGATTAGTGTTCAAAAATTATGTAATACATGTAATTTATTAGTTTTTAAATTAGTTATTGATACGGGGAATATGAGAACTCTGAATCCATTATCTATCGCTTTCTGTTAGGCTTGTTGATAATCCTAATTTGACTATTGTATCTACAAATTCGAAGCTTGTAAGATGGATGTTTAAAGCGAGTGAAAAGATGTGTAAATATATTATATAAAACTGATATTTTAAAATGTTGCTGAAAGAATTTTAAATTTTTTATCGCCGTGAATGTTTTCTAAATTTCAGAAAGCTGTTTTGAAAACAGTTCTATTTTATCGTGAAAAAAATAAACTTTATTCATTGTTCTTCAATTCTTATTATTCCATTAATCTCGCAATTTATTATTATTGATCATTTTCGAATGTCAAAGTGTTTCGATTAATATCCTTTTGTTCGTAATGGAAGAGTTCTTCCTTGTGTTATTTTCTTCAAACACAATCCCTATATTTCTATTAGAAGTCTAAAAGCTGTTACCATCTTCTCTGTGTAATCAGTTCGACATTCCGTTTTGAACATTTCTTTGAAAGCGGCAAACAATATTCTTAAACTGTTTACTGTTTTCATGTTCCAAAATCCTTGTCTCCAAGGAATTAGAATTGCCTGCTCTCTGATTATTTGATCATCGCTCCTTTGGAAACTTCGTGAAAATCCTACCTCTCCTTTGTTCAGAGCTTATTTGGCGATTTCTTTCCGTTTTAATTAGCGAGCGACGTCGAATAAAACGGAACAGTTTCTTTCGAGAGAGCTTTTATTTCGGAGCACACTAATTATTCTTTTGTCTTTCTCGGAAGAAACTATTAGATTTAATAACGGGAGCTTTATTACAAATATGCATGCCTTCTTACTTACATTCGATGATCTTTTAAATTAGTCTCAGTAGTTCTAAAAATATTTTTTTGAAACACAATTGTCATTAATGATATCGTTGATGTATTCGGATTTAATCATAATTATTCTAATGAGAATTTGTTATTGTTAAAAATTGGATGAAACATTTCGACTTTCTTTGTTTCAGTGTTTCCGAACGATTCCATATTTTCTTTTTTATTTTTATTTTTAAAGACCCTATTGAATTTATGAAGCATTGATAAATAGTCAAATCCGTACTACAGTGATGAATTTAATGAGTTTCTCAATTTTTAATTCCGTTTATTCCATTTTTCGATAACCCCACCTCCTCCCCATTTTGTTAACAAGGATTCTGCGGGAGCTATTTTTAGTACTTAATTTCCTTGAATCTGCAGCAAGCCTTTTTTTTCAACAGCTTCTTTTCACAGTATAATTTATCTGGAGGGGAAAGGGAAATTTTTTTTTTTTTTTTATCATGTGGGAGAATTGTTGAAATAATCGAGGTTCGTTATGATGGAACATCTTACTTAAACCCGATGAAAGATTAGAGTAAACCTAGAACAATATTGTTTTTGCTTTGGCAGTTTTAATAGCTAGATTCTAGCTATTAGAGAAATGGCAGGCTCAAGAAAAAGGAAGGAGGGGAAAAAATTCTCAATTAAGCTCAAGTTACTGAAGAAATTAATTAATGATCAATGTTTTTTGCTCATTAAAGCATGGTAAAATGCTTTCCCCCCTCTGTTTTGTTTCGTTGAAGATGTTGAACATATGGTCATCACTTACAGCTTAATCAATGTATGGCATTTTTTCCAAAGGCTCATCGCCGTATCAATTAGCTGTGTTCATCTCAAGTCCTCTTAAGAAAAGTTTTTTTTTCCTCTCCCTCCTCTCTTTTCTGCTTCTAATCGAGAAGTTCTGTTTGAGTTCCTTGCATAAATTACCAATTCTAATTAGTCTGAGAATTCTTTAGAATGATTGGAAATAGATATTAAGCATCTCAGATTTACAGTGGTAATTGTTATCGAAAACTTTATGAAACCTTTTTATAACATTTTTTAATCCGTAATTTTCGAAATACTTTGGATATATGAATTGTGACTTTATATTTTGATGAAAGATAAACTAAATGTGTGTGTCTGAGAGAGAGAGAACACTTGTGTGAAATAAGCTAAACTTGCGACTTGAATGCCAAAATTTAAATGTCTTATATTTAGTGTTAGATTAAAATGTAAAATTGCAACAAATTTAATTATTATTTGTATGATTGCTTAACATAATTTTTTTAAAGTCTTAGTTGCCGTTAAAGAAGTTAAACAATCTAAAAAAAATTGTGAAATGTATTTAAGCTTTCACTTCGTATAGTGACAATAGTTACAAATTAGTGGTAAATAAATCCATTGTTGCATCCAGTTGTTGGTCTATTGTTAATTGATCCCCCTCTTCAAATCTTTGTTTTGAGGGGAAACAAATATAGAAGCAATTTGTTTAAAAAATATTTAAATGAAATTAATGGCGCCATTGTAAATTGGTAAATTGTCTGTGTTTATGATTAAGATACACAGTGACGCAATAATAATGAGCCAAAAATCTTTCAACTAATTTATTCAATCTTGAATAAGTAAAATCCAAATACATTAATAATACGGAGTGGTTAACTAATCGTGTCCCAAACCAAATCTCTGGAATCCGATTCAGGCATACACGCATAGTACCGTTTCGCAGTTGCCCGAACCAATAGTGTTCCTATGAATCTCTCTAATTCCTTCATTTTAATCATTACATTTAAATAATCTCATATCAAACATCGTAGTAAATAGTTCCCGAGGTAATGGAAAGCGTGTGAAAACCCATAACATCGTTATGGGTTTAAAGAATTAAAAATGCGGTTTAAATGTATATTTTTTGGTTATTCATTAATTTCCTTACAATAAAAACTAAAAAGTTGGATTAATTGAGACCAGAGCTGGTCAAGGATATCGAAAATCCGGATTACGCGAAGAATAGGATAAAAATAAAATGAAAGATACTTGCAGAAAATCATCTTTATATTGAACAAATCGAGTATGAATCAGATTTTTATACAAAATACAGATTTTTATTTTGTTGGGAGAAGGAACGAAAGTTTCTGCTACACTTGAGATTTGTGTATCGCTTGCCAACAGCACGCATCTGCTTGAGCATAAGATTGTTCGATGTAATCTCCATTGAATTTCGCAATAGACCACCAAATGTTTTAAATGGGATGCTACTTCCAATTGACTCATAACTTTTGATTGATCATAATGGTCAAAAGTTATTCCGGAAATTTGCAGATCGCATCTCAATTTAAATGTAAATAAATAAAAAATAATTATCTGTGCAGACCGATTCATATTATCCGAGATGATGGGTTCCGACCCATCGAGTTTATTTTGTATCTGTTTGTGATCACGGCATTCAAATTCCTTGTCTGTCCTCTGAGAATATAACGCTCTTCTTAACCAGCGTTTTACAGTAATTATACTTAATTTTAGCTTTGCGTACCTTATGCCATAGCGATCGTCATGCTTCATTTTCGCGACCCTTCTTTCATTCCGTCTCTCCTTCTTGCATTTACATGTTTATTCATATGTTTGGCGGATCTGGGCCAAATATTGCCCTTTCACCAGTAAAAGCAGCCAATCGAAATGATCAATATGTAGATGCTTCAAGTCCTTGAAAATGTTGTTTGATGAACTGTGTCTAAGTTATTACTGCTCTGAGATAATTTATATAACAACTACTTGGAAAACTTAGGTAATTCTTAGACATTATTTGAGAGATATAACAAACGTATACTCCTGCTTGAAAAAAACAGATTACAACTAAATATAAATTCAGGGAATTATAAATGAAATTTCTTCTCAAGTTAAACTAATTTGCAGTGTTTAATATGGATCACATGTACGGTTTTTTTCGTAAGTTATGAGCATTTAGCCAAACAGGCGTATGCGCGCATAAATTCGCAGAAATTCTTTTTCTAAGAGTTCACCCACTCGGGCTTTTAACCTCTATTTGGCTGGAATCTATTATGAAATTGAATAAGGAATCTATACTTTCCCAGAAGTAGTTTAAAAATAACAATAGATAATATTGAAATACATTTCTATTGCTACATTAAAAGTTAAATGCTTGGTAGTTAGAAATTTGAAAGAAAGGTTTTAAAGTTTATTATACAATGATAATTGTATTATTGCTATTGTTTTGAGAAGTTGAGTTTTTTACTCAGTACTTTGTTGGCTTAGTGCTGAGTGTGAACGCTATTCTATTCACTCAGATACGTAGGTAAGTCTTCGTTTTAATAAAAATTTAAAAAGGAATTAATTTTTTAATAATTAAAAGTTAATTTCTGTTCTTGACAAGTGATTGGAAATGAAACCCGAAAGGTTTTTTTCGCTAGTAGCTATCTGGAAGGTGGTTGAGTCTGGATTCGATTGTTTGTAATTTGTATTTGGAAGAGATTTTGATTGAGTTCCAATGAAACCGACCAAAACGGATCAATATAAGAGACTAAGTCCCTTCAAAACGAACTTAATGAACTTAGTCTTTAATGTTTTTTTTTTTTTTTTTAACTGCACGTAGGAAATTGATAACAGCAACCTAAAGAACTTGGTTAATCTTTTGCAGAAGGATTTTTTAAGGTGTCTACAAATTACATATACCTGTTTTTGTGACTACATTCAAATTAATTGTATTTTCTCCCAGTGCATTTACATTCTCCCCAACTTGTTACTGTAATCGTACCTTATGTGACTGTCGCAGTGACTTTCTTTGTCCTTCGCAGCCTTAGTTGAATAACTGCCACCCATCATGTTCGTTGACAATGCGCAACATTAGTCGTGCCTTATTAACTTTATGGCTCTCTCGAGAGTCATTTCCCCTGATTAAGAGCATTTGCTTCTAACTCTTTAATCTAGTCTATCGACGTAATGAGCTTTTAACAAACTCCAAACGTGAAAGAAAACATCTGGGAAGACCAGAAACAAGGGTGTGTGTGAGAATTTCTACTGGCTCGCACTCAGAATTAAACATTTTTAAGTGAAAATTTATTGACTAGTTAATGCTTTAAAAGGGGGAAGGGAGAAAATAGGACGTAATGAGTCACAGTGACTTGTCGTTGCTCTTGCATCAGTTGGCATCTTTTTCCAGAAGAGCTCTCTAAACATTGATAGTATTGTTGAAGATCGTTGATAGTTCTGGTTGGAAGTTAAAAACATGAACACGTCTGGGAAGTGGGCGGAGAAGAATTTCTACTGGCTCTCCCTAGGAATTAACCATTTTTATTCAAAAATTCTTAATGCTCCAAAATTAGGCGCGGGGGTGGTGACTTAGTGATATCACAATGTCTAATTGTTGTTGCTGTGCCTTGCCAGAAGAGTTCTTTAAACATTCATAGTATTATTGAAGGTCACTGGTAGCTCTTACGGGAAATTAAATAGAATATGTTATCACATACAATATGAGGGAATACATTGTTTGGATGAATTCTCGGACGTAATATTTATTACATGCTCTATTCCTTGTCCTTGTACGGAATAAAAGTTCTGTTATCGAATCATATCTCCACTGCAGAAATTAAAATAACTGTCTTAATTGGGAGGGCACAGAGTTTTATATTACTCTAGTTTCAATTTTAGTGTAGTATTTGAGTCTGGCTCTTATGATAGACTTTATTTTGCCTGAACATTTTTTTTTTCTTCCCACCTACGTAACTCTCTCACGTTACATAAATACATTTCCGTCAAGCGCCATCTGTCGTGACGACTGAATAATACGCTTTATTATCTAGGTTTAATGAATCATAGTAAAGTCCAGCTTGGAGATAGTGTTCTTTAACATCCTGAGTTTGGTTATCTTCACAGTATTACTATTAACCAATCTTTTCCTTACAGTATTCTGTCGATAATCTGGCATATAACTGATCAGAACGCCATCGGATAACCGAAAACGTCGAAGATTTTTGGGAAATTCCTAATAATAACGTATTTCACACATTCATTCAGGCTAGGTGATTCTTACCGATATGTCCCATCTTGTGACCTCGCACTTGAATATTTTATCAGGTAGTGCGTATCACCAACAATTTTGTTAGTTTAATAACTAGAAGAAATTCCTATGTAGTTGAAAATTAACTTTATGGAAATTTAGTGTATTTTGATTGAAAAACGATTATTAATTTTATTTCAATTCTCAATATAATAAACATGACATAAAAAGAATTCGACGATATGAGCAACAATTCAAGTTAAAGTTAGTTCCATTATGTTCGTTTTACTAACAAATTTTTCGGTACATACCGAACCGCATGACAGTAATATGGGAGAAACAAAAAATATTATCGCTACAGTAAAATTCCATCCCCCCCCCTCCTAATTTCAACGCTGCCCTATCAAGCAAAGCCCTCTTAAGAGTAGTCGCCCATGGAAGAGTAACAAGAATTTCAGCGCCGGCTTGAACGCGTTAAACAACAAAAGCTATCTATGCATTAGTGTATAAAATTTAATACGATACGCTCAAATAAATTTTAAAACATACGAAATAATTGAAACCAAAAGAAAGAAAGAAAAAATGTACTGTTTTGTATTGATAACCTACATTACTCATTGCTGTAGTAAGCATAAAATGTCTGTAAGGTTTACCTGCGTGTGTAAAAACACCGAATGACTTGCAGGATCACAATAGTGAAGTGCCAAATTACACAGGTAGTACTGTACTTAATTTGTATTTAATACTGGTATCGATACTATCGAGTTGTTCACTATGATCGATTGATCAAGGATTGTTTTCATATATATCGAGCAATGCTCTCTAAATGGTAGGTTGAGACGTGGCCATTATTTTGTAATAACATTGAGAAATTTGATCCCTCTTCATCCTTTAATTAAATGTAACAGGGTTACAGGAGGGGGGTCGTACCATGTCAGGCGATGTCTTGGTTACCGGACTCCTTTGGCATCCTGGAATTCGGGGTTGGTATTGACGCGTGTCATTCTGTTGTCTGAAGCGGTTGTGAACACTTCCGGGTTTGTGGGGAGATTCCACTCCCCCCCCCCTTTTTTTGTTGTTGAAAATTCCGATATTTTTTTTAAAACGTTATTCATGTTATCAGAGACTTAGTCTTGAAAGAGAAGACGAGACTGAATTCTCTGAATATTTTTCTAACATTGCCGGGGGGGGGGGGGATTAAATGTGTCACAGAAAAAAATTGACCGGGAGGACTCCATACCTTTCATTCCGTATGTGGAATTTGTAATCTTCTCGTCGGCTTGCATAACATCGCTGTACAAGATATTTTTATAATTCCGTAATAAAATATGTTAAAATTTTTCAGTTTAACGTAATTGTTATACTAATTAATAAAGTTATAAATTAATCTTTATTTATCCAAATTTAATTAAATACTACATTTCACCACAGTATTAATTGATGCTTCGACTTATTAATATTTAATGAAGATTTTGCACATGCCAATATAGTTATGTCATCTTCTTTTCCTTTCTTAAAATTAATTAGCATTTGTTATGTGCATATTGGTTTCAAGCTTTTTTTCCCCTTGTCTTGATGACTGTATAGATTTTTAATTCGTTATTTCTATTGTCATATAGCTTATAAATGAAGCAGTACATCTCTAATGATTTTATACTTGTACAACAATTTTAAACATGCGAAAGTTTTCATTCGGACAACTATTGCGAGGTTTTTATTTAAGCAACTGATTACAATGTTTTCAACAACTAGTTGTAAAGTTTAAACTGAAGCATATCAAAATATGTTTTCCATTACTTTCGAAAGGGACTTTTGTTTTTCTTTATATACAAATTCGTATACTGATCTCTTTTCAAAATTGTATCGTAAATTTTTTTTATCTTATGCGCAAACCTAAAACCACGGAGTATGACTTCAATTGCTCACTTGGTACAGGTAAGCTTGCTTAGGAAATCTTTAAAATAGAATGCTGCAATTTTAATTCTTCATAAATATTTTTGAAGTCGTGTATTTTTGTTATTTTCATTTTTCGCTTTTAATCATGGTACATAAAGGTTATTCGATTGCTTCAAATTTGATTCAGGGTTGTTGTCGAATGTGTAAAAGTTCGACTGTCAATAGTATTTTGAAGTTATCTAAAATGTTTTGTAGAATTCAAACCTCCTGTGACAATTAAACAATGTTTTAGAACGATTCTAAATTTCGATGTACTATACATATGATACTGTTTTTAATCATGATTAACTGAAAATGATTTAAGTTGATCCTTGTAAATAATACAAATGAAAATTAGCTTAATTGTAGATTCTATCGTGAATTTATACGACTATTTACTTTTTTGCAAATGCTTATTTAATTATTTAAAATTTTCATTAAATTTTGTAACGATTAGATATGATCAATGCAACTTTTCTGAATTTTGAATTAGAGTATCTAGAATATCACACAAATAACTCCAGTATTTAATCTGTATTGGCATGATTAGATTCTAAACTCCAATGTAAAGACCATCATATAAGAGCTCGCGTGAACCCCGTTACCCGTTGCTGACCCAATAAAAAGTTTTACTGTAACCAAAGATTCTCTATATCCAATTTTGTCCAAACATTGATCAGGCCACGATTTTTTTTTTTTTTTTTTTAAGTGGTGGAAACTGTAAATTTTGATAAGGAAAATTTCTTGCATGTCACCGATGGATTAAATCCATCTTTAATACGCGTGATATTTTTTATTTTGCATTGAATATAGAATATGCTTTCCTCTATAAAGCTGTCTTCAGTTTAATATCAAAGAACCTGACTGATATTTGGAGCACTTTTCCAGGCAGAAAATTGTTCCAATAATGTTCATGAAAGTTTGTAACGCTGGTACATCCGTTTACGACAGTCAGTGCTCTTAAAATTGAAAAACTTGCCAAAAACGTGCCATTTTTAACTTAAACACTAAATTTTAAAACTCATTTGCATTACAGAATAAGAGGCAAAACATCGAACACATTTTACACCACAAGATAGAGATCGATTCATATAGAAATTAGTGATATTTTAAAATACGCTGCTCTCTAAAGTTGTGAAGTCAGAATATAAAATTAATGTTTGAACGTTTCGTTATCGAAAAATGTGTTCCAATTTCAAGGCCTATTCTTTAACGTTAGGTAAAAGACAGCCATAAGAAATTTTACCAATTTTTTTCAAGATATTGCAAAGAGGGGGAAATGTCTGTTCACCGAAATGCTCATATGGATATTTAAACAGCGGCTACAGATGGAAAGGAAGTGGGCATCCTTCATGGTCCATTCCATTATTGTTCTGATTTTTCAAGGGGCGGTTTGAAAAGTGGACTCTGTGTAATAGACTAGTGTAATCCTAGACAAGGCGGGATTGCTGGAATGTGGAGAAAGAGAGAGAGATTGTTTAAAAGAGTAGTGGGTCTGTGGTTGGTTAATAGAAACGGCGGGAAAGGTGAAAGTGTGAGGGTTCGAGTCTGAAGCTTAGGAATGCTGTATTTCGGAGCTCCTAATACATATGTGTGAATTCTTTTTTGAAAAATTGGGGGGGGGGGAATTGTGGGAGGGAAACTTCATTTCACTCTTAGGGTATCAAGTAACATTAGTTAAATAGGAGTTCAGTTGGGACAATTGAAATAGTTTGTTGTAACCGAGAGTTCACCATATTCCAGTACAGCAAGGTTAGATTATGTAATGTAATACATTAAAATGTTAAAGAAAAAAAACTTCTCTTTGTAATGCTTTTGAAAGAACAAAACCCCTTTGTTGGTGAAATCTGTTTTTTACTACGCTATTGCATATAATTTTTTCAAATCTTTTTTCACAGATATACGTGAATTTTTGCTATCAAAATAAATCTCATAAGTTAAAACGTATTTTCAATCTCCTATTTGAATTATAATTTCAAATTTCTGCTATTTGCAATACACGTTATACGATATAGTAGTTTGCAATACACGTTATATATTATAGTAGTTTGTATTTAATCCATCCCCTTTTTAATTAAACACGCAATTTCTTCTAAAACGCCACTTTACAAAAGTGGATGACAATCGTATTTTTAGCATTGCAGACACAAATCACAAAGGCAACATTTGTTTCGTCGCCTCGAACGCAAAAACCGTCTCATTGCTTAAGAAGAGAAATGAGCATTCCTACCTTGCCTCGTAAAGAAATACGACAAACACAAACGGGAGTAGGAAGGGGGGGGGAGTGTAAAAACACCCCGCCGTAACCATTATATTTTTATCCCTGTAATTAAGCGCTAAAAAATTGAAAAGCTCAGCGGGATTCTTGTGATGAGATGAAAATTGAGATTTTTCGAGAGTGTCAGCTGTTGGGAGGGAACCCGCGTGATGCATCTGGTATGCGGGGCGTTCTTTTCTGTTTTGTCATTTCAATTCTTGGCAAACCCCTCCTATTATTTCCCATGTCTTGTCACTTTCCGAAGGGATGGGGTCCTAATGAAGTCACCGTGTTAGAAGGGGCCGCTTTTTGAAGGGGGGGGGAGTTTTTTTTTAAACGTACAGTGAGGATTTGTCAGTGTTGTAATTGTGAAAGTGACCGATATAAATGTTTGTTTTTAATGAATACCGAAAATATTTTATTTTTTTTATCAGCGCGTAATGGGTTTGCAGAAAGAAATGGGTTAGTATTTTTAAGTATATGGTTTGAAGCATGTCGTTATTCTAGTGGAATGTATCATAGGACGTATACTTTTAACCAGGTGTATTATTATGTATCACGCACAACACTTAAAAGTGTGTAGTAATGCATTCATAAAATGCGTGATGGCTTGCAGCATGGCCTCATCTGACTCTTGCGCCATTAAACTCCACCATCAGTCTCGTATGGTTTCAGCAATGTTTTATCGACAAACGATGCTATTTAGATAGAATTGTCGGACGCCTTTTAGTTATTTCAAAATTTTGTTACAATTTGTTTAGTAATAATAATTTTATTTGACGAAACTCTCTTCACCTTTTCCCCTCTCCTATATTTAAATCGACTCTGGTCGTTAGCGTTCCCGAAACGTTCGCTTCATCACCTTGTTCCTGGCGGATCTCAAAATATCAACTCTTGAACACATATACCGTCCCCCAGTGACTATTATTACGATTATTATTATAAAAGCGAAGAATATCTGAGGTAATGACAAAAGGGAATTAACGCTATTCCCACAGCAATCGCCTTCGCAATTGTTTTCATTGTCACCGCTCCTGTATTTATGCGCGTCCTTGCCCCTTCCTCCACCCCGTGAAGAACAACGCATAAAACACCTTGTTTGCTCAGTATCGTTTGCATAAAGTTTGAACAACGCTCCTTTCTATTTTTTAGGGAACAGTTGTTTACTTATTGGATACCGAATATCTAATGATTATCCTTTCTCTAAAAGAGGTTTGAGAAAAAGGGGTGGGGGTGGAAAGGTTCGTGTGACACATTTACCCGCCCCCTCTTTTCGAGCAATTTTTTTAAAATTGTTATTTTCTTTATACTTTCATGTAATGAATAAGATTTTTAATACTCTTTTCGTTTTGAAATGTTATTCAGTGTTTGTTTCCGCCTTTGTCAATAAGTAATGCTTTTTGTTAATTCGTTTTCAACGGGCTTTTTATACTCGTGTTGTAATATTATTTAAAAAAATGTTCCCTCAGACTTTTAGAGATATAATTAAGGTTGTATTTGGAACAAAGAAAAAGATTAGGCTTAGTGAGTGTGATAGTAAATGAAACTTTTTGTTGTTATTTATGGAGCAACAAATAAAGGACTTCCTATTTAAGTTCGTGTTGGAGTGTCTCCTTTATTTTGTTTTGTTTTTTTAAGGTGTTATAATTTCTTATAACGTAACGATCTTGCTGTTTTTTGTAAACATTTCCAATAAATTTACGGTATAAGATTGGAAATATCTTTTATCAATATCGATACATTATAGAAATCAACAACTGTGTATTCCGCATTTTGTTTGAAATATATATAACTTGCCTCTATTGTTTTTAAATATATAAGCTTTACAGAAAGGATAAAAAAAAAACAGTGCATTATGATCCCGTAATACGTGGTACTCGGGGCTCATGGTCACTAAATTGCGAGTTATAATATAAATATAAATTGAGCTATAATATACTAGTAACTTCGAACATTTAAATGAATTTTCTGCATTACGAACTTTTGTGTCAAATTGTAGAGTTAATTGGTTTATTCGAAAAAATGTTTTGTCATACATGCTGTTTTTACTAAAATTGCCTCTGTTACAAAATATTTACAAAAAATAATTAATAAAAGAATACTTAAAATATTTGAAGAATATTGAGATTTTTTTTTTTTTATCAGTCCATTCTTAACGGATGCAGGGCAAATCTTATTTGCTGTGTTCTAATCCGAGATTCATGCTGTTCAAATTAACTAATCACTTAAAAATCACTTGTACGTGGAAAAAAACAAACTTGATATCTCTTGAAGTTTGACCAGTACAAAATAGATGAAGGTACACTCATCTCACTGACAGTGAGATCTAGAAAATAATCTCGTGAGTAAAATTCCAAACTGGAGCATTTAATTTCTCGAGAGTGGCCTTGGTTGCCTGGTGGTCATAATCGCACACTCTTGGCTGGCGTGGTTTCCGTCGAGTGGAAAGTTCGATCCCTGAAGCCATCAAAGATCCCCCCCCCCTCCCGTGTAGTGAGACTGATGCATGTTAAATTTGGTCGGGATCCCAAGTCCTCCCGTTGCCATAGCGTGGAAGTTTGGAGGTGGAGGTGCCGGCTCAGGTGCCCTCCTCGCCACTTGACCGGTGTTCGTAATTACGAGAACCGTCGCCTGTAGCCTTGCTTATCAGTGCGACGTTAATGTGCAATTACAATCGTATGGGATAATGTAGAAGACTATCGATACGATGCAATAAATTTTTGTAGCTTTAGCTATATTGTGTGTGTGATTCTTTAAATGGTGCACTGTATTAAATTTTATTCAGTAATAAATTTCTTTTTGATGCGTTGTTATAAGTGATTTTTCAGTAATCTCAATGCTGTGATCCAATATCTACCCGATTACTAAGAGATTACTGTAATTAATTAGAAATTTTAAAAATTAAACTTCGATATTTCTAGTATAATTCTTGTCATATACTGTTGGCTGGGCCGCAAAGATATCGGCCTCGAGTTTGGCTTGCTTGCCGTATGTGATTAGGTGTTTACATGCTGAGTGGACATCCTTCCACTGCTGAAGGAGAGAGCAAATATCATTCTACATTCTTCCCCAACTGCGCATTAATTCCTCACACCCGTATCATTTGAATGAAATGCGTTCCCAGATCCCAATCAGCCGCCCGTAAATATTCAGCCTTATCTTTCTCCGCCACTGACACAACTCCGCAATTCATCTCTTCTGGGTTTGCCCCCACAGTGCGGGTAGCAGCGCCCCGCCAGGCCCAGAAAAGGGTGTTCGGATTGCGTTTCGAATTGGGATTGTGGGCGAGAATTGTTCGAGAGGGATGAGAATCCACGACTCATCCATCAACTTGTGGGATGGGAACACAACACCCTCATGTGTATTAATGCCTTTAAAAAAAGTTTTTGTGGGAGTGCGTCTTTTTATGCGATTGTGTTGCTTGATGTATTGCTGGGAAATTTCGCAATGCTTTCTGGTAATGCAACGTTGGTTTGTTATTTCGCAGGTTGAGATTCATTGTTGGCCCCACACTAGAGGATTTTTGATGAATTTAAATGGGTTAGAGTTTTAAAAAAAATGTACACGTAGCCTCCGAGTAATTGATTTTCTTATTATTTTGTGTGGTAACAACGTCTGGCTATACTTAGTATTACGAAATGCATTTGTTTGAGAAAAGTTTAAGGAAGTTTTTTTGTTTTTTACAAAAGTGTTGTGTCGTTATTTTCAGTGGTTTGTTATAAATTATGTGTTAGATGTAAGTAAAAATAAATAAATAAATAACATTCGGAAATCTGAATGGATTTATTGTAATTGTTTATTAATGTCGTATTTAAAAGCAACACGAGGGCTATTGGCGACAGACCTCGGTAATTTTGAACCTCGGTCTAATGACGAGGCCGACACCCTGAGCTCGTACTTCTCTTTCCATGCTTCCACACCGTTTCAATAGCAGTACTTGGGACCTTGACCAAATTAAGTGTGCATCAGCATCGCAGCAGAGTGGGTCTTTAATAGAATCGGGGCTCAAATCCTCGACTCGACGAAAAAAACGTCATACGACCATGACCGTTAGGGTAGCGCGATAACAGGAATCTGAACAGAACGGAAATAAGATCGTTCAATAATACTCAAACTAATAGAAATAATGAATCATAATTTACCATTTCTTCCTCTCTTGTTGTTATCATGTACGAAATGTACTTACAAATGTATGTTGTATTTATAGATTTTTCTATTGTTAGTGTAATATAAAAGTGATACGTTGATAAAATATATATCATCATGCTAAAAAAAATTGAGCATAAAATTTTCTCAGTTGTAAAAGAAAATTAGTGTATTTCGATGATTGTATAGTCATATTTAAATATATTATAGAAAATTATAGAATAGAAAATTTTCTATGAAAACATGCTCCTTCCTTCTTTCAACGTTTGGCGTACAAAATGATATGTTAACATTCGAAATTTATGTTTATTAAAATATCTGTGGAGGAAAATACGGTGTATTTTAAAATAAAAATTTTTCAGTTTATATACTACGTTTTGAATTATTTTCTTATTGGTTGCGATCTCTTTTATTCCTTTTCTTCCACTTCCCCCCTTATTTGGCCCATAACATATTTCCGCTGTAAAGGGACACGTTGCCATTTTGTTTAACAATGCTGTAGAATTTGCCCTCTAAATCTCCAGTCGAGATCTCGGATCTTTTTTGACGATTTCAAAGACCGATGAGTACCAAGCGGCATAACATAGCTCCATGTCTGTGTCATCCCTCTTTGAATAGAAGCCAACTAGGCAACGACATCGAGTTCAAAACTTTTTCCGAGTGCAGTGTCCTATTTCTATCGTTTGGTGCATTTTACAGTCGAACCGGCAATCAAGAGTTTTTTTTAAAAAAAAAAATCTGCGGGTTTCTCTTAGAAAATCCGGTTGAGGACTCGCTGCCGGGTTTACGGGAGGTAGATGGGATAAGCGGAAGAGAAGGAAGGAGGGAAGAGAGAAAAGAGCACCTGAATTTAAGGGTATCACGTACGATTCCGTTTTTAGAAGCTTGAAGAGAGAGGCCTCAGACAGCGTACCCGACATCATTTATCTTCTGTACGGGGGGGGGGGCGTACACATATTGTTTCAAGATTTGTTTTGAGTTCAATTTTTTTTTTTCGCCACTCGTATTGTTTTAGAAAGTATTTTTATTGGCGGAAGTTTATTTTTCATCGCGGCGAAAATCTAATTTTGCACTTCGTTGCTTTATGGTAAATGAGACGCCTTCTACATCCGAAAAATGAGCCTATTTTATGGCCTATTAAAATAGTCGTCACTTTTTAAAATTAAGAACAATGATAATCATATTTTAAAATTGAAATATCAATATTCTTATGTGTCAGTTAATGCAAGAAAAAGCATGTTTATAAACTTCAGTTATTTTGATGAGCAATTAATAATGAATGGCTGTATTTACGTTTGTACTTTGGTTTTAGATACTTCTTCCTAAAATCCATTATATTTACAACTTATAAAAATTTACGACCCGTGTGGTGATCGGGTATGATAGAATAGTCCCACTGTAGCTCATGCATGTCGTAAGAGGCGACTAAAATGGGTATCCTGCGTCTGGGAGTATAGCCGGGTACCCTGCCCCTAGGGATTATATCAAGGGACTTGGCTTCTTTTAGGTAAGCATAGGCATCATGACCCCGAGGCACCCTATTGATTTTTTTCTTTCCCATGGGGTTTACCGTTTTTTGTAAACACGGATGACGCACCCCCTGGGTTACCACAGCGATCCTTCTCTATTTCCGACCCTCCTTGTCAACCAATTTTTGTCTTTTTTCAATTTTTTTCAAATCCAGGCCACAGTTAATTTTTGTTTGGCGCAGCATAGCCTCATCTGGTTCTTGCGCCAATAACCTTCACATTCACTCACTGACATTTAAAATTTTACGAAGAAATTTTCAGTATGACTTTCTACACCTTGAATATAATTATAATTTCAAAATATTTAATTAAATTTTTTAAATGGCACGATTAAGATTTTTCCTTAAATTTTATACAAATATTGTGCACTACCTAAAATTTCTGAGTGTTTATCAAAAAAAAAAAAAAAAAATAGTAAGTTATCTGTGTAAAATAAAATCTCATTTTTTTAATGGAAAAATCAGCACTATGGATTTTGTGTAAATAAAATTTGTGAGAATTCATTAAAAAATTATGGTGACTGTGGATGAAAACAGGTTCACATTTTCATAATGTGCAAAAATACCAGCACAGATTTTGAGAAAAATGTAAATACAGATATTTTCACTTTGGCGTAGCAAGTTTTTTTTTACTATTTTAACATTTAACTTCACAGCTTTATTTTAAAAATAAAATAAAAAATTGAACCATGTTAGTGTCTCAGTTACCTTAATTAGCCTTTTTTTTTTTTTTTTTTTTTTTTTTTTTTTTTTTTGTTATCAATAATTGCAATTACGTGCAGTACATTGATAAATAAATCAAACTGCGTTACATGCATTTTCTTCGAAATTAAGAAAAACTTTATTCATTCATCTTGTCATGAAAATAATTAATTCAAAAACCACTTGGTGTATTTTGTGAGCAACAAAAACCGGATCCGACCTAGGTCTGCGGATTTCAATATCGCAACGTGTCCCGTGCTAGTACTTCCTCTTATCGATAACTGGAAACCCACTAATCACTGTACACACGATGGGTGGAAAGGTTAATCTTATTTTCGCCAATGAATCAAACGTGTACCTCATGTTTATGCAATTCGTTATAATGTTCCTTCCACACACTTGGGTAAGTGACCTGCGAGAAAAGAGGTGTTTATTTTCCTTTTTATCTCTGCCCCGAGTGGCTGGGAATTTCTCTGTTATCTGTGACACTTTGTTAAGTGTGCACCTGCTGATAGATGTCCCGTCAGCTACCTCCAGATGGTGGTGACTCCAGTGGAGGCCACTGGCATTGCGGTAGAGTTGTTCCGTCCGGATTTGTGACGTTGGGCTATACAACGATTTTCCCTTCAACTCACTCTGGGGACTTTTCTGTTTGAATTTTTAAGGGGTCTCTGAACCCTTATAATTCAATTTATATATATATATATATCACAACTCCATCTTTTCTGAGTGTTTTGGTGCTAAACGCTTAACGATACTGTTAAAACTTCCAGAGTAATCGAGAAAAACTAAACCTTGTTTTATTTATTTATTTTTAATTTTCAACTGTGATTTTATTTTTCAAAAAACAAAAAATTTTAGCTTTCGGATACTATTAATTATAGTAATTTAAAATATTTTACATATGTTCAAAATAAGTTTCTTTACGATTTATACACACACATAGTTTTTAGATAAATTATTAATTGAAACTTTTTATATAAATTTTAATACAATTTTTTTTTTCTTAAAATTTCATATTTTTCTAAATAAGTGTATTAAAAAACGCATAAAGAATCGACGTAAATTTTGAGTTAGTAAATAATTTTTTTTAAATGCTAAAAATTGAAATTCTTAATTATTAAATCTTAAATAAGGAAAAGGCACACAAAAAACTTAGTAATAAAAGAATATGTATAGAAAAAAACAGCAAGACATATTAAAAAAAGAAAATCCTTTGAAAATGAACAAAATGGAAATAAAGCTTTGTTAATATTACCACAAACTAGGATAGCTGTACTCTGCTTAAACATGTTTTAGTGATCAAACCTTCGCAATCAGTAATAGTTTGATTGAACAAAAGGCACACGCCTAATAAATCAAAATGAGAAAGAAAGCAAATTCAGCAACTTTCGAAAATGAGGGAACAAAAGAAAAAAATATATCTCTTGCGCAATAAAACCTCTTCTTTCATGCACGCACTGATATTAAAGAAAGTTCTTGAGATTATAATGCGTACATCTGTGTGCTATTTTACTTCCTTAAATTTTTGATATACGAGGCTTAATTGAAAAAAGAAAGCCTCCATGGCCATAACTTGTTTTGCGATTTTCGCAATTCTTGTTGTGCCTGAAAGTTATATGTGTCCTGTGTGTAAACTGTTATTAACTTCTCTGCATAGTCTCCATCCTTTTCCCCGCATCTGCCCCAACGCGTGATTGGTAAGAGAAGAAAACCTGTGGTTGTTGTCGACATCATGCTTGAAGAAAAGTGGAAAATCGCAAGGTGCAATGACGCCTCGCTGCTTCAGTTTCATCTCTTTGTAGTTCGCCGTCTTTTCATTTCTCAATATACCAGGGATGCCTATGAACGAAGAACGCACATACATTATACGCAGGGCACTTATAGCTTTCAGGTACAACAAGAGCTGTAAAATTCGTATTTTAATCAAATTAAAAAAGTTATGACCTTGAAAACATTGCTTTACATTACAGCATCATATTTTATTTATTACATTTTTAATTTTACCAAGTAAACTTGTATTATGTGCTATTCACGAAACTTTTCTTAATTAACACATCTGGGGTTTCTTTCCGACTTCATATTTAAATCTCCAACTTCTTTCCAATAAAGTGAAATGTGATTTTACAAATTAAGTAAGCTGTAGAAGTGGACTGAATAGATTAATCAAGTTGTATAAATGTGGAAGGGAATTGGATTGTGTGAGGTATAAAAGGTTACGATAATAGGAAGAGTGGTAGTGTGATGTTCCCAGGAGTTTCCTTACGTGTCTACGTGATTTGTTGAGACTAGAATCCAACGCTGTCTGATTGACTTAATTGAAGGATTAACACATATATTCCAGGAAGCGTATTCTTTGCTATGTTATAGAAGTTTTAGTACTCGCGGCAAGAGACCTGAAACCGATTGAGATCATTTCCCTTATTAGAAGACCCGTGTGGTGACCGGGGATGACAGAATAGTCTCACTGTAGCTCATGCATGTCGTAAAAGGCGACTAAAATGGGTACCCAGCGTCTGGGGGTATAGCCAGGCACCCTGCCCCTGGGGATTATATCAGGGGACCTCAGGGACTTGCCTTCTTCAGGTAAGTACGGGCATCATGACCCCGAGGCACCTTAGTGATCTTTTTCTTTCCCATGGGGTTTACTGTCTTTGGTAAACACGGGTGACGCACTCCCGGGATACCCTAGCGATCCTTCTCTATTTTCGACCCTCCTTCTTGTCAACCATTTTTACCTTTTTTTTTTCAACTTCACGTCTAGACCACAGTTTAATCTTGTTTGGCGCAGCATGGCCATATCTGGCTCTTGCGCCAATAAACTTTACAATCACTCACTCACTCATTCCCTTATTAGAAAATTAATAAACTCACTAACAAACATAATTGACTATTTTAATTTTTTTACCTGTGCTTGAACTATGGATAAAGTGTGTATATTGTATCGGTGTCGTATAAATACCTCTATTACCTCACATAAGATTCCATAAAAAATAACGCCGGCGCTTTTTTAAATCTACGAATTAAAAACATAACTTTAAAACTTGTTCATAAACATTATCATTTCAAAATGGCGCTGAAAGGAAGCTTACTGATTTTTTTAAAAATTTCTTGGAATGTAATTTCATCGTCAATGGTGGAGAATGCGGTATTGAAAATGCAAACTAAAATGAATCAAGCGAAATAAATTAAATCAAGTTAAGTCATCCTTAAATAAGCAAATATGCGAGTATATATATATATTAATTGATAACTTTTAGGACATCGCCGTATAAATATTTCGATTATCTCGCATAAGGTTCCATAAAAATTAATGTCGGCACTTTTTTTTTAAATATCTCTCTATCAATTAAAAACAAACTTAAAACTTTTCATAGAAGCCTCACTTCAAAATGGCGCTGAAAGGAAGATATTTTTTTTTTGTATGTAATTTCATCGCCAATTGAGAATCCAATATTGAAAATGCAAAATTTTGCCCCTTATCCTCCTCCTCATTTACTTGGAAAAATCGCAGTTTTAGAATCCTGAAGAAAGATATTTGAAACGTGTTCTGATTCGAAGAAGCAATTAAAGAGTTTTATATCCATTATTCGATTGTTTATTGCGAATGTTTCCCTTCTTTTATTCGCTGCAACTACAAATGCTTGTTTAGCTTTCAAATTATTTCTTTGAGTATAATAAATATTTGCAAAATTTCTATCGATTTCGCCTTTGTAATGGATACATGCTTTATCTATCTCTCGTGTTGAGTTCCCGGAGGGGGTAGGTTCATTATTTATTCTAAGGATCATCTTCTATTTCCTTTATTCTGTGCGATTTCATTTCGACAATGCGAACAAAAGCAAGTGATAAATTAACTAGGCAAACAAGAACTATTTATCGAACGTAGCAATAATGTTTGCTTTACATTTATGATATCCCTTTGTATTTTAAATTAAACAGCATCCAGTAATGGGAATGATATTGTGCTGTTTTATGTCTGCTTTCAAATATTGCTCGGGCAATACGTTTTTATTTAATATCGAACTTATTGTTTATTTATGTCATTGACTTATTGTGTCTTCTGTATTCGTTAATAATTATCAAATTCAATCGTTCCTCTCTAACAACATGTTGCCTAGCAACAACTTCGTAGCATAATTTAACCTATTCATATTTTACATGTAATCTTTTATGTGTTTAAATGTGAATCGTGTATGCTATTATTCATAATATAGAAATTCTCAAATACGAATCTCGTATCCTGTTATCTCTTTGTTTGCTTCATTCATATTTTATGTGGATTTAAAATTATTTCTTTCGTTTCATATTATTATGAATTAAACTAAATATTCAAATTCTGCTTTTAGGTATAGTCTGAAGTCCTTAAGAATTCTTTATAGGACTGAAAAAGGGCAGGGGACAAAATAATATTTTGTGCAAGTAATTTTGCACAGTGATAGAATTTAGTTAGAGATATAGTAATTTATACAATATAATTTGTTTACTTACGAAATAGTAACTTCCTCTTACAATGAACGAGAAATCTGTGTTTTATTTTGTAATAAGTGTTTAAGAAAAATATAAAAATACTAAGAAAAATAGTTATGCAGAACGTCTGTTGTCACTAAAAAGGAAGGACCATCCCCAAATTACCGTGCCTTAGTAGTTACTGTGTAGCAGTTTGGACTTACCTACTGTTTTTTAAATTCTAACTCATTAAATCATGCGTAATTTTTAAACTATTTATAACTTGTCATTTGATCTTTAAGATCACTCGTATTGCTTCTAAGTGCGAAGTTAGTAAACAATCTATCAGTTGATCTTGAAGATATATGAAAATTAATAATCCACTCTATCTTGATTAAAATTTAAACTGTTATCTGAATTAATTGTTTTTCGGGAGAAATGCAAAGTAGTTTGAGTAACTTAATGTAACTGAATATTAAATAAAACCTCCCTAATTTTGTTTTAAAATTGCAAAAGCTCTATGTGGATGCGGTAGCCTAGTGGTCATGGTCGCGAATTCGCAGCCAGCGTCGTTTCCGTCGAGTCGTGGGTTCGAGCCTTGATGCCTTTAAAGAATTACCGTGTTACCGGGCAAATACACAAATCTGTCGAGGTCTAAGACCTTCC
Organism: Nephila pilipes; assembly: GCA_019974015.1. Lineage (NCBI taxonomy): Eukaryota > Metazoa > Arthropoda > Arachnida > Araneae > Nephilidae > Nephila > Nephila pilipes. The sequence continues at coordinate 1,035,172 of BMAW01082967.1, read as the reverse complement.
GTTGGCGTGGTGTAGAAGTGTGAAGAGGAAGGTGCCTCCCCAGACGTCATTTTCATCATTTGATTGAGGTTCAAAATTACGAAGTCCGTTGCCAATGGCCCTTGTGTTGCTTCTTGATGTGATATTATTAAACAATCACATCAACGATAAGGTTGGCACAGCTTAGCTAGATTTGGCTCTTGCGCCATAAACCTTCACTGTCGCTCACTCGACGAGATTGTCCTTTTTGTCATGCACTGTACATCATGCGTTAATTGATTGAATGTCCTGTGCTTCACCACCATCGGTACTATCTCTCTCTTTAACATTAATCTATTTGAAACATATTTGACTTTGTAGGAGAAGAAATTCTACCTGTTGTTGTTGGGTTTTTTTTTTAATTTAAAAGTATTTTTTTTTTATATTGTATTTAAGATGTTTTTTTCCCCTTTACATTTTACACGATATGTTTTATCTTTCTTTCATAAAAAGTTTTTAGGACCATTTAGTCATTTTAAACAGTTATTCGGGGCAACTTGGCCAAGCTTTGGCTCTTGTGCCATAAAATCCAACAGTCCTTCACATATATCAGTTTTGTAATGCGTAGGAGGGGAGGTATCGTAAAGTTTTAATCATTACTAATAAATAACCTAAATATATCTAGATACAATTTATTCTGTTTATTAATTTATCCATATGTACAGAATATTGTAAATTGGTTTCAAGGAGCCGTAGATTGAAATAACGCACGCATTATGGAGAAGGTAGATTTCAATCTGCTAAGATCTGTAACGACGGGCTTTGAAAGGTCAAGAAACTAAGCTTTGAAGTATTTAAGAATATTTTTTTAAAACTTTACGATACTGCGAATTACTTCAATCTACGCCTTCCTGAAACCAAACAAATCTACATAAATAGCATTAAAATGCTTTATGTACGTAACAATCAATTAATATGCAAAATAAGTTTCATCAAGATATCTGGGTTATTTCATAGTGACAATTAAAAGTTTGCAATACTCCCTCGTAACTTGAGCCGAACATTAAACAGTACTTCTTTATGACTTTCATTGATTATAATGTTCATCATGGAGAACCATTACTGAATGATTATGGTGATCATGAACATTCGAAATGAAAGTTAAAAACTCTGAATTAATTTTACTCTGTACATCTTCCCGTTCGGTTACAATGTCGGTTCTGTGGATCACATTTGACTCTCTCTCTCTCTTGCGTCTTTATACCAACACGCACTCACCGGAATTGCTTTAAACGTGTAGATGTGTATACCTTTCAAAGGGCCAAGAATGTGAGCTTAGTTATACTACCAACACACATGCTCTCATTGTACAAGGGCAGTGAATGTTCTCGAGATTAAAGCCATTCGCCAAAAGGTTCTACATTATCAGGGGAACATTTGGCAAAAGCTGTAGTATTGTCGTGCGCTTGGGCCGAAGTCGCGTAATGATAGCGAGGGAAAATGACTAGATGTTTGTAGATGCAGTGTTTGCTTTCAAACAGATTACAAATGGTTGCAAATCTCTGTATTTCACATGTGTGTCTGTGCTTTATTTGTGTTCTTTTGCAAAGTACTTGTGCAATTTTTCTTGCACATTACATATTGTCATTCTTTGTTGCATAAAAAAAAAGATCCTTAACTTTTTAAGCTTATAGAGGAATACAATTTTATCCACAGAGCTACAAGGGGGTTCAAAAAATACCCGTTTTGGGAATTGGGAATGCAGTTATTCATTGCATTATTGTCTGCTTTTTCCAAAAAAGAAATCCATGAGTATGAAACCCTTGGCATCCCAAAAAATAATCGCCACCCCATTTCCGGGCGATAGGACCATCTTCGTCTTCTGTTTGAGCAGATTGACTGGAGCAAATCGTTCTTTTCATGATTGCTTGGTTTCCGTTTTATAATGATGAATCCATCCTTTTTTACGGCGACGTCTTGATGCAACAGCAATCAAAACTAACCTTTGAGTTAAGTGTCAAATTTGTTTTTACGCCGTTTAACTGATGGCAAAACACGTAATGGTAACGTCATCTTACCTTAGCAACATCGTCTGTTATCAAAAATATTTACTTTTTATACCACCCTCTTAAAAACGATTATCTTCGCCGATTTTTGAATTATTTTTTATGCCGTATTAAAATTAATATCGTTAATTTTTCGATCATTTTCCCTTCTATTGTGGAAATGTAACGATGTTTAGATATAGATTTTATATTGTATTATTAAATTTAAAAAAAATATATAATATATTCGTATAAATTTAAAATTCCTGGCTCAAATTTAGTTTGAATAAAGCTTTCATATAAATTCAATTTAAATTTAGATCGAGCTTTTCTTTGTATTTTTAGACTAGAATAAATCTTCTGACAAAACATTTGTTCTTTTATTTCGAATAATTTCATTCATCCGTATTATTTTGATTTAATTCTTTGTTGTGTTAGGTGAATGAGAGAGTTAACTTGTTATGACACTATGACGTACGTATAATGACGTGGACTTTCTTTTTAAATATGAAAATAGTTTATTTTATTGTCTTTTGTATTTACACGATTTTCAACCTTAGGCATAAATCATTGCATTACTTTCCTTCGTGTCGCTTCGATATATTATTTTGGTTTTTTAAACCTTCAAATCGTAGAGTGGATTAGTTGATTTTTATATCTTACTTTAAATATGGTAAAGGAGGCTTTAACTGTGTGATTCAAATATTTCTTTTTCTCGTTATTTTGATATTAGGTTTTCAAAATCCTTGAATGTATTCGAATTTTACATTTTAGAAAAATGCTAGTAAAATCGGATAATATTGGATCGGCAGAAATCATTTTTAACCGCTACGAGAACATAGTTATCTCTTCTACGGAGATAAAACGATAATTTTTATAGTGTAAAATAGGTACGCACTGGTGGTGGGTAAAATATTGGAATTCAAAAAGATATTGATTTAGTAAACTATAATTCAAAAATTAAATGATAATGCATATTTTTTTTAAAAAAAGTAATAGGATATATATATGAGCAGATATTCTGAACTCAATAGAATATAGGAGCTTATATTCTGAGGAAAATGGGAACAAGAATTTGGATTGTATTATCTGAATTTGATTAGGTTTTTTTTTTTTTTTTTTTTCCCTGACAGAAATCTAATACGCCGGAACCTATTACTTAAAAGTAACTGTTTGTTACACCTCTCTCTCAAATCTTAGTAAAAAATTACTGAGACAAGAATAGACTGTGAGAAGTGTTTCAATCAAAACGATTGAGGATTGATTAAATAAGTGGAATTCAAGAGGAATATACTTTTTAGTGATTAAAAAAGTATTTTTTATTGTTCTTAATGTATCCAATTGGAGTCTTAATAATTATTGACTATTTAATAAGACTGAAAGATATCGGTAGAATTAAATAATGAAAGAAAGATATGACAACTTGCAAATCTTTATTCCACATTCACATGCATTTTTGTTTGTTTTATATTATGTGCTTGTACTGTGAAGATTTAACCACGCACAGCTTCGATCTGTAAACATATAATAAAAAAAATCTCGAACAAGGGACTTCATCGATTCTGTAAATGTGTTTTGACGGACAGTGTACTTTGTTTGAGGGAAAACAAGTGTACGGCGTCTTCTAGACTGAGGGAATGGCTTTATGGGCTATGATACCGCAATTTTCACTTAGAATCCAATTTCCTAATACATAATTTAAGTTTAGTATATTTTGTTCTATTGTGTGTGTTTCTTCAAGCAACATAAAATTGTGATTTCAATTTTTCCTTTTCATCAATATGACTCTTGTATTTAGTAAATGTATTAAATATTTGCTCAAAAACGTAGACATATTTTGCATGAAACCTTTTAAATATTACCTTCTCACCTGGAAGAGAAAAATGTATCACAATTTCTCAAAAAATTGAGCTCTAGCGATATCTTGCGTAATTTTTTTATTTGTAATTTTTTTTTTTCTTTTGTGAAATTTAATGCGGTATTTTTGGATGTGCCATTTCACATTTTTATGTCCGTAAAATGTTTCGTTGGTTACCGGCGCTAAAATTAAAAATGGCGTTGACTCGCAATATTTCTTCTTCTGTATAATGTACATGAACAAAAGCGGTTCGTAATAATTTTGAAAGGTTACAAAAATCCAAGAGAGACAAAATAAGGATTAATCTTCCGAATTTGAATTATAATAACATTAAATCGTTTTTATTATTCCATTCGCATTATTTTTTGCCGTGATAGAAATTCTTAATTGATTTTTTTCCCTTCACTTTTTCATTTTATGACTAAGGTTTTATACATGCTATTTACAATTATTTTTTTTTTCCAAGCAGAAGCGCTTTTTTAGAATGTGTCCTGGACCCGCCTATGCACGCATGGCTTTATATCAACGACACATTTACTTTTGCATTGCTTGAACACTCTCCCCCCTCCCTCAGACTGAGTAATTATACACATCACTTCTTATAACTCAATGTAGCATTTTAAAAGCCCATCACGTTCGAATGAGATAAACATTTCAGATAATTATTTCGAGAAATTTATTTAACCCTAGAGGAACAACTCTCATACTTATTCCTCTCATGCGTTGATATGAAAACAGCGCCGAATCCTTTTCAAATTAAGATCTCTGTTTTTGAGTGCTATGAATCCACGAAAATTGGTAATGGAGTCTCAAGTATTCGTAGCTTTAAGCAACACGGCTAACGTTAAGAATGTTAAATTCAGATTCAGAATATTTTTTTCTTTCCCCCGAAACTTCCAGAATATGACTTTTTTCTTGCCGTTTTTAGTTGATACGGAAGGAGAGAGAAAAATAATTACTCATTTTTGTGATTATGGCAGTTGGCGAGGAGAGACGCCATGTTTGGCTTCTTCATGATCGTTCGATTCAATATGCAACTCTTGCTTCGATTAGAGCGCGTGAGTTAAATAATAAGCTACTTCTTCCAATTTGTACATTGACGCTGCCTAATGGGAATTGATTGATTTACGCGTTTTAATTTCGGCAGTCATTCGCATTGCATACTAATTGAAGCTAAGCTCATTTCGAAATATATCGGATAGCCATCAGTGTGTATGTGCTTTTTACAGATACCGATTTACCAGTTCTACACGTGGGTTGATTTTTCATTAGAAGCAATTATGATTACTTGGTTATATTTATTTATTTCGGTGTTATTCCGATTTGAGGTGTATTAATTTCTTTTTTCCGGGTAATGTCAATTATGCAAATCTTGCATCATAATTGCCAGATGCTTGCAGGGAAGTAATCGTATCGAGTGTTGCCAAACTTTGTAGTGACAAAGTAATTTAATTTCGAATGAGCAAATCGCATTCTTAAGTCTCATTAGTTCATATTCATTTGGGATGCATTTACCGATTTGTGTCTCATTAATTATCTTGTTGGAAATAAAGAAAATATTTCCTGGTCTTGAAACAATCGTGGTAACGAGGTTTTGTTTTTTTTATTGCAAGCTTATAAAGAGTGATTTATTTCATTAGTGCTGGCGTATGTGTTAATTAGCTTTAGAATCTTAATTATCTGATGCAATGGTGATCACGAACAGTTTCGCGTGACTTCAGTTTAAATTTTATTTTAAGTGTATATTTTTGATTAATTTAAGGCTCTCGTTTATTTTGATTTCGTGAACGTAATATTAATCCTATGGAATTTCTACTAGAGATCAGTAGTTTGCAATTTGATCTGTTTGAATGCAATGAAGTGCATCTGAAAGAGCAAAAAATAGTAAAGGTTTCTGCGGTATTACGTTATCTTCCAGATTTTTGAAAATTATCAAAAATCTATATTTTAAGGATTCGCTTGTGGGGTTTTCCGGTCTGTAAAAAAAACTATTCTAAAATTTTCAAACATCGGAAGTTAGAAACAACGCATACCCGTGAATCTGTAACTTCACAGAAACCTTTATTATTTTTTGTTCTTTCGGGTGCACTTTTTTGCTTTCAAATAGATAAAATAGTAAAGATTTGAAGACGGTATGTAGTAGAAGTTCCATAAGATAAAAATTACGTTCACGGATTCAAAATGACCAGAGCCTTAATTATAAATTATTTACATAATCATTCCGTGTAATGTGTCTGACTCTTCGTTCTTTGATGAATATTTAAGACGAATTTATTGGAGGTATATATCATTAAAATATTTTTATACATTTTAATATTTGTTTTTTAGCTTCAATAAAAAAAAAAAAATGAGAAATAATTAGCTCGCTTCCTCTCCAATTTAAAACTTTTTAATCTCCGGTAAAATAGCCAGGCTTAAATTTAACCAAAATTAAATGTTCAAGGAGATAATTATGAACGAGGTTATATATATTATAACACCTTTTAAATAGTCGAAATTAAACCTTGAACATCATGCTAATTGGTTTTTAATTTTAAAATCTTGTTTTTGAAAAGTGGATATTAAATAAGCTGATTGTAATTAAGACATTTAATTAATGTATTTTTATGTTAGAAGTGTGATTAAATTCATGTAAATATTTAAGATCAAACCGGCAGATAAAACTCTAAATTTTCAATGATTTCCCCGCCCCTTCTTTTTCTGGAGGAGGGAGGGGAGATAAAATTTCTAAAACGCATCCCCGATTATTTATTATAAATTTAATTATTTTTTTCCGACTCCTTTTTATTTCTCTTTGGTTGGAAATGAAGTCTTTTTATTCCTATCCAAAGTTAATTTTAAATTTATGAAAAGCCTATCTATTATTATTCCTCCGCATATAAAAATACTTTATTACAATGAATGATCTATATGAGCTAATCGCTTCATATTTTAATTAAAAGAGAAACGAAAAAAAGTAGCTAAAGGTATTTCAACTAATGCCTTTCATTAAAAATTTAATTAAATGTTACAGTTGTTCTTTATGGTGTATGACATTAACTTTTTAATTCCTGTCTTTACCTTTAATTAATGTTCGTGGATATTAAAAAAAAACTTAATAATGATAATTCAAGCTTATTATCAAAACTGTGATGAAATTAAAAGTCTTTTTGCACCATGTCATTTAAATCCTGGTTTCCCCCCCCCTTTAATTTGTCTTTTCTTACAAATGCTTAAATTGGAATTCTTTGATTAAATCAAGGGATCAGAATTAAATTTTCTTCAGGCATCGACTTAAGGATCCTTTTTTCTCGAGAAATGAAGATTCCTTTTCTTTCTTTCTTCTTTAATACCTTGTACGTTACATCTTAATTTAACCGAGTATCTGCTTGTCATGAATTAAAAACTACTTCAAACCCATTTCAAAAGAGCTTTGATTCGCAATTAAAATTTACAGATTAAAAACTAGGATTAAATAGTTATTCATCTCGATCAACTTTGTGTTGCTGGTCTTCTTTTGGAAACGTGACTTTTTTTTTTTTTTTTTTTCTTATTCTTTTTGCTTGTGTAATCTATTAATTATGCGTCTTGATCTTTTACCTTTTAAAGTAAAATCCTCATTTTACCTTGCAGAGAGGATCCCATCTTTCGGAATAATTCGAACATTCGAGGATTTTTAATGTAATCCCCCATTTTGTTTACACTCCCCCTCTCCTCCCCTTGTTGTTTCTCTCTTTCAGCAAATGCAATTAACGTTTTCTTTTGTGTTTCAGCGGGGGGATACTTAATTTGGCGTCTTTAATGGATTTTCAAATAATGGCGCGTACGTGATCCTTCTGTTAGCTTGAAGAACATTTTCCTAATTACTTGTTCTTGCATTAAAAGGATCTTTCTTGCTAGAAGAGACGAAAGACATTGATCTTGCGTCCACTTTTCTACTGTTTTCTTTTATTCATTCGTTAAAAGAATTTCGTTTGGTCATGTGTGCTTTTTCGCTTATATCGTGCTCCTGTGGTGTTGAAATAGTGTGTTAGTACGCACGCGCCATCATATGTATATCCTGGCATTCTTTTGCCTCGAAATGTATTTTGATTTTGAAGTATGTGTGTCGTGGTGTCTTACAAAATTCTTTGAAAATTTTTCCATTACATATTTTTTGATTAAGTATAGATTATACATCAATGGTAGCTATTTTTGATTCGATAGCGTTATACTCTGACAAGCCTCCCCCCCACCTTTTTTTTTTGCGATTCATTAAAAAGTCGCCAAAACTGCCACATGCACCCAATACTTTGTTTTAACCCATATTTATTTTTCATGTATTATAATAATTTTGCTTACGTCAGAGAGCAACTTAATTTAATGCAAGCGCATCCACCAAAAACTTTATTAAAGGTCTCTGTAGTGTATAGCTACTAATGGCTTTGAGTTACTGAGTGGGACACAGTTTTTTTGCGCATAAGAAGGTTTGGCTTCTGTCAGGAGAGGGTGTGCTGTCCTTGTGGAGGGAAGGTGTTCTCTGAAAAATGCTCTGATTTTAGTATGACGTGCAGCATTTTTTTTTTTTTTTTTTTTTTTTTGAAAACCTTTCAGTGAGAAGATGATGCGTAAAAACCACTTTGATTGTTAACCGCGTAGAAAAGATGCTATGTAAAGACATATCTATCTTAGCTCAATGTACCACGCAAGTGTTAACGATTTTGTTTCCTTGTTGTTAATTAAAAGTGTAAATGTATACATATTCCAATAAAATACTGGTGCCTTAGAATATTTTATTGTGAAGAAGTATGAATATTAGTTTCCATCGTTTTAAATTATTTGTTTATATATAAACTAATTAATTCATAATTATTTAGCTTATTAAAATATATACTTGCGAATAATGTGATAGGTCTTGGGATCGCATATCCTAGAGAAAACTCGCAACAGGCTACATACCTTTGTTCCCTTTAACTTCCTTCAGTGTCTGTATAGCGTCTACTGTAAAAGCACAACAAATTACAACGCTATTCTTCACATTCCCACACTTACAAAGCGCCCTCTACACGTGGACTCTAATAAAACATTGCCGGTCACAAGCTCACGACCATGACCACTCAGCTATTACTTTCGAGTGGAATATGATTAATTCTTGAACGTAATTTTTATTCAAGTAAATCTGTTTAATACGAATTTTTTTTCCCCTATGTCGCCATTGATTATTTTCGCATTATTGTAGAGCAACTCCCATCTCTCAAAGAAAGTAAATACAGTGGATTCTCGATTAACGGTAACTTTTCAAAACGAGTAATTCGTATAACGAGCAAAACGAATTGTAAAAGAAGATTCGTTCAACTAGCGAAGTTTCGCATAACGAGTCCCGAATTGTGCACCTGGTGCATCAGTCCGTGCTTAGCACTCGTTCCGCTAGCATCTTAGTGGCACCTCTGCTCACGCAATTTTCCAAGTAGTCGGAAAATAGAGTAGTCGGAGATTATTTCTTTGTCCAAGGTTATGGGGCTAGAGGTGGATAGCAACGATATCGATGAGCTTGTGAAAGAACAGCTAAAAGCTGCCCACCGAAGAGCTTATAGAGTTGCATTGTGTTTTACGGCTAATAGTTGTGGTGGAGAGTTTGTTGAATGAAAAGCAGATAACAGCAAAGCAACAATCTTCTAGGACAATAACAGAAAGGCATAGGAAAACTGTTTGATCTTACTTTGAGAATCATTACAGTAATAAACGAGGGTGGCTTAAAAAGTACTCGTATTTTTAGACAGTTGACATCATTAAGGTAAATTGCTGTTACTATTGGGTTCTGTCATTTGTTAAACGGAACCGACATTGATTCATAAGTTAGTTTTGATTTGGTAGTCATTTGCTGCCAAATCAAAATTTGATTGCTGCCGCGTTCATCGTTACACACCGGAAGCCAAGCTGAAATCAAATCAATAGATTGCTCCCGGTGATTCTGTTCTAAAGAAAGCGAGGATGATCTCATCGGCCCTAAAAGTTACGACGGAGAATTTTTGAGATGCATAAGGCGTCGTAATCACGTGTACTAGTAATTGAGACTTAGACAGCGGTCTAGTGAGTCATGATGCTCACTAAAAACTAACCATTTTCGTTGCTACGAGTGCCAACTCTTGTATTTTTTGAGGACTTATTGAACGATCCCCCTCATAATAAGCGCTAATGGCTATTAAATAAATTTATTAAATGGTAATGCTTTGTCGCATTTTCACCAAATTTTGTAGCATCGGTAAAAGCAAATGTCTCTTAAACAGCTTTCCAGTTAAAAAAAAAAAAAAAAAGAATTAGATACTTTTTATATCGAATTCGCATTCAAGTTAGGTTTATTCTGCGACTGAAGAAAAGAGGATGATTCATGGTCCTTAACGATGTATATATATTATTTAATTTGAATAAATGTTACACATAAATTTTTTACATCATTTTTTCAGCATAGAACGCCTTATCGTATTTTAACTTTAATTTATTAGGATAAATTGTTTGGCTTAACGAATGTTTCGCATTATGAGTAAAACTCTGGAACGAATTATGCTCGTTAAGTGAGGTTCCATTGTAAAGTATTAGACTGCGTGTGAGATTTCCTTCTTTATTTAACCCTTCAGCTTTCTTTCAATGTAATTAGATTGTCAATAAGTTAAAAACTCCAATTGTAGAAACATAAGAGAAGGATAACACACTATCATCTATCAAAGAATATACAAGACCGCATTCTCTCTCTAATGCCCCTGAATTCAGTTAATCCCAGTTTGTGTTCAAAGAATTAGGTCTTAGCTTACCAAATCACTGATTCCGATTCAAGTTCTTCACGATTATAGCAGATTTGATTTATTATTTTGATTAGGAATCACTACCAACCACTTTTAATACAAACGATTAATTACGATGATTCACTCCAGTGTTCAACATCTATCAGATTGTCATTATCCTCCATCTCCCCCTTTCTTCATTTCAATTCTATTTCGCTTATATATCATTATCCCTAATTCAATTCACTGCATCTAATTTACCTATTCACGTTTCATTTTGGTTGCTTTGGTGTAATTGTATGCCGTTCAAGTTACCAAAAAGTCCCCGAGGTTAGTGAAGAAAAAAATCGCTCACAGTCCAACCTCACAAACCATTCTGTTAGACGCTCTTGCTGTAAGAAATTTGTTTGCATGATGCTGACTTCTAAAAATATAAATCTTCCTTTGCATAACATAATTTTTTGGAAATTTCCCCCTTGAATGGTTATCTGAAAAACAAGTCATATCTCTCCTTCGGTCCGTTCCTTTGAACTCCAGACGGTCGTTATTAACCCATGGTGCAACTCTAATGCGACGTAAATCTAATTAAGTAGCCATGTTCCTTCTTCCTTTGTTGAAACCTCCATTTCCCCCTTTTAAATTTCCTCCTCACTTCACGTTGTTATTGCTTACCCCCTCCCGTTTTAATATTTCAAATTTCCGTTTTAATAAGCACAAAAGAATCGGGAGGCCTAGATTCGATCACAGAGAAAAGTGATGAATCAATAAAAGTTCCGGCCTCTTCTCTCTGTAGTAATTCGAGTAGATCCTCCTTTCCTCTTATAAACGCTTCATTAATATCTTTAGAGCTCGGGGCCAATCTCATATTCCACACTCTCCGGGCTCTTTCATAAACTCCTCTCGTCCCGATTGCAAAAGGGGGTGGGGAAGAGTGAAACCTTTCATTAAATCAGGGAGGAGTAAAATTGCTTTTCAGCAAGTCTCTGGCCTGTCGTATTATTATTATTACTACCGAAGCCATCTTTTTTTTTTTGCTTAAATATCAATTTTTCTTTCCCCCAGTCTAATATATTTGGCGACTGTTTAAAATTGCGATGCGAAAAGGAAGAAGGATCTTTTGAAATTGAAATGCAAATCAACGCCCGAGACTCTCGCTTGCGAAGCATAAATGAGTGAGCGTGGGGTATAGAAAAGAGGGGGAGGGTTATATGATATAGAAAGGGGGTAGGGGGTCAATGAGAACCGCATTCCGGTTTTTCATACCTTATAAATAGTATATTGTAAAGAATCACACTTCAGTTTTTTATAAACTATATAGTGCCTTATTCGTTGTTTCCATTATATAGAGCCTTATTCATTCCGTGTATTAGTCTAGGATTTTTTGATCATTTTTTAAACTGAATTACGGGGGAAGAGGGCTTATACGGATCCGATAGTTCGCCAAAAAAATTTAGATATTGGGTTGGCAGCGTAGTGATTTTAGATTTTAAATAAGAAAGAAAATTCACAAAATTTATATTCGAAAGTATAGCTTTATTAAAGTAGGTATTTTGTCTTTTTTTTTTTTTTTTTTTTTTTTTTGATGACATTTTGCCATCTTTCGGGTCGTGTTATAATTCCGTGTTCATAAAACTGCTTGTTTTTGTCAGCAAAAGACTGAATTAAATTGGATTTTACATTAGCAGTGTCATTAAAAATGTTGCCGTTTAAGGAGTTCTGCATGGAACAAAACGAATGGAAATCTGAAGGCGCAAGGTCAGGGCTACGAGTATGTGGTGGTTGTGGCAACGCATCCCAACCAAGTTCCAATAATTTTTGGCGAGTGACCAAAGATGTGTGGGGCTCGTGTTGGAAAACAACACCCTTTCGATTTGCTAATTTTGAGTGCTTTTCTGGAACTGCGTTTCTCAGTTTGGTGAGTTGTTGAACGTAGACGTTTGAACTAACCTTTTGGTTTCTTGTAAAAGTTCAATGTACAGAATTCCTTTATAATCCCACCAAACTGACAGGATATCTTTTTGTTGATTCTCAGCTTTTTTTGTTATCTAGGCTGGTTCATCCTGCTTCACCCACAATTTTTTTCGATGAACGTTGTTATAAACTCCACTTTTCGTTGCCCAGTAATCAAACGTTTCAGAAATGGATCGATTTCGTTACATTTCAGAAGCGAATCATAGATGCGTCTATGAATTTTCGTAAGCTGATTAGGGACCTAAAAATCGAGTTTCTTAACTCAACCAAGCTGTTTTATTTATTTATTTTTAATTTTTTTTTTTTTCAGTGCATGGATGCATGCATTCCATACATTAAATTTTTCTCTGCTATCTCGCGTGTTGTGCTATGACTGTCTGAAGTGATAATGGCCTTGATATGATTCTTGTGACTCGACGGTCAGACCGTTGCGTATATTTGAGTGGAAAATCACCAAAGCGAAATTAGACAAGCCACTTTTGACACTGCATTTCTTTCAAGACTTCACTCTCATATACGATACATAACTTCTTGTATGCTTGGGATCCGTTTCTACCTTTTCGATGGAAATACGATAAAAAATGTCGGAAATGATCGCTTCGGTCCATTTTTAAATGGAATAAAAACTAAACTAAATAATTAATCGATACAATTTTTTTACTAATTAAAGGTGGAAGTTCAAACACCAAGGAACAATACAGGTTAGGTACTTTGAACGTGTTCACAAGACAAAAGAATGTACCATCCATCGACGAAATCCTCAATCAACTTTGCCAACTCAATACTTTTCTGCTAGCTGCGGACAAGCGATAAATCGCCAAATGTAGCACGTTTTTAACTCATCAGTTTATATATCTTTGGTTTAAGCGGAAAATGTTTCTGAATGAAATGTTCATTCTTTTTATGAAAATTAGTTGTTTTATTTTTTGGAAAATATTTCTATAACTAGTTTGCTGAGGCGTCGAGTATCTTTGAAGAAATGTACAATTGAAGAAATGTACAATTGAAGAAATCTATGATTGAAAGAAGAATTGAAGGAAATTATTTAAAAAATTAAGAAAATAATATTATTGGTGGAGTTATGAATTATTAAATACAGTTGAGAAGAAAAGATAAATTGTAACATATCAAAATTTTTATGTATCTGTGATTCCCAAGTCTAAAATTTTATACAATTTTTCTGATAGTTTAGGAAATGTTCTATTTTAAAATTACAATAGGACATCGCGGAAATTTAAGGAGTCGTATACCAGCTTACGAATTGAATTATTGTTTCAGTCATCATGTGATCTTGAGATACGGGGAAAACAGTATGAATCTCTTTTGCGCGTAATAGCAATAATATATGGCTCCCTAACAGTTTATCTCGAATATTTGTGGAATTGATGATCGCATTTGAATGAAATTTGGAGCAAAAGCTATGGTTTTGGAAAATTTGAGCTTTATCTTTTCTGCCCCGTGCAAATGATGGCCATAGTCAAGGAGAGTAATATTGAATTGGTAGAAGTGACCTTGGCGAATAAATTAGATGGCCCAAAACAAGATATATATTTATATGTTAGGGATCCTAGGGAACTTTAACAAAAGACAGAGAGTCTAGGAGGGATTGTTTTGGTAGATTTACGACCGTGAGAAAAAGGATTAAACAAATTTTATGAGCGCGTGATCTAATAAAAAGATAATTTGAAATGGGATCAGGAAATAAGAATGATTTATTTACTTTTGAATTAGGGGGAATGGGATATAATAGAAAATTAAATTATTGTTAAGCGAAATTATTAAAGTTAAATCATTACACTCATATATATATATAACAGTACATGTAGTTAGTCAGTATTTGTGCACAATGCGATGTTGTAAACTTTGATTGAGCTAACCTTGAATTGGTGCTGTCTTGTATTCGTATGCGTGTGTGTTAATAACTGAGTTAAAAGGAAATATACTGTATTGATTGAGGAAATCCAGAATAAAATTTAAATTTACTGTTAAAGAACTTATTCATTACATGGATTTTTCTTGTGTTTTAAAGTCTTTCAACCATGTAACACTGGTAAGACCCGTCTTTACCGTAATTCTGCAACGAAAAGGAAAAAGAACAGAATGAAGTTCATAATGGGAAAAAATTATAAGTCGATTTAACCTATTAAATGCAATACCAATTTTATCTTGCTGAGATAAAAACAACTAAAATTTTTTTTTTTTTTTTTTGACGATTATTCCTCACTCATTCATTTATGCATGTGAATAAATCGATTTATTTATATACAGATAAACTGCAACAAGAATGGTCGCTGGGAGATATGATCTTTCTACGAAGATTTATCTTAACATACAAAGAAGAGATGACTAAATTAAATCCTTTATTACATTAAAAAACTTTAAAAGAATCTAAAGAACTTTAAAAATGTATATCAGCGAAGATTAAAGATTCATTTCTGGTAGCAAAATATTACTCTTAAATGTTTTTTTAAGAAGAGGAATATAAATTTCTGCTAGCTCAATTTTCAAAATTTTACTGTCTTTTGCTGCTTCCCCCCTCATAACATTTTTTAGATTTATTGAATAAAATAGATTGAAAAGACTACATTAATATGTAATTTGAATCGAGGAAACATTTTTATGTACTGCCGCTTTCAATGTTCTCCTTTAAAAATTTTTATCTTTATTGCTAAATCGTTATTAAACGCATATTTGAAAGGCATGATTAAATTATTTTAAATATATCATTTCATATCTCCCTAATAATAAATTTATCATTATTATTCTCTCAGTACCATGTTACTTTAATCGCTCACGACATTTATTTTTCGAAAGAAAAAATATTTCAATTCGACGAAGGAAATTTCAATTAGATTTATCTACATTTTCTCCTGTTGAAAATTGATAGTTTCAGTAAATGAATATATTTTTTTCCCTCATCCTTCTATTTTGGTCTTATTAATTATGTTTCGTAGATATTCGTTTTCGTTGCTCGTGAAATATGAAACTACGTTTTTAAAGTGAATTTATTTAATTACTTTTTTTTAATCCGAACGTCCGAATCAGATGGATTTATTTAATTTTAATTGCTTTCTGTATTTTCTTCCTTTCCTCGTTTCGCTATTTTTATTTTGATGAATAATAACGTTTCTGTTGTAATCATATTTCCTCTACTTTTTAATGATCCTCTCTTTTTATGGGGGTCTTTTTTTCTAAGAAATAAAACTAGCGAGGATAGGACGTTAATTATATTTTAATTAGGTTTTAAATAATAAAAAATGACTTAATTGGTGTGTTCATGTCATTTTAAATAATGCTGCTAATTTTTTTTTTTTGCTTGCTTGCATCAGCTCTGTAACTTCAATTTGCAGCTTTAAGATAGAAATATAATGGCCAACGCAGCGAAAAGTATTGTTCATAAATTTTTTAACGTATCTTCATTTTCGTGGATGGATGAATTTGAAATACAAGTTTTATATATGAAGACTTTCTGTTTTTTTCTAGAACCGAAATATACATGCATTCTGTGAGGCTGACAATCATTAAGTTTTCATTTGAACATTTATAGGTTAATAAAGTAATTAAATCATAGCTATGAGCCGTGTTAACTGTTTCGTTAGGCATCTATTGTGTAATAAAGTAACTAAATCGTAATTAGAAACTGTATTGATCTTTTAATTGTAACATCAGTAGGTAAATTACGTAATTAAGACAACTAAGACCGTGCTTTATCATTCATTATCAAATACTTTCTTTATTAATAAAATATTTAATTCGCAGTCTGTCTCATGAAAGTTTGACTACTTTTGACCCCTGGGCACATTTGTAGCAAATCAAATCAATAGTTAGAACACTTCAACTTCATCATTGCCTAATGACGATTAAATTATTTCATCAATGAAACAGCATGTAGTATTTTTTTCCCTTTGAGGAGGCTTACCTTCTATAAGGAAATGCAGAAGTCATAGACTCCGAGAACCTAATGATCTTCTCTTTTCCATGGAGTTACTGTCTGGTGGAACATATCACATTCTGTCTTCCGGTGCCCTTCTCTAATTTCGACCCTCAATCGTGTCGAAAAATTTTTATTCCCCAGTTTTTCTAATGTTTAAAGCACTGATACACATTGTTTGGTGCAACATAGCCAAACTTGGCTCTTGCTCCATAAATCTCCACTTTCACTCTCATGTAGGATTTTATCTATATTATTTGTTTGTTGATGTTTTGATTTGTTTTTTTACCCCCGATCATTTTTTTTTTGTGTGCATGAAATCATATTTGTACATAAAATGTGAATATATATAATGTGTATATATATTCTTTTTATTAAAGATTACACATTTGGTTTCTAAAAAATTTCAATATAATCAAATTTCGAAAAACAAAATTGTCTGAAGAGGGCTTATTATGAAATATTAAAAGGAACTATATCAGAATCGATTGGAATGGTAAATTATTTTTGGGAGAAAATATTTGTTCGATGTTTTCCTTCCCCCTGTTTAGGTATTTGAATATATATCAGTCCCATAACAAAGTGTCTTGTGTTATATGTGTGGTTTTTATATATATATATAACCATTTTTTCCTCTTTACTGTACTGATTTTTGAACCAATTGTTTTTCAGGCTCCAGGAGGAGTTCCTGGTCAGCCTATGCTACCCAATAACATGGACCCTACTAGGCAAGGTAAGCATAATTTTTTTAGTTATTGAATTTCAGTTTTTATCGGTGAAATGTAATTTTTAAAGTTGAATATTTATTTTTGCACGCATACGAACAAATATATATTTTTCAGGTTAGTGTCCGCTTGTATGTAATTCATACTGATCTACAATTATATTCCGATCTTTATGAAATTTTGCACGCTTAACCTTCAAAATAAGATGAAGGTCATTGTATACATAAAATTTCTATAAAATCTCCCCAAGGGATTGAAAAAAAATCATAGTTGTATGCTCGACGGCAATCTTTTCGACAAGGATAACGTGGCCTCGGCAATTTGCGGTCATGGAGGACGTGCGGTTTGACCGAGATTCAAAATGATGAGATCCGTCGCCAATAGTCCTCATATTGCTTCTTAAGAGTGACGTTAATTAATCATTTTACAGAAGGTACTTACGCGAAATTTTTAGAAACATATAGGAGTACAGCGTGTCAAAGAGGTTTGGTTGTAAATGCGTAAAATGTATGGGATATAAGGAAAATATCTTTTAAATGCCATAGTTCGTCGTCATTGAATAAAATTTGATTTTTCAAATTTGAATATGAGACTGGCTTGCTTCGAAAATAATCTATTTCTTAATAGAAAGATAAGAAAATTATATGTTAATGTGTTTCGGAAATAATTATTTATTATTTCAAAAAATGTAAAAATTGGAAACAAAATTTGGAAAGCAAACCTTATTCGCTGTGAATGGAATATCAGTGTACTAAACTATTTTCCCAATTGCTTATATACTGAAAATTTCAATTCTTTATGTTTCGGAATTGAAAGAGTTAAAATGAACTTACATTCTGTAACAAAAAAAAAAAAAAAAACTTGAATTTTTACAAAACAAGGAATAAATATCCCGCAGAATAAATATTGCAACATTCTCTCTCATTAATAATGTACGAATTATCAGAGATTTATAAACAAGTTTAGTATGAAGTAATTAAAATAATCAATGCAAGTAGTGAGATATAAACACAAAGCGTAATTAACTTATTTTTTTCTCCATATCTCTAATTTAATCATAAATTTAAAATAGAAGTCTTGGAAAAGCTCAAAACTGGAAATCTTTTTTTTTAAAAGAAAAAAAAAAAAAAGACTGTGTTTAGAATCCTGTTCTTGAATCTTATTCTACTACATTTTTACAAAAGCATTTCATACCCACCCCTTCTTCTGTTTTTATTTTTATGTACATATGTACTTAGATTTTTTTTTATTTAAATCCTTTTTCTATATGTATGCCTTTCTCTCTTTTCACGTAGGCTCGATTATGCAAATAGGTTTTTAAAGACTCATCTTTTCGAACATTCCACGCAGCCTCGTTCTATTCAAAAAGAGGCGCATTTTCTTGAAAGATTCTAACAGAAAACGCCACGGCTTTAACCACCTTCACGTATGAGGGTTATATTTATAAGCACTGAGTGCGGTTTTGTTATGGTAATATTTGTTTTTCGAGCCCACTGTGTGCTCTCCACTGTCCTATTGTGTTGTTTCCACAAAATTAAAGCCCTCTCTTTCCCGTTATCTTCAAGTAAATTAAAAGTGATTGTTTTGTTTCCTTTTACACTGGCTTATTTACATGCGGGAACGAACTCGCTTTTACTTATTTATTTGTTCGTTTCTCTTTCTCCTTTCTTTTTCTGTAGCATATGAAATTGATTACTTTTATCATATTTTCTGTGTTTTTTAAGGGGTGGGAAGAGAAAAAAAACTTTTTTTTTGTCGTAAAGAAAATTAATTCGCAAAATATATTTTCCATGCATTGGAACAAAGGGTCTTGTTTGAGTATATGACTGATGCTTTCTGAGGTAGAAGGTTAAAAAAATAATGCATTGAATACCCTAAAAAAGAATTTTGGAGAAGAAGAGGAGACGGTAATGCGTAAACACAAAGCGAAAAATTTTCGCTTCGGATTAAATTAGAATCCTTTTTTAAAAAAACACAATAGAGCTTACTTGGAAAAAAAAAATGTTTTATTTATTTATAACTTTGGAATGGTTGTTTAGAATGTTTGAAATCATGTAAACTGTTTACGATAGTTTAAATTTTGTGTTTATATTTCTTTTCGAAATTGATTTAGTGAATATTTTGTAAATTATATTTTGTGAAATTGTTTTCAATTGTGTTTTGTCTTTTGGATTAATTACATGTATATTTTCATTTATTTTAGGTGATGGTGGTGAATTCGTTGGCTGGCAAGGTAAAAAGAAATTATTTTGATAATGCAGTTTACATTTTCGTTATTGCCAAAAATCAGTTTTAAAACAGTCGAAATAATTGTCATTTTTTATTCAAATGTTTAAGGGTCTGCATGCTGTGTTCGAATTTTTTGACATAATTCATAATTCGTACATTTTTAACCCTAAATTTTGTCTCCCATTTAACAACCATTTTGAATTCGTGTATGTAATGTTAATCTTAGAGAATTTTTCGGCTGACTTTCTTGAATCGAGATTTTGGTATTTGATTAAGTATAAAAGTATTTGTGGAATAAATAATAAGGTGCATTTTTTTCTTCAGAATTTAGTCAAAAAAGTATGTTTTAGAAAGTTTAGAAATCCTACAAAGAGAGAGGAATCACTGAAACAGATTTTAAAGATACTTCCGAAAATGGGAGGTAAAATAAAAATGGACTAGAAATCTTTCCTATTTTTAATCTGTCGGAATGTTTTCCAGTAAATACAGTGAACTAAATTGATAGTAACGTTACTCTCTCACGATTTCAAATGGGGTGATAGAGATTTAAAAAAGACAAATAAATAAATAAAAATAATGAATTTGTTAAAAATTTTGAACGCACCAAGTTTTTACCACATTGAAAAGTAACTTAATTCCGCTAAAAAGAAGTATAATTATCAGGGAATTAACAAAATTAATTCAAATATGCTTAATTACATAAAAAAGGGTGTGGAATGAATAAAAAGTTAAAACAATCATAAGCACTAAGGAAATTCAGAATCCGTTCAGTGTAATTCTAGTCATAATTAATCTAATTGACTATATAATAGCTCATTAAACTAGTAATAATCCACAGTTAACTTCTCTCCCCCCACTTCATAATGAACTGTTCCATGGAAACATCCCATTATAGTTCCAAATTATTACAAAACAAACTAAACAGATATATCAGGAGGATTAAAAAAGTATCCATGTTAGGAATGGGAATAGTATAACGTACTCGGCATCCTGAAAAAATCGTCGCTATAACTTTTCCGGCCAATGAGAACGTGTTCGCCTTCTTGGCATAGATCCGCCGGGATATAAGGTCCCGCCCTATATATAAGGTTTAATTATAGCTCCAGCGACGTTGACAGTTCGATGTGGCAGCAATCAAAACTAACCTCTGAATATGTGTCACATTGTTTTGCTGCCGTTTGGTAACACTTACCTCCTCGGCAACCCCATCGATCTTTAAAAAAACAGGTACTTTTTGCACCGTTATCGTTTAGTAGTATATATTCCATTTTGAGCTTTATTTTCCTTAAGTAAAAATGGGAATCGTGACCACGAGGTTCCTTAGCGATTTTTCTCTATTTTCGACTTTTCTTACCGACTCGCACCCCCCCCCCTTTCCATGAAGTCTATTACATAGTTACATCTTGTTTGGCACAGCATTGCCCCATTTGACTTTTGAGCTATTGAACTCTACTGTCACTCATTGTTTGCGCCAGCTTTAATTTAGTTAATTAACAAGATTTTAGCTCGTTAACATTTTTCTGGCGCATCAGAATGACGAAACTTCGCATGCCTCCCCCCTCCACCATGAGGAATTATTCCGTTGAAATATCTGTCGTGGTTCCAAACTTTTATAAAACGAACGAAACGAGTACAGTAAAAGACATGAAGTATGCAGTGGGATGGATGCATCTATTTTATTTCTCTCGACTGGAGAAAGAGCCCAGAGAAATAAAATAGACGTCCTTGGAAACCGAATAAGTGCGATCGAACCTTAATTGGCAAATGAGATTTTCGAAGAGGATGTGATTGCCCGGGGCGTTTTCTGAAAAGAGGAGTGACTCTAAATCTCGGCAAAAGTGCCACTGATTTCTTCCGCGGGGTAGGTTCATTATGTGCTTGGATTGAACTGCAGTGCGGTTTTGAACCCTTTGCTGTTTTTTAAAACCTTTCAGGTTGTTGGAACGGCAATACAATCAGGAAGAAGCCTTTGGAGGGTTGGCATCGGTGAATTGAGTCACGTTTTTATTAGGAGGCGAGTCACCACAAATGAGCGAGTGTTTTTTGAAATGGCGAAAGACGGAACTCGGTGGAATGGAATCGATCGTGTAAGGCTGTTCCGATACGATTGTCGATGTTTTCTAATACTGACCGAACTATTGGGAATTTAATCTTAAACACCTGATATTGTGCGGTTATTGAGGTGTATTCCAATAGTTGTAGAGTTGTGATTAAATCAATATAATAAGCGCATAATAATAAACACAAAAATTACGTGTTAACTTGAATTAACCTTTAAAAGATATTTTTTATATTAAAAAAAAAACACGTTAACGGTATCTTGGGTGTAATTCCCCCTCCCCTCAGTAAATGAATTTTATTTTATGAATTTAATACAGACATGTAAATAAGATTAAATATATCACAAGAATTGCATAAATAACATTGAGGATTATAAGCGTTTCTTTACCACATAAAATTCCTCACTTTCTCTCGTTCTTATCAACATAGTCTACATAATCATTCTCCGCATCATCGTCTTCTACATTGTCTTCTTTATTATCGCTTATATCGTTCTCATAATCGCTAAAATCATCCGTTTTTAGCATAATTTTTTCCATTTCATCTTTTTTGGGGAGCACCATAGTATTAAATTATCTTCACGGCAATAAAAAAATAAAATGAAATGAATATAAACTCTTCTAAAGTAATTATTTCCTTACTTCTCAACTTACAATTGTCTCATTAGAAACAAAAATTATCAACTACGGTGCTTGACAGAGCAAATTAAATCTTCACGAAGTAATTCCAAAAAACTTACACTTATGGTATCATGAATAAAATATCACCCCGGGTCAGTTTTCTTTGCTGTGCAGCTGACGAATGCGTCAAAAGAGAGAGAACTTTTCTACGGAAACCGTATCCAATACTGACTCCATAAATGATTACAGGAAAAATCAGTGTTTCCAGTAATTCGGTTTTTTAATAATATTAGAAAAACATTTACATGGGGTTATTTTTCACCCTTGATATCTTTTCATGGTTAAAGGAATGAAAGAATTAAAAAAAAAAAGATACATGTGAGGAAATTGAATTTATAATCATTTTTTATTGAATTAATTTTTATAATCGTTCATAGTATGAAATGTTTCAAAGCACTCCTCCCGTAAGTATAGCAAAAGATTCCCAGAACATATGTCGAATAATGTGTTAATGTTTGTTTGCGTCTTTCTACAATTGGTCTATAGGAATATACTCGACATATTTCTTAACCAACATTTATTTATATTATCTTGCACTGTGTATCTCAGTTTGGCACAGATCTTTTCAATGAATTTTCATCTACTTCCCGATAAGCTGGAACCTTGAAAAATTTTACACAAATGTTAAGTTTCGTTGTCAATATAATATTCAATTATGAATTACAAATATTTATGTATATTTTAATAGTGCTAAAAAAGTTTGAAAAGAAATCGGGAAGAAGTTGAAAGCAATATGAATTAAAAAAAAATTTCAAAAAAACCAATGCTACCGTGTAGTAAAAAAAGGGAACTTTTCTTCGGTCAGTTAGAAATTAAATGAAAATGACAGTTTATCACCATCATAAATAAAAGAACTGAAGATTTTTTTTTTTGAATCCAGTTGAAAATTTTTGACTAAAAACTGTAGTGCTTTACGCACTCCAATTGTCTAACTTATCTAACTTATGAACATGCTCAACACTTTAGTTTTTAGTCAAAAAATTTCAGCTAGATTTTTAAATCTAGCTGAAAACTTAAGTACATTTGCAGTAGTACTTTTTTTTTTTCTTTTTATGTGTGAGGGAACCATGACTCCGAGGCAACCTAATGATCTTTTTCTTTCTCATGAATTTACCGTTAGTGATAAATACGGTTGACACGCCCCGGGACACCCTAGCGATCCTTCTCTCTATTTTTGACCCTCTTTCTTAAAAACGTACTTTTTAAAATTTCATTTTTTTTTTTTTTTTCAAGTATCTCGATCACAGTAACGTCTTTTTGGCTCATCATAGTCATATTTGGCTCTTGCGCCATTAAATTCCATCACTCATTCCATCTCCAAATTTCCACACCACATCAATGGGAGAACTTGGGACCTCGACAGATTTAACCTTCGTCAGCTCGCTCACGACAGATCTTTTGCGGAAACAGAATCAAATCTGGGACTCGACAGAATAGCACCTGCGCGAGCTCGCTATCACAATCACTAGACTACCTCGACCACTATGTTGTATAAAATTACAATATATGTGAACAAATAATTACTTGTGGTGTCTATTTTCTTTTTATAAATTTTTTTAAACAATTTACATCGTGTAACCTTTGTATACTTATTAATAACATGAATGAACATTAAATGACTTGCATGTAATCCTATTGACATTCATATAATAAATAGGACAATATTCGATATTCATATCTTCTTATATTCATATCATTTTTTATGGATAAATTGACATTAAAAAAACACGGTTATGATTATTTAAAATCTTGTTTAATAAATGGTAAATTGAAATAAATTTGTGTCATGTATAATTTTTTTTTTTTTTTTTTTTTTTACTATATAAGGGATTTTTAGGAAGTGCATTAAAATAAATATCGTTTTAAGTCTAATGTGAATGTGAACTCGATCGGTATTATTTTTAATTGCTAATGTGCCATTTTTAATTGTTCGAATTTTTTCCTCTTCAGATGTATGTTTGAAATGACAGTCGTGACACGCAAAATCAAACTCTCTTGTTCCTTTCCTAAGAAATTAATAATAACATTTCAATCTTTCGATTTCTAAATGAATAAAAAAAAAAAAAGCAAATCGTATGGCTGATGGGGAAAAAATCACTTAATCTACTCGTCATTATTGTCAGATGTTATCGAGAGATTTTTTCTTCATTACCACCCTATAAGAAAACTATTTTGAACCTATCACTGTATGCCCGGCACTCCAGTGCGATGGCACGTTCGAAAAGAATAATTCCAAAATAATAATTTTAAAAAAAATAAATAAAAGATAGTTGATTCGATTTCTAGGTATTGCAAAAAGACATTGCCTATCTTGTGAAAAACAGTACCACCCAGCGAGTTCCCATTTCTCTTTTCTTGGGAAGTGTATCACCCCTTCTGTTAAAAAAAAAAAGTGGAGGGGGGGGAGAGAGAAGCTACTCTAATGAGCTCGCTACTGCTGTCAAGCATTGACTGTGTGCCAACCCCTAAAACACCTAATTATGACTTTAATGAGTTCTCCATTTGGAACGCTGTCCCACCCCGTTGCTGCTTTTAAATACCCTTGCCTACGCCTGAGTGCGATGGAAATGGAATGATTAAATAGTGTCTGCTTTTCCCCCCCATGTCGTGGCCATTATATGTTCTGACTTTTCAATAAGCAGGAGTCTTATTATGGACGCGTCTGATTTTCAGCGTTTTCGATGTGTTTCTCGCCTGGAGGTTAAAAAGACAGGCTTCTTTTTTTAAAAAATATTTTTCGAAGGTGAGAGAGATCTTGAAGTATCTGGAGAAAAACAATAATTAAAGAGCTCTGATGGTATTCAATGGTTTATAAATAAGCTGTGTTCTTTATTTTTATTTTGATGAGAGATTGTTTTAGTGGTGCATATCATAATCCGACAGTGAGATTTCAGTCAGGTTTTGTAATGATTATAATTATATCTTTTTTTGTTGTTGTTGTTCTTTTATTTTCTCCTGGGTTTTCCGGAAAAATTGTTTTTTTTTTTTTTTTTTTTTTTTTTTTTTTTTCTTCCCTGTTTATGTTTGTTTTCCTTGGATGATTATAGAGGAAAGGAAGTTCGAAATGAAGTTATTTAACTGAGTGAACTAGAGTATTCTCGTTTATTGAAAGTTATATTAATATATTTTGCGTATCATGTTTAAAATAATCGTCAAATGTAATATTAAAGATTCATTTTACATGCAAATAGTTCTTTAATATTGAGTTAAAGTATTATTTGCAACTGCCTGCAGGTTGTGTTTATCTCGTATATTTATATCTTTTTAATGCTCTTTTAATCTTTTACATTTTTTTTTTTTCCAGAAAATGTATCTTTTGTTTCATTTCATTTTAAGGCAATTTCACTTCTCTCGTCGTTGTTGAAAAATGCCTCCGTATCTCCATCTCCAATATCATTGTAATGAAACGAAAGGGACGTTGTGAACGATATTTTCTCGAGAAAGCTCTTGTCTTGCCACTGCAATTTTTTTTTCACATCTTCCCTATTGTGTTGAGTTTTTTTTTGGACAGTTTCCATTTAGCTTCATCGGCTGTCTCTAGTTGGTATGGCGGGTCTATTTGATGCATACGCCGCGCCGGTATATCGCTAATCGTGGTTTATAAATGAATATCTCTGAACTCAGATGCAGATTTGCCTCGGGGTTTCATGCAACTATTATTTTTCGGCTGTGATGTTATCTAATGTTCCAAGTTTTGAGTCACCACTCCGCTAGTTTGATGTTTCCCGCCACGAAGAGATTCCCTTTCGAGTTAGTTAAGGCGGTTTAATTTCTGTAGTCGTTGTTGAAGAGAGCTGCCGCAAAGTTATGAAAGTATCGTTCTTTCGCAAATTCTTTGTTCTACAAATTTGTCTCTGTGCGCTCCGATTGTTTTTCTCGATGTCTCTTGAATAATTAACTATTTACTTATTGTCTATTTTCATCACAATGGATTCATTCACGGAATCAACGGATCCTCTTTAAAAATGACTCACCTTCAACATCTGCGCACATATTTTCAAAATTGAACACATACTTAAAAAAACAGTCTTTAAATACAATCTCCATTTGTATTTTTCCACCAACAAACTTTAATACATCGCGAAACAAGACAACGGATTTATTTAATGTTGTACTCCCCACTCCCGATCTGTGACTTATGTTTTTTCCACATCCATTATGTAATCGCATCCTAAAAGCGATTCTTCCGCCAAGCACTGATTCATGGGTTTTTAAATATCAGCATCTCATTAAAAAAGGAAGATGTTCTGTTTTTTTCCCCTCTCTCTCTCTTCCACGACCCTCATATTACAACCCCTGCTGCAGTTGTTCGTTTCGGTCTGTGTTAATTTCGTACTTTATTTCTTTGCGTAGGTCTCCCTGACACTTCCTTTGGAGACTTTTTATTATTTTGAATGAATGGGGCTTGGGGGGAAATGCAGGAAAGGGGAGGGGGAAGATGTCGGTGTTCTTTTGACTTAATGAATGCGTCTAGGTAGTTTCTTCCGTTGGATGAATAGGTTCTATGTTTTCCTGAAGCAGGTTGGATTGGAAAGGAAGGCTGCTGATTTTTTTCCTTGCTTTTTCAGAAGGATGTAATTATGATGCAAGATGGAGTTATTTCCCATTAAAGTGGGGTGTCAGGATGATTCGTTTGAATTTCTGGCTTGCGTTATTGCTTTCTTTTTAAAATATTGTGCTTGGCTCATTTTCTAAAAAAAGAAATCTCACTGCCTGTTTTTTTTTTAATTCACCTCCTGTAGTGATCGTGGCGCCATCTGGTAGAATAGGGCGAAAATATTTGGTACAGATTTTTTTTTTTTTTTAAATAATACACAGGCTAATTCTAATATGCTTTCGTATAGTTGACAAAAAATTAGAAATTTCCCCATGATGTTGTAATGTTTCCTCCAGTTGATGGATTTAGTTTATCCGTTTAACGATACATGATTTTTTCCCTTAAATTTTGCATATACTTAAAATGCTTTCTTAGTTTAAAAAAATCGAAATGGGGGAAGAATGTATGAATTATGTAGAAGATATTTGAGTATATTTTATCCACATGGACAACTCAAATGATTTTTTTTTTCCTTTGTAAGAAATTTAATTTTTGAAAGTCCACTTTGCCTCCTCAAGAATCAACAACCGTGTGTATTTCTCCTCTCGAACGTACACAGATGTCTTTTCTTTACAGGAAAGTTTATTTTAACGATGGTAATCATATTTTCCAAATAGCACGAACCATATTCTCATCATAAACGCAATATAATCGTATTTGGAGCCGTTGTTTTGATTCCACTGCTTTCGAAAAACTTATCCCTGATAATTGTTTTTCTTTGTGTTCTATTATTGAAACTTTCCGCAAAGAAAAATATTCTTTTCTCTTTTGCCTTCTGGGGGTTCTGGCACTTCATTCCAATTTTGTTTCTATACCTTTCCTTTTAAAAAAAATCTGAGGAAGGTAGCTAAAAAGTCGTTTTCTGCAAACGATTGATTCTAAGACCTCCCCTCAGCCATCTTTTATTCTAGTTGAATCTTCGATTGGAGATATTGAAGTTTATTGCTTCCCGTTTTCCATTAGAAAATAAGTTCATATCTCTTCCCTCCCCTTCCATCTAATATTCGAACGTGGTCACTCTGATGTTGTGTGATAAATAGTTTTTTTTCTTTCGCTTCTTCGTTTTAGGGCTTCCTTCTCATTTTATTTTCGTACCTTAAAAAATAAACTTGCGACTCCAATATTTGCAATAGGCTGTAATATTTCATTGACACTCGGGTGTAGATTACTTAAACCAATTTTTCTCACATTAATTGTTAATTGTGAGTGTAGCCTGTTGATCATGGTCCTGAACTCGCAGCTGTCGTTACCGTCCAGTCCTAGGCTCTAATCCAGGTGCCACTGAAGGCCCGCCGTCTAACGTGGCTGATGTGCATTGATTCTGTCGAGGGCGTGATGTAGAGTTCGGATGAGGAGGTGCCAGCTTAGGTATTTTCCGCTTCACTTGACTGTGACTCGGAAGTTGTGTCACGAGAAAATCACTTGACCGTGACTCGAAGTTGTGTCACGAGAAAAATTCCAAAACTTTCTCCAATTAGAGAAAACAAGAAAATTCGTACACTTACGAGAACCTTCAATTTGTCGCCTAGGTTGGAGTTCATTGTATAATCCTTCCGGTATCCAACAAAACCTCTGTGAGTGTCTTTTTTCAATGACAAGAATAATATTGCTTCTTCGTAACAATACGTCCTCTTCCCCATTGCAAGTTAGAAGCTCAGCAGAATAAAGAATCATTCCAATTCATTTCGATAGGATTATTCGATTCAATTGCTCACATCTAAAACAAATTCGCAACTTGTGAATGCACTACCTCTTAAGACTGAAATTAGACTGACCACGTGTTAGATGGATTATAAATGCCTGTTAAGTAATAATAATGTATCTCGAAATAATCAATCTTCCAATTTTGGCTTATTTTATGAAAAAAACCGACTGAATCCTAAATGCTACTCAGTGTTGCAACAAAAGCAGTAAATACTGGACATCCAGACACCTTCTAAAATTATACTTGTTAAACTTAAATATTTGATTAACAAAGCTGTCATTAAATGTAGCGAAGTGAGCCAGACATGTTTCAACCCGTGTATAATTTTCTATTCACGCCTCTGAAGCCAGTCGGCATATAATCTCGGGGTTTCTCTCGCAACGCGTTCGGGATTGCAGTAATTAACACTTTGACACTTCCGATCCATGCCCGAATAAATTCTGTTATGCAGATTTTGCGAGGGAACTTAATTTCTTGGAAATGTTTTGATATGAAATTTAATGGTGTGTCCGGTTTTATTTATTCGTTTATTTTAAATAAAACTTTCTGTTACAGTTTTTTTGCAGTCGTTTCTAAAATAGAGAAGAATTGATTATTGCGTTTTATGCACCATAATTTTGTCAACGGTTGAGATCGTCATTGACGTTGTTTCTATCGAGTCACAGTGTCTATACTTTCGCGTTGTGTGTCTGTCAGGAGAATGCCTGCCAGCTCAGTTATCGTTCTGTCACTTGACCTTGACTCTAAATCTGAGGTCTGTCACATGTAGCTCTCGTGTTGCTTTTATGCACGACGTTAAATAATCAATCGTGATTTTGTGAATGACCGGAATTTTTTGTGATTTCATCGGATGATAAAACTCAACATAAATTTATGGGACGATATTTAGAAAAGAATATTTTATTAAGTGTAGTCATGTTATATAAAAATCTTTTTTTTTTTAAATTTATAATAAAAATTTTAAGATATATAGAAGTAATTTTAACTTGCTTATTAATTCGTATATGTGGCCGTGGTAGCATAGGGGTGATGGTCGTGGATTCGAGCCTTAATACCACTAAAGACTCGCCGTGTAGCAGGGCTGACCGAGGTTCTAAATTACGAGGTCCGTCGCCAATAGCCCTCGTGTTGCTTCTCAAAGAGACATTAATAAATAATCGCTGCACATTAGACACCTCTTGCTTAAAACTCGTAATATCAAAAGGATCGATAGGCCCCGCTTTCGCGGCTTCCTTAGGCTTCCTTTGCAGCAAAAGAATCTGGATCAATCCGAATCGAGGGGAATCTGACTCGCTAAAATTCGGCTGAGTGATTTCCTAAAAAAAAGTAATGTAATTTTTCATCATTTTGCGCAATAAATATTTAAATCTATTGAAGGCAACCTCACGAAAGTTGTACACACACATAATTATGTTATCACATTATTTTACATAATTGAAACTAAAATTATTTCATTTCGTATATATTTTAGTATCTTTTCAGCAGTTAGGTACGTATTAAAATGAGAAAAAGTTTTGAATTACGAATAAGTTTGAAAAAAAAAAAAAACTAGAAACAGGTGTTTATGTTGTGAAGCAAAAATGTGTTGTTTATGTTATATGTTCTGAAGCGAAAACTTTTTATAGGATTTTAGACAAAATCAATATACATGTAAATAATGATTAACTAAGAAAAAAAAAGCAAAATTCTATAAATTACTAAAAAATTTTATTAATATTCAAATTTAACTTATCAAAAGTAAAGACTTAAAATTATCACATACAAAAAAATATATTTCACTGAAATTAAATTATCTATTTATTTCGTAAATCCACGTTATTTTTTTTTTTTTTTTTTTTTTTTTTTTTTTTTTTTGCGCCGTTGCCTTCTACGAAACAAAATTGTTAATTATAACGGTATCCATGCTGGAAGTTAGAAAAAAAATTGATAGAAAAAAGAAAAAAAGTTAATTCAGATTGACTTGATGTGAAGGGAGTCTTACGTGTTTATTTCTTGAAATCTTTTTTAGTTCCGTAATTTCGGGAATATAATCGCTAAATGTTTGTAATCAATTTCAAATAATGCGTCACAATTCTTATTTTTTCAACAAAAGAAAAATTCGTTTCGTAAGCGAATTTTAAATCATTTTCATTTGGTTAGGGAATCAGAATTGGAAAACAAAATTAATATTCATAGAACTTTTGTTAATATTTCTTTTGATTGACGCGAAGGTTTCAGGAAGTAAATGGGCGGAAATATAGTGTAAATTAATTCAAAACGTAGATAAATTGTAAGAGTGCCAGCATAGGTATTACATGAAGAGTGTTATTATTGTCGATAAACTTGTAATTATAAGAAATAAGAAACACATGCGTTCCTATTTAATGCAATAGCATCGCGCGAAATCTTCTGCAGATGTCTTTTTTTTTTTTTTTTTTTTTGAGAAATGTGTCAGAACCATAGTATAATTATAACATCTAAATTGGTTTCATTTTCACTTCTTTATTATGTTTTGTATGAATTAAAGTCTTAGTGACAGTTTAGCACATGCATCTAATGAATTGGTGATGGAAAATTATTAAACTGTTCGAAACTATATATAGCGATGTCTTCATGTCTGAAATACGGTTTTAATAACATTATTTTTGTAACCGACTACTTTAATAACTATTTTTATTAGTCGTTAATTAGTTTTGCCTTGTCAAATTTAATGAATTCTACTTAATAAAACCTTCTTTAAAAGTTATAAATGACATAAATTTTCCATGTTTTCTATTCTATCAAAAATACAATTCGTTGAGCTAGAAGCTGCACAAAAAAATTTTTTTTTAAAGGAAATCACCAATTTTAACACTTTTTGCAGAACCCAAGTTTTACTTTCAGTGGGTCCCATGGTATATGGGAGTTCTATGGTGATGAAATTGTCAATATTTTGGTCAAGGAGAAGGTGCCTCTAATCTATCAATTTCAAATACTTCTCTCACCTTTCTTGAAACTTATCTAAAAATGAAAATTTTAAACCAGCAATTCTGGAAAATACCTTCATACCCATTCATGGAACGACAGGCAATTCCTAATGGTGCCCTTGTGATGTTAGGCTGTTCGCGATTTTCACTTCTCTGACCTCGGGTACTTTTTAGTATTTTGGATTGCATAAAATTTCAACTCCTTTCCAACCTAATTAAAACCTTATTATCTAAATTAGATGAAGATAAGAAGTGCAGTAAATTGAATTAAAGATAGTGAGATGTAAGTGAACTAGAATTGAAAGGAAAAAGAACGGACATAGAGGATAACGACAAGCTGATAGATAATTGTAGATTGGTTTGAATCATCATAATTAATCGTTTGGATTGAAGCGACTCCTAGTTACAGTACTAAGATTCGAATTTGCTTTAATCGAGAAGTTCTTGAACCGGAACGAGTGATTTGGTTAAATGAGACTTCATTATTAGAATATAAACGAAGATTGACTGAATTAAGAGGGATTCGAGAGAGATCTTAATGCATAATAAAGTGTTTTCCTTCTTCATTTGGAGTTTTGAACTTGTTGACTTAATTAGACTTGAAGATGGCTGTAGAAGTAATAAACAATGAAAGCAATACATCACGCCCTTACCATTAAGGGAGATATAAACGTCCTAACTACAATTTGTAGGTTTGCTAGTGGACACATTAGGAATCTTACTTTTGTCTCCTCTGACTTGCTTCGTTTGCAATCCTTCACACGCCCCTCCCGAACATCTTTCAAATTTATCGGACTTGATTTAGAACGCTTATTTACTCGTTCATGATTTCTTGAGGATTTTTGTCTCGATTTGTAAGGCCGATTTACTCATTCATGATTTCTTAGGATTTTTGGCCTCGTGGACTTGGTCTGTCTCTCGACTAGACCATTGGTTCCCAACCGGTGGGTCGGGGGGGGGGAGCTTTTTTGTGGGGTTGCTGGTTATCAATTTTAAAAACCGAAATTAAATTTTAAAATATAAAGATGGATGATGAATTGCCACACTTATTAAGCAGAACTAATTTCACTCATTACTTTGAATATCAATAATTAATATGTATATATATTATTGTAAAGTCATATTTTTTTAAAACTTTTTGTTCTATTGATCAAACCCATTTTAAGAATGATGTGATGTTTTACAAACGTAGTTTTTGTATTTCATTCTCTATTTTTTAATTCATGATAATGTTACTTTTCAATTCTTTTAATAGTTGAAAATTGAATCAAACTACGTGTGTGAAATTCATGACATTTCTAAATAATGGGGGGGGGGTATTAAAAAACAAATGTTTGTGTGTGTGTGTTGCCCCCTTCCTTTCGTTGGCTAGCTAAACATCGTGTAATTATATCGATGCACCGGTATATGCACCAATATTTTTTATAAAAATAACCATTTAAACGAAATTGTTAAACTAATGTTTGTTTACACTGAATTTTCAACTTAAGCATTATTAATTGTTGACAAATGATAGCAAAAATAAATAAACGAAACATTTCGAACTTTTTACATATAGTGATATGGGAAAAGGAAAGTCACAAACTTATATTTTTAAAAAATCTAAAATGGGTCGAGATCAAATAAAAGCTGGGAACCATTGGACTAGTTGATGTGGAAAAAGTCGCAACGCTGCAGCAAATAATCTTAAACATATTTGAATTGCAATCGATATTATTCTTTTAAAAGAACGAGAAGCTATATACAAGTATTTGTTACTATTTGAATCAAATGTTCGGATGTAAATAACGGAACAAAACCTTGTAGGTGTTCCTCCCTTGTTCTTTTATTTGAAACACTTATTTGTCGGGGAACCGATCTTGAATCTTAGATGCTGTTCCGAGAGAGATATTGCCTCTTTCTATCTTAATTCCATCGATTTTGTGTCTGTTCCCCTCCAAAATGAAGAATTCCTCTCGAGTAGGTATCATAAATCGACAAGTGCGAAATTGCTTAGACCACTTTTGACACGTCCTGACAGTGCATCAAATCAGGGCCCCCCCCCCCCCCCCCCCCCCCCCCCCCCCCCCCCCCCCCCCCCCCCCCCCAGACAAAAGAAATGAAACGAAGTGACAGAGAAAAAGAAGGGAGAAAGTTTTTCAATCTGGAAAATGTCGATGGGAGAATTTCAACGCCTATGTCTTCGGATCGTGTTCGTGAAATAGCATGTGGTTGGAAACTTCGCTGAGTTCTTTTTTTCCCTTCTCCTTTTTGCGTTCCCTCTATCCCTTTTTGCCACCAATAACGGAATACAAACCTACTGCAATTCTCACCTGGGTCGAAAGGAAGAAGGGTGTGGGATCATCTTATTCGTGAATACAAATTGAATTCTGTGTTCCGATTTTATTGGGACTTCTTTTTCCTCGCAGTGGATTGGATGCCTTCGTGAGATATCTGCTTTCTTGTCGTGGGTGGTGTCTGGATAGCAATCCCC
>BMAW01082967.1:768879-1000857 GCA_019974015.1 Nephila pilipes | reverse complement strand
CCCCCCCCCCCCCCCCCCCCCCCCCCCCCCCCCCCCCCCCCCCCCCAGACAAAAGAAATGAAACGAAGTGACAGAGAAAAAGAAGGGAGAAAGTTTTTCAATCTGGAAAATGTCGATGGGACAATTTCAACGCCTATGTCTTCGGATCGTGTTCGTGAAAAATAGCATGTGGTTGGAAACTTCGCTGAGTTCTTTTTTTCCCTTCTCCTTTTTGCGTTCCCTCTATCCCTTTTTGCCACCAATAACGGAATACAAACCTACTGCAATTCTCACCTGGGTCGAAAGGAAGAAGGGTGTGGGATCATCTTATTCGTGAATACAAATTGAATTCTGTGTTCCGATTTTATTGGGACTTCTTTTTCCTCGCAGTGGATTGGATGCCTTCGTGAGATATCTGCTTTCTTGTCGTGGGTGGTGTCTGGATAGCAATCCCCCCCCCTCTTCTATTGATTCGTATTTGTTTATCGAATTTTACAGATAAATAGTTTTTCTTTGAAGAGGTTATTTTGATATTTCCCTCGGAAAATATTGGAGTAAAATGTTTCATGTCACGAAGGAGCATTGTTAATTTTTAATGATTACTAAGAAATAACCTATGTTATATGAATTAAATTTATTCTGCACATTAATTTATTTTTATGGGCATAATGTTGCAAATTACAGCTATTCAGATTGATTTGTTTGGCTACAGGAAGCCCTAGGTTGAAGTTACCAGTATCGTAAAATTTGACCAGTAACTAGATTGAAATAATTTCAGTATCGTAAAATTTGAATTATTATCCCGATGTCCTAAGGTTTAATTATCACTAAAAATGATCGAGAAGGAAACTTCTTTTCTTTTATTATTCTTATATATTTCTCTCGGCGTTTCTTGATCTTTCGAAGACCGTTATGGATGAACTCAACGGAATGAACTTATATCTTCTCCATACCCCTGGTGGCTTCAATCTACGACTTCATGAAACATAACAAATCAACTTGAATAGTTGTCATTATGTGCATAAGGATCAATTCATATGCTGAATAAATTTTTTCCAGATATCTTTTGGTTATTTCTTAGAAATAGTTAAACCTACGTATTCAGATAGGTTTTTAAGATGTATTGGAACTACTCTTTAGAAAATTGTAGAAGACAGAAATGTGGTTTAAATGTTGTATTTAAAGTTAGTGTTTTTCTGCTATGTGGAAAGATACTGTTGAGGGAAAACGTCAGTGAAAAGTATAAATATGGATCGGAAGTTATTCAACTTGTAAGAAGTTAAAATGAGGTTTTTGTGTGTTATCTAGTAAGAAAGAACAAACTTGCAAAAAATTAGTCGGCTCTCAATTTTGTGAAGAAAAAATATGTGTTGAAAATCGCTTTTTAAAAGAAACTAAACTTTGTCCACGATGTTTTGTGTAATTTTTTTTATACCAATGCTTTCACAGCATTTAATAATAAAAAGTGGTGCTTTTTTTTTTTTTTTTTTTAAGCGTAATTTTTTATAAAAAATAAATTAATTTTTTTTTAAAAATTTTTTTTTCAGTTTTACATAAAAAGAGGATTGTAACGTTTTCTTTCAAAAAGGTCTTTTACTAAACAACTAAATTTCTGCTAAAAAAAAAACTCTGGATATTTTTTACATGAAAAAAAAAAAAACTTCCAAATGTTCATCTGTATCAACTCATTAAAACAACGAGTTATTTTGTAGGGTTTTTTTTTTTTTTTTAAATAAAGTGATCATTGGATAATTAGTAGATTTTATAAAAGGATGAAAAGGCGTTGAAAAATTCAAAACTAAAAGTGATTCTGCAAGATTATTCTTCTACCTACTTATGCATTTGTTTTCTCTTCGAGGCTGTCCTCTTCTTACATGGGGAGAGGGCGCCTCGTTGGGTGGGGGCGCCTCGAACGTCTTATGAAATTAAAAAAATTTAGGTGGGAGGTTGGTGCCTTGCTTATTGCTCTTCAGTGTATAAATATTTGCGAATGTACGTGAGTGGTTTCCAAATTAACTTGTTAGGAATGATGATGGGGTAATTTTTGTTGATTGGTGAAACTTTTCCACTTCCTTTGCATCCCCAAAAAATTATCACCAAAATTTTTCCGGCCGTTGAGACCGTGTTTGCCTTCTTTGAAGCAAATTCACCGGAAGCAACCGTTATTTCAGTTGCTGCTTGATGTCTGGTGTGTAATAATTCATCTACAACTCAACGCGCCAGCAATAAAATTTTGATGTGGCAGTAAAGAGTTTCTAAATCAAAACTAACACATGAAACGGTGAGATATTTGTTGTGATGCTTTTTAATAGATGACAGCACACGATGGTAACTGCAACTTGCTTTGGCAGCGCTTCATTTCGTCAAAAACAGGTACTATTTGAACCACAGGCACTATCGTATGTATTTATCGATTCCCCCTGATTCTTCATTGAACAGAAACGAGAAAAAAATATTTTGAAAATCGCTTCTAGAAACTTCTTATTCATACCTTTTATTGTCAGTCGTATAATTGAAATCTATATATATTGCCATCTTTACTTTTAGAATACTGCCTTTTTCGGTAGTTAAGCTTTTATTGATGAAATTAACCGCACACGGAGGCGACCGCTTACGAGAAGATTCTGTACAAAACCAGATCGATACCGTGTGTTTTTTCTTTTCTTTTTTTCTTATCATTTACTATCGTCATCCTTCCACAAATAAAGACATTTACGAGCACTTCAAAATCAATTTTCCTTATCTCCCCCCTCCCCCTCTGCACCGGAAGGGCATCGTCTTCATCAAAAGTATAGCACAATTTCCTGTCCTGGCCCGCAAACTGTTAAAGAGATTGGCTCTATAAAACATTCTTTACATGTTCCCAGCCAAAAATACAATAAAAAAAAAAAGAATTAAATTGTCATACTTGGAGAACCATGAAACGGCGGCTTTCTCCAAAATTTAGTGCTGTTGCTACTCTTGATGTGCGGCAATAAAATCTCTTTAATATCTTGATAGATATTGGCTCGTTCACATTTTTGAAGGCGTATTAACCACCGCCTTTCTTTAGCGGCTCGGCATTATTTGAGAATGAATAAAAATTAAGTGCAGCGCTCGTGTGACATTAAAACGATGCTTGTTTTCTTTCGGGACGCGGCTTCGTTTCGTTTTAGTGAGGCGCTTCATTTTTTGAGTTAGTTGTGCTTCGAGGTATCCGATACCGTTTTCAAAAGCTCTTCTCTCCCCCCTTCAATTAAATGTGGACACAGTAGCCTAGAGGTCGTGATCGCGGGACTCATGTAGTGACCGGGTGTGAAAGAATAGTTCCACTGTAGTTCATGCATGTCGTAAAAGGCGACTAAAATGGGTACCCAGCATCTGTGTGTATAACCGAGCACCTTGCGTCTGGGGATTATATCAAGGGACTCAGGGTTTTGCCTTCTTTTGGTAGGTTTGGGCATCATGACCCCGAAACAACCTGGTGATCTTTTTCTTTTCCATGTGGTTTACTCTTTTTGGTAAACGCGGGTGACACGCCGCTGGGATGCTTTAGCGATCCTTCTCTATTTTCGACCCTCCGTATCAAAAATGCTGCTACTTTTTTTTTTTTTTTTTTTTTTTAATTTTCACACATCCAGAACACAGTTTTACACTTAACTAGCTTTGCTCTCACTTCTGACCTTTTTTTGGCCACATCTGGCTTTTACGCCGTTACAAATCAATCACTCATTTAAACGTCTAGATCACAGTTGCCCTTTGTTTGGCGCAGTATGGCCACAACTGGCTCTTGAGCTATAAAACTTCATCACCTTCATAGTCACGGACTCGCGGTGACCGACGTTGTTCCTTCGAGTCGTGGCTTCGAGACCTGATGCCACTAAAGATCCGCCTTGTACTATGACTGACGATATTAACTAAATCTGGTCGAGGTCCCAAGTCCTCCCTTTGGAATGTTGGAGAAGTTTGGAGAGGGGAGGGTGCCAGCTCAGATGTCGTCATCGTCTCTTAACCGAGGCGCAAAATTACGAAGTCTGTTGCTATTAGTCTTTGTTTTTCATAGTGACCTCAATAAAAATCACATTAGAATATGAAAGCTTTATGTTTCCTCCTCACCAAACGTGTGCGACGTTAATAAACAATCACATCACACTCGTATGTAACACATGTACGGAATCAGCGAAGCACCCTTTTTTAAAAGCAAAATTCAAAAATGAAAAATTTGATGCATTTTAGTATCCCAGTTGCCTTAATTGAATCATCTTGTCATGTTTATTTAATGTCTTTGTGCTCATTATATAACTGAACAATTAACTTTTTGACCATTTGCTATAAACAAAATTAACTAGAATTCGATGTTTCAGCGCTGTAAACTGACCTCTGTGGTGTATTTTTTTTGCTCACGTATTCGTTCTCCAGAGTTGTCTTGTTTATACAAGAAAGTAATTTATGATCTTCTTTGATTTATTTTACAATACTTCAGTTTCTAGATATGTAAATGGCCAAAGATCTTTGTTGGTTGAATGGACATTTGGAGGAGCTAAAATAAATGGTGGACCGTTTTAATAGGCGGAAAACTGCATTTATGCAAGAATGAATTACGTTATGCAGAATTGATAAAATCGTGTTTGGAGTATCTGGAACATCCCTTCCGGCCAAACGAGTTTCGAGAATTGATGTGTAGTATGTAAGCAATCAATTCCACTCAAAGATAAACGAATATCGTGTATGTCATCTATCATGATCCGAGAAACATGCACGAAATATGTGAAATTCAATTTGGATTTCTCCCGGAAAGGTACCCGAGGCGAAGCGCGAGTTGGGACTGACAAGTAAATATGAAGTTTTAGGATACATTGTTGTGGAACGGGAAACATTGGTTTGATGTAATTTGGTATGCCCTAGAAAAATGGTTTAAAGGTTAGAGTATAAAATTTTCTCCCCCTTTCCATCACTCGTTAATCGAAGTCTGGAGATTCAAATGACTTCAACTCAATTGGTCATAATTAAGTTATTACGGCTGCATGACATTTATACTGTGCCCCTTTTCAGATTATATTTAATACTATTCCTAAATATTGATTTATAAATACGTAGTCAAATTCAATAACAAATGGTCTGAATTTCAAATTGTGTAAGAGTACGTATCTTTATTGATACTTTCGAATACACTTTTCCGCGCATGTGAAAAAACATCATTTTTCAAAACAATCTAATTTGCCAAAGGAACGATGCAGAAATTTGAAATTTTTTTTTTAAAGGACTACCTGTATTGAAACTCTTTCTATGTGAGAACAATATCAAATAACTGATAAATTCGAAACCGAAAGAAAATACTGAGAAAGCAAAGTTAGGAAGTTGAGTTGCTACTGTGCTACTCATTCACAAGATAGTTTTGATATAAGTGTAGCTCTTCTAGTAAAACTATTCTGCCAAAGAGAATAATGCTTAGAAAATATTGTGCCAGTAATTAAAAGTGGGCGTGACAATGGCAAGCGGTAAAATTTTGGTACTAAAATGAAGAAAAGATAGCATTTTTTTTTTTTTTCCCTTCAAAAAAAAAAAAAAATCAAAAATTTAGAAATGTAAGGATCCTAAGACCCGCTTAAATAATTTGATTGCTGGTTGTAACATTAAAACAGTGGTTCAAATTCTGCAAGCAAGTAAATTTATAGAGCATGACCGTTATTGCATTTTCGTTCATTTTTATGAGGGTCAGTGGTAACGAGATATGGGGATGTACACCCCTTTCCCTATAATGATTGCCGTGTACTGGAATCTTAAAATTGAATTTTTTTAAAAAAATTAATAATGAAAATCCTGCTCACCTCTTAAATATTCTTTTCACCTTGAAAATAAACAATAAATTATGAAATTTTGAGATATGAGTTGAAGTAGATGAAACTCCAAGCCCTCATGAAAAATTTCTGGCTACGCCCCTGATGAGGATGATTCAAAAGTCCCATGATTAGCAATGGAAATGTGGCGGTGACTTATCGTAGTAAATTATCCATTGGTCGTTTTTCTTTTTTCTGAGAACTCCATGAGTAAGACGCAATTCGCATCCCAAACAATCGCCGTCATATCTTTAACGGCTTTTTTTGAAACAGATTCACAGGAAGTAACTTTTTTTTAAGGTTATTGCTCGGTTTTCTGGTGTATAATGATTAATTCAGCTCTCATGCACGGTGACAACTCTACCGGGCATAAATAAATTTTAGTTTGACGGTGATTGAATACTTAATCAAAACTAAACTATGAATCTGTTTCACATTTGTTTTGGCGTTGTTTAACAGATGGCAGCCTTAATGGTAGCACTAACTTGCTTAAGCTAGGCTATCTGGCTTCAAGAAAAAGTACTTTATGAACCATTCTCATAATTCAGCAGGAAAATGTAGCGCAACAATTCGGTTGTAGATATTTTTTTTTAAATATATGTTTTAATGTTATCACGTGAGGTCACTTTAAACACTGTTTATGTGCGTTGTGGAAAATTTGTGTGGCTGAGTTTAGTAAGAAGACATCTATTGGAATTACTAAAGCCCTTACTAACCTTGCTGTGTAATCCTTATCCAGGGCTATATAAACCTGAAGTCTGAATTAGATCCTTTTTAGGCGTGGTTTTCTTTTTAAGTCCAACTCTTCGTCAACTTAATAAAGGCGGCTGGTTTAATCAAAATAATCCGACGGAAGTTTGATTTTTCTATAAATTCATGGAAAAATTGGGAGGGGAGGCTCCAGAAAATCGTCTGATCACCGATCGGAATTGCGAGATCTGTGTCATTTTGTAATACTAGTACGACGTTAATTCGAAAAACAGAGTCATTATACTCGTATAGAAGACTACGAATGAATCTCAGATCTATGTCGAAAGTAAAAACAGTATTATTTTATGTTTTCATGGGTAATGTTATTGAACATCCAAACAATCCGTTTCGCCGGCATTAAAATCCAATATTATGTGATACAGCCTTACTTCGTGGTGCTCTTTTAATATACTCTTGGAGAATGATTGCCGACATGTCCTGTAAAACAATCGTGTCGAGTGTATCGTTTATTATATTTTCTCATTTATTCCAAAAACTAAGTAAATAGTTTAAGTAGACATTTACGTTTTTCGTAAAAGGATTTGTTCGAATAAAATGTAATGTCTCCCATCATCTTGAACAACTTCAGCTGTATTTTAGTTGTTATTCTCGATTGGGTAGAAAATTGCTTGGAAAACTTATCATTCTTTTGTGTGTGTTTTTTTTCACATTAAAATTTCGAAATTTATTTTCCACGGTTACCGATTATGCTCTCTATGTGAAAGTGTTTATAAAAGAATATCCCAACTTTGAAGAAGTACAGAAACAAAACTGAAGAAGCTACAACCGTTTCGGACTAACAAAATTAAAAATAGCAGTTTTAAGTTTATAAAATTATAAATGTTGAATGCGTTCACCCCTAGAAACATGGTCCGCGGCTGCCGAGTGGTCATGATTACAAATCCACGACTGGCGTCCTTTTCGGTCGAAATATAGGTTCAAGTCCTGATTTCACTAAAAACTGCCGTATAGCTGGGCTGATGCTCGTTAAATCTGTGTAAGCTCTAATTGCTCCCGTGGCGTTGTGTGAAAGTTTGGAGAGAGAGGTGCAAGCTCAGGTGTCGTTGATCAAGACTGAAAATTACGAGGTCCATCGCCAATAACCTTTGAATTGCTTCTTTGTGCTATGTTAAAAAAACAGTCAATCAGAAACACGAACAATATTTACTGTTACGATACAGTTGATTGGTCGGAATTTTAAACATGTGATGACCTTACTTAATCAGCGACTGCCAAGAAACCCTAATTTAACTCCTTGCGATCCCCCCCCTTGGGGGTTGATTTTGTTTCCCCTCCCCCCCAAAAAAATACCGGCGATTGTTATCGAACCGATAACGCAAATAACTATAATTATTCAAACTGTGACACCAATCATGCAGAAAAAATGGAGGGGTGAGTTCTATAATCGTTCGTATTTCTGGTGATGACTACATTGACTATTTATAAACTTCAAGAGTGTTAAATAAATAATGTATAAAGTTAAATTGCTAGTTTTAATTTAACTTGTCCAAAAAGATTAACTTTTTTAGTTTTGTAATAGCACCTCTTTAAAGCTGCATTATTCTTTTGTATACTCCTTGTATATCTGAATATTATTTCTGTTCTAAACAGATTTAAATTGGAATTGTGCACCATTCTTAGAAACGAAGTTTTATGACCGTCATAAAAAATATGTGTAACTTCAGTTTTGAATGTAAGTTAGCATGCCCTTGGAAAAATAGTCTCTAAAGTTCGCAACCGTATCAAATTTTCCCTGATCCAGCTATGTTAGAAACGTCTGTGTTTGTGTCTGGTTAGAATCTGAAAATCATTTTGATCTAGTGGGAAAGTTGAACAAAGTCTAGACGGTTGCTGAACTTTCATAATTTAACGTGGGATAAAGTTTCAAATGGAAATGTAAGTGGAAATGGCTAGTATTTTAAGTGTAGCAGCTGTTTTATATTGGTGCCTTGCAATTATTAAGTAATTTGTTGACTAGTTATGAAAAAGCAAACAGTTTAGCGATATCGAATTAATGTTTTAACGTATTGAGTTTTTCATAAAAGCAAATGCAGCGGTGATGTCTGGTGTGTGTTTTTTAATTCGAATTTTTCCTAATACACGTGTAGTTACTGTTATATAGTAATAAAATACAATTGTAAGCCAGATATTTAGTCATACTGAAAGTAAATTCAGTTGCACAGTTCTGGTGAAAAAGGGATCCTGGGGATATTTTTTCTCATATGTATGCCAACATCTCCTCACGTTTTAAGGTCACAATGCATTTCAATAGCTGTCTTTCTTCATCTGTCACCTTGGACTTTCGTCAACTTTTGTGCGTTGCTGATGCTATCTTACATTCTTTCATGAATAATGTGATAGCCCCTGATTCCTTGCTCCTTGCACACCTCACAACGTTTTCAGTTTTTGACACGGAAGCCTCTAACCATACGTGCTCCACTCCTTTTTGAATTCTGTTTGAGAGAAATTGCGAAGTCAGACCAAAGCGGGTGAC
Source organism: Nephila pilipes (assembly GCA_019974015.1). NCBI lineage: Eukaryota > Metazoa > Arthropoda > Arachnida > Araneae > Nephilidae > Nephila > Nephila pilipes. The sequence goes on along the minus strand of BMAW01082967.1, from coordinate 991,818 downwards.
CCGCTGTAGCCTGGAGGTGAGAGTCATGGGTTCGGGCCCTAATGCCTAACTGCCTGATGCATATCAAGGTTATCCCGTTGGTCGAAGTTCCAAGTCCTCCCATTGGCGTGGTGTGAAGTTTGGAAAGGGAGGTGCCAGCTCATGAGTTGCCCTCGTCATTTGAGCGAGATTCAAAATTACGAGCTCCTTTGCCAATAGTCCTCGTGTTGTTTCTCAGTGCGATGCGTTATTAAACAATTTCAAATCTCATAAAAGAGGACGATGACGTATGCAACTTCTGTAACAGTTACCAGTACACTGATATCTTTTCTTTATTGGCCACTTGGTGGCAGACTTCTGTGTCACGAGCGGTGAAATGCGGTCATCATTTTCAAAGATGTGTGCGTTCGGATTATTTAGTCACCCAAATGGAAATGACTAAATTTGGATTAAAATAGCTTAATGGCAAAGTGTTTCCCCTCCCCCCCCCCAGAGGCAACGTAATGTGCAATGAAACTTTTTTTATATTGATTATTCCTTATTATTATCGTCAGTCATAATATTTTTTTCCCCTCTTAATTTAAGATTTTTGTGTTGTCTATGGCAACAAAATTTTTAAATGACGATTTTTTAATATTATAAATTTTCAAAGCTTCTCTTTAAAAATAAATCGTTTTTCTCATTTAAAAAGCATTACATATTACTGAATAACTAACTGTTTAGTAATATAAAAATGCTTGATAAACTTTATATTTGGATTAAAACGTCTTTTTCGCTGGATATTGTGCAATATATTTTTGTCGGAACTAACCTAATATCCAATTAATATTTTCTTTTTACAACGATTTTCTTCCCTTGATGTTATCGTCTGAGTCTTAAAAATTTCCATTGTTCTTATTTTGGATTTTTGTTTCGTGTCGATGGCAGCTGATTTTTGAATTTTAGACTTTAAAAAGCTATTTGTTTTAAGATAGCTTAACTGTAAAATATGCATATATGCGATAGTTTCAAAGAAGTCTATGTTACTCAGCATTGAGTCTTTTTTTCTTTAATTATAATTATAATTGTTGTCGAAGACAGTGTGGTATAAATTCTTGTCAAGGGAAAAATTCGTTATTTAATTTAAAAGAAATTCCGTTGATATACAAGAAACAGGATCCTGCACTTCTCAATTTCAAACCAGCAAAGCTATAACATTGAACTTAAAAATGCGTTTGCAGCACGTTCTCATATTACAAAATGTGTATGTGTTCGTGATAAATAGCAAAAATTAACTTATTTAATTAAAACTGTTACTTACGCGCTCGCTCTTAATAAATTTGTCAGAAATATATTTCGGGTTAGTGGAGATAAAAGATCTGTTGCCACATACCCTTATGAAACCTAAATTAACTAATGATAATAGCATAATTATGCAACAGACGTTATCCAGACGGTCTACAGCAGAAAGAAGAAATTAAATTATACTACAAATCAAATATTGATTATACATTACGTCTTGTGCTCTTTTGAATTATGGTGAAATTTAAATTGAATTCGCAACACACACATGGATTTTTTCTATCCTCAATGTTTCTGTACTATGTTTAGCAGCCATTGCGCCAAAATCAATGTCCAATCAGCTTGCCGAAGCACGTTCTTCAAGAATGGCGTTATCTTTCCCGAATAAATACCACACCCATTTGTATAAAATTTATGCATTAGTGGGTAATTAGATGTCAAGGGTTGGAAAAATTATTATTTAAGACGTTAACTTAGAAAATTTTTGTACATTCTCAAATCTTTCGTTCCATTCTGGCGATCAAAGGTAAGCGACATCTATTATAATCTTACAATAATCTGGGGTGTATGTTTTATATTATCGTGGGTTCGAGCCCTGACGTCATCTCTCGAAGTTGATGCTGGACAAATCTATCGAGGCTCCGTGGGCGTGGTGTGTAAGTTTGGAGAGGGAGGTGGCTCGCAGGTGTTGTCTGCGACACTTGACCGAGGTTCAAAATTATGAGGTCTATCACCAAGAGCCCTCTTGTTGCTTCTTAGTGCATTTTTAATAAACAATCAATCAAAATCCGAGTACAGAAACTGATTTTATCTTGAAAATTCAAGTTTCTTGGGGGGGAAAGTAAAAAAAATCGAAGCTCAGTTATATTTATATATGTGCTTTTTTACAATATTGCTTTTGTAAATGTTATATATATTCCAGATACATATTTTTTATTGCTTATTTACCTTGGATTTTTATCATTTTTGCGGTGTTAAATTTTCATTCCTTTTTAGTACAATGTTTATGTCTTGCTCACAATCCTACACCCTTTGCAAACGAAAGTTAGAAAAATATACGAGTAACTGTATAGTTAAAATATCTTGACTTTTATCAATTTTTATTGACATTATTTTGTAGAAAAGCAGTGTAATATATATATATATAATATTTTTACAAAAAAAGAAATTAATTTTATCAGTGTTACCCTTTCAAAAGTGACCTTGACATACAAATTTTTTACGCGGTGATTTATACCTTTTTATGTCTTTCCTTCCTTCTCTTTTTATTTCTTGTGGATGTAATACATAAAATCACTGAATGATTTTGTAGTTTCACACTGGAGTGACTTCCAGTGTCTGTCCAAATGAAATTTAAAAAAGAAAGGTGCTAAATAATTCTTTTCTTTCTCCTCTTGCGTAGAATTGTGATAATTCTAATGTGTTAGATATTTATAAAAATGATCTCTGACTTCAGATTAAACCATCAACTTCAAATGTGGTACAAAAACGCGTTGATTTTTTCAAAACACAAGCAGTTTTTATTATTTTTTAACTTTTGTCAAGAATTGAACTTTTATTTTCACTGTTAAACTTGAAAATTCTGGATGAAACTTTTTTTAACCAAAAATAAATCGACTTTCCGTTAAAGCTTTCAATTTGCGCTGTTGATAGAATTCCGAAACCTTGAATATAATATCTATTCTTTGCCTATTATAGTTTGCTTTCAAAAAAATCTCCATGTATCTGGACTTTTTTTTTTTCTGCGAATGTCGTAGTTCGCAACTTTCTAGTATTATCTTGTTTTTTACGTTTTGCTCGATCATGAATATCATCTTTAAACTATTATGTTTTCACATTCGATATCATAGAATGATTATTTGTAGTTTGACGCAGTTTTATTAAAGCTCCCTTTGATAAGCAATCGTTTGTGGTTTCACTCCTAGACATTGCGGCGACATTGTTGATATTTTTCTTTTGGTGAAATTCAGATTAATCCTTTGTTCTGATGACATCGAGGCATTCTATTAAAAGCAGACATCAATATCGTCTTTTCTTTTTATTTTATGCATATGAATCTCCATTTATCAGAAAGAGAAATGTTCCAGTTTAGATTATTGTTATTATTTTGGAAGAGATTATTTACAAGATCTCGCAGAGTCGGTGTGAGATCAACTTTACGTTCAACCATTTCGTATAGGTCAGATTTAAATAATTATTTTAAAAAAATTTCTTGTATGAGTAACTTCCGCAATGATTAAAAGATAATGTCGAAAGACGAAGAATTAAAGTTTTCACTCGAATTCGAAAACAAACAGAAATTGCGAGAGAACTTAATTCACCCGAGTTATGGTAAAAATGAGGATAAAAACTCATGGATGGTTAAAAAATGAGGATAAACTTCGTCAGTTTGTTAGTAAACGTTGATAAAATTACAAAGGAATTTGTAGAATAATGCCTAGGACAGCGGAAAACATTGACAAATGTTCCGATTTTTTCCCATCTCTACAATTTTTTCCCCCCCACATCCCGCGAGTTACACAGTATTCTTGTATTATTGCTGTAACACGCTATTTAGTAACCAAGGTTCCCCACTCCCGCCTGGTAATGGGCTCAGTTTGTATGTTATTTTGTTACAATTTTTATGGCTTGAACTTTTTCTTATCGCTCTCTGTTTATAAGGGATTGATGTAGATTATACTGTAACAATTTGTTACAAGTTATAATTAGTTGGTGTTATGTCCAATGTGTGGATTGCTTGCAACCAACATTACTTCATTACTCAAACATTCAATAAAAAGGGTTGGCAGATAATTAAGAATTCCAAAATATTCATAAATCAAAAAACAGATTTTATTTTTGCATAAAAGTATTGCTTTCGAAGGAATTTCCTCCATTTTAATTAAGCGTTGTATCGTTCACATTTTTTTATGCTATAGTTTATCAAAAGCCGTCCTTTCTTTCTCGCTCTTTCATTTTTTAATCTTTATCCTTAACTTGGTTTTCTCCGATTTCATTTGAGTTTTTATAAATATTTTTTGTGAATGGATGGCAATTTATGTAATTTTTTTTCCCTTAAAAAAAATCGTTTCACGCATTATTTTTTAAAGTGCCCGCGGCATGTAATTCCTTACAAATATGTACAATGAAGATACTACCCGCTAATTTTAGAGCCGTTTTTAAACTACTGAGCAAATTACGTTTTTATGCTCAAAATTTCTCTTGGGGAAAATTTTTTTCTTCTCCCTCCTTCTCTATCGAAATAAGCAGGATATACGAAATTGCCCCCCCCCCCATCAGCACATCACTTACCCCTAATTGCATCAAGTGGGAGAGTGGTAAGCCGGTTAGAAACAGACAACCCTTTTGTGAGATTAAATAAAATCCCTCTTACTTTTTTGATACGAAATTAAAACTGACTGCCTCAAACATCCTAGTTCTTATGACTTCACTTGGAGGCGCAGGAGAGGAAAGGTAGGGGGTGCAGGAAAAAAAATGATGCTCTGCCTCTTTTTATATTTGAAGGAAAAGAAAGGCTATCGTTAAAATAAGTAGTTCTTTCTTACGAAGAAAAGAATCCGAAGTGGCTGGAGTGTGGTTATTACATAAAGTGGGACCTAAGTACATAAAACCGCTTCAGAGTACGCCTACGAGGCCCAATTGCTCCAGCCTGTGTTTGATGTCGGCTGGTGAGGTTAATTTCGTGTTTAAATTCCGTGCTTGACTTGGGGCTAAGTAAATATACACCAGCCCATTTAAGGGTGGCGTCGGCATTAGCGGGACAATGAACGGCTTTTGCTCTCCGTGTGCGATTCTTTTTGACACGGTGAAGTTATTGGCCACTTAGAAAGAACGGCTTGATGGGTGTTCTGGGTGTATAATGATCGGGACGTTCGCTACTGCTGTCAAGATCATTTTGACGTTTGGCTTTTGTTATAAGACAAAGTAATTAAAAAAAATAAAAGTGATCACCCCTTGCATCGGCGAATTAGTGTTTTGTGTAGTCGATGCCAGGTCCGAAAGAGCATTTTTTTTTTAAATGGAAAATAGCCTGAATATTCAAAAAATCTTGTGAATTTGTAATACATATATAGGGTTAGTTCAAAAAGCACACGTGCTGGGATTGTTCATTAACGTCGTTCTGAGAAGCGACACGAGGGCTATTGGCTACGGACCTCGTAATTTTGAAACGCGTTCAAGTGACGAGGGTGACACCTGAGTTTCAAACTTCCACACCGTGCCAATGATAGAACTTGGGATCTCTACCAGATTTGACACGGCGCCCTGCTACATGGTGGGGCATCAAGACTCGAACTCACGACTAGACGAAAACGACGCCAGCCTCCACAAGGTACCCGTGTTAGGAATGGAGGATTGGGTGACTCATTGTAATCTTGCCCAGTGATCGTTTTTCCTGTTTCTAAGAAGCTCATAAGTATGGCCCTTCGCATCCCAAAAAATAGGTGTCTTCCCCTTTTCTGGATTAGATTCACCTGAAGCAACCCTTTGTTTTGATTTTTGCATGACCTTCTTTTGGCAAGTATGGGGATCGTGACTCTGAAGTACCTTTAGAGCCTTTTCTTTCCCATGGGTTTACCATCTTTTGTAAACACGGATATCATATCCCGGTGTTACCCTAGCGATATTTCTTTTCTTTCGAGTGGTCGCAGTAGCCTAGTGGTCATGGCTTCGGAGCACGTTAAATCTGTCGGGGCCCAAAGTCCTCCCGTGGGCGTGGTGTGGATGTCAGGAGAGAGGGGTGCCAGCTCAGGTGTCATCCTCGTCACTTGACCGAGGTTCAAAATTACGAGGTCTGTCGCCAATATCCCTCGTGTTGCTTCTAGTGCGACGTTAAATAAAACCAAACAACAACAACCTATGGACAACTGGACACATCCCCGTTCAAATTTTGTTTAAGCTATTGGAAATTACTTCATTTTAAAATATTACTTGCATCTGTTTGAATCTTAATGTATGTAAATTTTGACGTATCGATTAAGAATTGCACCGAAAATTATATTTATACTTTTCTTATGAGATATATTACTGTGGCAGAAATCACTTTTTTAATGCAAAATATAAATTTTCTGTTAATTGAACGATCGCTCTCATATTTGATTCATTTCTCTAAATTATTCAGTTTTAAATTATCTGTACACAGTTCCCTTTAAAAAAAATTTCAACTTCGAATTAATGCTGTATCACATATTGCTTTGCGTATCATTATAATACATGCTTTCGAACTTATAGAATTTATTTATATTTCGTCTGGAAAACTTGGAACTAAATTTAGTATACATACTTTTGTGTGTGTGTTTTAAATAAGTATGATATCATGTATGGTTGCAATTATGTAATTTGTTACCCTCGCATATATTTTCTGTGTTATATATCTGAAATTGATGGATATTGAATATTGTATAATACTTTTTAATTATTATGCAGCAGTGAGGTTGGTGGTTCTTTTATAACGCATTAATATTTATCTGCTTTTACTAATATTTTTTTACTATTTAATATTATAAATATTTCCAAATTTCACTCCTATTGAAAATAGATTGTGATTCATATTATCTGTATGAAAAATTATTTTGGTAATTTGAAATAAAATGAAATTTTGATAAACTTTTGTGTTCCTTTTCCAACATTTTCAAATAAAAGAACCTACGAGACGAACGGAATATCAAAAAAAAAAAGTCTTTCTATTACTGAATTGAGAATTCATGTTGCAAAATTGTTGCGATTAATGAATTTCAAGTTCTTTACAATTTCGATTTTTCTGTTGTAGGTCCTCCCGGTATGAATCCAATGAATCCCAGAATGAATGCTCCTCGTGGTCAACCGTTACCTATGAATCCTGGAGTAAGTAACTAAGAATTGTAATTATATGAACAATTTTATTGAGTCATTTTTTTCCTTCATCTATGTTTATTCAAACGAAACACACTGTGAAAATGTTTCTGAATATAGCGAAACGTTTTTATAGGAATTGAACAGTGTTAAGCTATGGTTTCCTATGAAAGCGGTGCCATTATCTGGCGGCAGAAATATTGCGGTGAATGACGTCATTAAATGGTTGTCTATGTGAACTTAATGGCCTGTTTTCGAAAGAGTGCTGAATGCGAGAAACGACATGGACAAATTCCGTGTCGTCTTTCACCATAACATTGCGGTCGCTAGATAACGGCGTCGATTTTTTTTAAATGAGGAAAGCGTAACTTTAGGAAAAACGACTATGAAAAGATGAGTGGCTTCACACAACGCAATATTGCAACCTCTATAGAATGGCTCCGCTTTCCTAGTACCTGTTTTCTATTCGTTCGTTCGAAAAAACTGAGCTAGTTAGTTATTTTAGTAGAAACTGAATAATGCCCGCTTCAATTCGAAAAATTTAATAGTGTTCGTTGCAATATTAGAAAATGAACAAATTTTCATTATAGAAATGTAGTTCGTTTTCTAATCACTCGTCAGAAAGTTCGATAGATTGTTAGAGATTCATTATATAAGGAATTGAAGTGTTCACTTTCCTTATGTAACTAACTAATTTTCGTTTTAGAAAATTCGAGAATTCGTTTATGAGTAATTATTGAAGGAATCTAATATAGTGTTTGTATAAATCTCGTTGTTAGAACTTAAATTAATTTTCTGATTGTTAATTAAAAATGTAGGCTTATATGTGTAACAAATGTATGTCCTAATATTATATTTCCCAGTTTATATTGTGATCTTTTACTCTGGTAGTGAATACCTTTTCCATTAAAGATAATGTTGAAACATTTTTTTCCCCTAAGAAGAATAGAAATATGGCGTTCAACAAAATCACACTTGTAACATATTTTCAGATAGAAAAGTATCCAAATTTTTGTGAAGTCTATGATTTTTTTTTTTTTTTTTTTTTTTGTTACTGTGTCTAAAAAAGGAAGATACATTCCACAAATATGTAGTATTTCGCTTGAATGTGTAAAACTTAAAACCCATTTAGTATTACAGTAGAGGATACGAAATATGGAACTCATTTTGCATCAGGAGCGGGGGGGGGGGAGTAAAATGCACTGTTTTCTAAACGATAGCAATGTCGAAATATAAAATCAATATTCGGTCATTAAAAGTTCAGAATTCTAAACTCTATTCTTTATAGATTGATAGCCAAAATCAAATATTTTCTTTTCGCAGGTTTAAATACTATTGTATTATTGTTTAAAATGTATATGGAAGGGAACTAAGATCCTGCATCACTTTTATTCAACTTTTGGTTCTAAACTAAATAATAAAATAAGAATAAACAATATTTCTCCGAAATATTGTTTATAAATTTCAAATTCTACTGAATTTGAAAGAGTTTATTGTTTGCCATTCTATGAAAAAATTAATCTAAAAACTATGCAATACTTATTTTCAACAAATATCGTCTGCACCATACACAAATAACAGATGGGAAAATCGTTTTCACAACAAACGTCTTAAAAAGTTAGAATTTCTCTTTCTTGTAAAAGCTTTTTTACCCGTAAATATCATTAATTCTCTTTTCCGGTTGAATGTATTTTCATCTTAGACTAGTGTATAGAATTTCAAACAAGTGTTTTATTAATATAAACTATTTTATATTAATAAAATAGTTTACTTTTTTTTTTTGTCATGCATATTTTTTAAAAATAAATTAGCTTGTTTTGTTTTTCATAATTACTTGCATACATAATGTGTAATACTATACATTTTTTAATCTTATATTTACGAGTAAATATCAATAGAAGTCATTATGTGAAAAATTTGGAGATAAAAGATTGTATAAAATTGTTTTCGAAATATATATAAAAAATCAAATACTGGAAATTGTCATTTTAAAAAGTGAGAGAGGAAGAAGGGGGGTATAATAATCCCATAACCTTGTGAATGTAGACATTGAAAGCCATTTAGGGCCGCAACCAACCGTAACACAATAGTACATATATTGTCAGATGTGCGTTAGTTTTTTAAGCGGAAGAAAAAGCATTTGAAATTGTTACTAACAAATAGAACTCTAGCACTTATTCCTATTTTCTATTTTTATTTCATCCGCCAATAAAATAAAAAAAAAACTCTTTTCTGAAATGTCTTGAATTTATTGAATAGATTTTTTTTTCTCTCTCTGTAACTTTGGGGTGCTCAGATTTGTTACACAACAAAGATAAAGAGAGAAAAAAAGCCAATTTTTCTACGGTACTAAAGCAAATCGATATTGGACGTCAGTGGTGAATGGGGATTTAATTTAATTGCTTTTTATTTCTTATATATTGTTGGCAACAGCCAACTGCTAAGAGCTTTTATGTCCCACCATCCATTTATTAGTTTCTTTTCAGTTTCGTTTTAGAGAGGCATCTTTGATAACAGCCATAGAAACTTTTGGCCCAAATAGAGTCGGTGTTTCTTGGAAATAAAAGTAGCCTCCTACTTTTATGTTCAATTAATCAAAGACTGAGATTTTTCTCAACTGTACTTATATCTGTAATAACTTTTTTTAAAAAAAAATTCTGAATGGTAATTCTTTTTCACGGAGGGATGTATTTTTATTCGCAATTATTTTCTTCTGTGTACGAAATATTTCTCTGTGGTCATAAGTAATTCTTGAAATTACTATATTATAAGTACAAAAATTGTAATATAATCGGGTAGATAGTTTAAAATCGGTTTTGGAAGATCTGTATTTATGGGACCTTAATCGTGCTGTTTTTGGTAAAGGTTTATAAGACACATGGAGTTTTCTCGATTCGTGAATTTTTTTGTAAAAGCACTATAAAGCTTAGTTTAATCTTACGTTTAGAATTATGTAGTAGTGTGTTGTGGTAAAACTGGGACAAATTACAGAAAAAAAACGAAAAATTCAATGCCAACTTTACTAATCCAAAAACCAAAATAGAGTAATATATTGCTAAGCATTATTTTTCTCAAGAGCTATTAATGATTCAATTAAAGCATACATATACATACAAGGTGTTTCGAAGCTCATGGGAAAATTTAAGAGATAAGAACATCTAAAAACAAGTAATTTTTCACCACACCATGCATAGTCGGAGAGCAAACGTGGTGAACCGATAGGTGGCGCTGTTATGGAAAGCAAAAAGCGCAACTTTTCTTGCACATCGTCATTTCTACCATGGATTTCAGGAGGCAGGGCTTTTTCGATTGCTCCTTAAATGTTTGCCCATTAGTTTCAAAACGCCTTGTTTCTGTAAAAATGAATAAATATGTTACAAATAAATAAAATGAATAAACGGAAAATAAAAATTTAATATCGAGCCAAGGCGTAAACAATAGTGGCTGCCGGTGTTCACTACACACACAAGTGTTATGTTTTTAATTCTCTTTTTTTGATAAACTATGATAAGTTTGAATTTATTCCGACAGTCATCGCCGAATCCCAAAAAAACGAGTCATCAAGTTTTAACATTTTTTTCTTCCTGGAGAAAAATGTACCGCCCTAATATTTCATATTCTAACTTAACTATTCTATCAAGAGCTGCAGGTTTTATTGTACTGCACATTTCTGTCTGAATATATTCTTATTTTGGCCAAGATGCAGTGTACGCCAAGTTCAATTTCCCCCCCACTAATTTGATATGTGTGTTAAACTTCAAATGGCAGTCACGAAATTTGACATGAAAAGAATTGTCTTAAAAAATGGTGCTTTTTCGAGCATATACTGTATCAGATCCCATATTTTATACAAACAATTTGGTTGGATCCAATTTATTCTACGCCTTGATGAGAGAAAACAAAATGCGCGATAGAACTTCCGACCTAGCAACTCTATGTAACCGTACCGATCTACTTAAGTGCAACCCTACTTTTAGCGTAATTTGCGCTTTTTGATTTTACATGTAAAAATGAATAGAAACATGCGTACTTTCAAAATGCTTCTACATTTTAAGAACCTAGTTTGGTAACAGGATAATATAGAACTTTTGGGCCAATATGTAGTACATGCCCGAACGCCTAATTCGACTTTTTTTTCGCCAACATAACATGTTTGACATTCAGACCTTAGACAATTAGATAGCAATTGACATAGACAAAATTTGGCATACTTCATCGCCAAAAAATACAAAATAGTGCCAGTCCAGGCGTATATTGCATCAACTCCCAAACTTGAACATTTTTCTTTCTGAAAATGCGTCTATTATTCCATGAACACACCTGTCAAATTAATTAATATATATGAAATTTTATTCTACTATATTTATTTTCAATTTTTTAAAAATTTTATTTCTGTTATTCATGAACTTCCTGTGCGAAAACTAATAATTATTCACGACCCATACAATGAAATATAAATTTTTCAACCTGCTAATTTTTGTTTTATGCATTGCTAATTTTACGACAACTTATTGACATGCATGATGGTATATAATTATGAAGCCTTTAAATTCCTAATTATATATTTTTTTTCCAGAATTACGGTGGTATGAGGCCACCTCCAAACAGTACTATGGGCCCAGGTGGGCCCTCTATGCCACCCATGTCCATGTGAGTATGACTTAAATTATTCTCATGAAGAGGGGTGATTAGAATGTGTTATAAATTTAAATTATAAATGTGTTTGGTGTTTTTTAAATTATTTACAAATTATTTTGATTGGTATTCTTGGTTAAAGTAAAATATCCAGTACCCATTACAAGCAATTTTTGGTTAAGAAAATTTATTCAATCCGGCAAATTTATTTTTTGTAATCCTAATAGCTCTTCTATTGAGAATCTTTTTTCCTGGTTCGTTAAAAGCTTCAGACGATTTTTTTAAAAAAAATAAAAGTGGATATTTTATAAATACGTTGCTTAGTACTTTTTATTTTTATTTATTTCCTAATGATTTATTGTTGAATGCCTTGAAGAAATTATGTAATTGACCTTTTAAGTATGTCTGAGAAGAATGATAAACGTTTTATTATTAACATTTTTAATTATTTCGAGCCAAAGAGTAAAATGGATATTTTACAGAGGTTGTATGGATAAAAATTTAATTTTAAAAAAGGCTTAAACTTCGATTTGGAATGAATTAAAAAAATTATTCTCTTTCGTGAAACTGTACTATATATTGTTTAATTTTTTTTTAATTAAAATTTTTAATTACTTATTTTTTACATTTTACTACAAATTTAAATAATTAAAACATATTAGAATTATATAATTAATAGTTATAAATACTTAATATTATTATGTCAATAAATAAAAATTAGTTATCATATTTATGATTATATGTTAAATATATCATTAGTAATTCCTAAGTATTACAATAAAGCATATAATAAATAATTACAATTATTATTGATTTTGTATTTTTATATAATCCATAAAAGTTCTATAATCTTAACATTCTCATTTAAATTACGTTTGAATTTGCCAATTTCTTAGTAACAATTCATTTGATTAATTGATTGGTGTTATGTGGAATATATATCAACAAGGTTATTATCCCTTACAATTAGTTAGATTCGTTTCAGTTTATTGTTTACTTTTGACGTCACTACTTGCGTATCAATGTCTTGGGGATTTATTTTCTAAATTGCCATGTGTTTGGCAAAATCGCCAAGGGGCACTCGATACTTCACTTTAACCATATTCTCTTTTACAATTTATTTTGTTAAACCTTATTTATGGAGAGAATAATTTTTATTTGTGCTATTCTCTGTGTGTACTCGTACATTGAAAAGTAATTATTGAATAAGTGATGAAATTATTATTCTATTTACCCCCTAATTGCTCAGGATTCAAAGTTAAATGCAGAAAAAAAACCAGTTGCTTATATGTACTCAGATTCTTAGACCAATCTTCACTTATAGTTCTCCAACTTGGGGTTTTGTTGCTTTAAACATGCATAAACATACTAGAAAAATCGCAGAACAATATTACAAGACAATTTGTTAATAATAGATGGCCCATGAGAAACTCTGACATCTATAATGCAACTCAGTTTCCAACTATCAGAACTACCATACAAAAAAATAGCCTTTAAATTCTTTAATAATCTCATGGACATATTTACAATAATTCTTTACATAACATTCCAGATTACAACCCTGACCCAAAAATTAAAAGACGTAAAAATTATTCATATAAATTTCTGATATCTATTCTATCTCAAAATTATAATTAATTATATTTTATTTAATTATATAATTAAGCTGCCATAGACACAAAATAAATATCCTTCTTTATCAATCATACTTAATGCACCATCCAATCGGAACTCAATTTCTCGTTCTCGCATGTCTTGCAAAAAAAATTTTAATCTCCGATTCCAACTGAGACACTGACACGAAAGGCAATTACCCCATTGACTGGTAACTAAAGTTAAGCCCCATAATTACTGCTATTCTTACTCGTAGCTATAGAATGTTCTCTCTTCTAAAAATCTTTAATTTTTTTTATTATTAAATTCAATCTTTGAAAATTCTTAATGCACTTTTATATTTACAAAATTAATTATTCTTTTCTAAATATCACTATTTTTTAAAAACAACTTTAAAATAAAATTGCAGTTCTGAGCAAGTGAAAGCAAAGTTCAATTTCAAAAGACTACAAGATATGAAGATTAAGAGCTGTGAGGTTCGTGGGTTCCGAATGAGTTATCCAAAATATTATTTAAAAATTAATTACTGAATACTCATATTGGAATACTGAAGTCTTATCTTCCTTTATTTGTTACATGTATACATTTTGTATTAATACTTCTTTTTCTGTGTATGTTGGGGGTTATTTTTCACATATATTTAATTACATAAACGTTTGCTACTTTTATCAAATAAACTTAGCGAGTGCTTTTCGTTCAGCATGAATATCATACCAACTTTTATATGAATCAAAAATTCAATTGCATCTTTGATATTTTATAGTTCGTGTCCTGTGATTCTTTTAAATAATTATCAGGTTCGTGGAGTGACTTGCTTTAAACTAAATTTTAATTTTTAATATATTTAGTTTCCTGTATTGGATTTTTAATACTTGTTTTTATTTTCAAATTCCTTTTTTAGGTAGGTAACCTCTGACATTTAATCTTCTTCATATAATATTTTTAAAAATATAAATCTATTTTTCTTGCAGGCCTGGAGGTCCTGGTGGACGACCTTGGCAACCTAATACATCAACAGTATGTATAAATACAGTTGTATTCAATGATTTAAAATGTTATTTTTTGGACATTTTTGCATGTTAAATAAAGTTTTGTTTGTCTCATAATGTATTAAATAAAATTATTTAAATAACATAATCATTTATTTTCTTAAAATAAGAAATTTATTTTTTGACTAGTTTTGATATTTTTTATTGATTCTCTTGCTCTTTTTAGTTCCTGTGTTATGTGTTGATCTCTAGATCTTATTAAAATTTGATGTGATTAAATATCATTATTTTCCCCCTTTTAGATGAATTATTCTTCTGCTTCACCTGGCAGCCATTATGGGGTAAGTCATTTGCACTAATTTATATTTTACAAATTCAGTTATTACTAAAAAATATAGAATGCTGAGTTGTTGGTATATCAGTGTTTGATATTTATTTTTGTAACTTATGTTAATTACTATCCTTACTAACACCATTAATTTGTATGTGTGTAAATATTCTTTGTAATTGTACTAAAAAAATTTATGTTAATTTTTTATTTCAGGGCCCTCCTGTTTCAAGTACAGGGCCTCCTGGCCCCGGCACCCCGATAATGCCCAGTCCTCAAGGTAAGTTCCTCATTTCCACGAAATCAATTGCCCCAATTGTCTTGACCCTGCATGAGGCATATTTTTATCTACTAAGTTTCTTTCATTTTCAGAATGCCAGGCTGTGCTAAAATGTCCCCTTTTTTAATGCATCTGTGTTTCCTATGTTTTTTAACTTTCTATTTATTTCAGAATTTTGTTATCCAATCTCCTTGAATAAAAAATAAGTTGTTCTTTACTTTTATTATATGATTGCAAAACGCAATACTAGTTACATATTGCGATAATGGAAACTTTGTAATTTAGCATCAAATCGTTTATCTGATTTTTTAATCCAACCAAATTATACATATAATAAGGCCACACCTCCTTTTTTTTTTTTTTTTTTTTTTTTAAGTCAAATCAAATTAAATATCTGAAATATGCTGTAAAATCAAACAGTTAACTTGCTTATAAATCTTATTGAATACGTCAGAAAAACTGACAGTTATTTGTGCAATATTTTTTAATATTTTCTAGTTATGATCTTCTCCCTCCCTAAACTGTCAAATGAAAATGCACTTGGAAGATAGAGCTATGATTAAGTACACATCATCTACATAACTGATAAAGTTTTTTTTTTTTTTTTTTTTTTTTAAGATAGCTGCAAAATGAGACTATCTATAGCTTCAGATGGTCTTTAAAATAGTTTTTTTTTTTAAATTACTTTTAAAATTTGTTTTGGACAAGTTTGTTTGTATCTTCATAATGTAAATTTGAATTGTTGAGTGAAACCATACAAAAAAAATTATAAAAGTAAACTTTTAATTTTTAAAATTACCTTATTTAATAATGCTCAAACAAAGTGTACTGAAAAACAAAATAAACTAATCTTCAAAATAAAAAGAATTCATTTTGTTGTCACAGTTTGTTTTGGATATGCTAATTAAATTTTGCTGAAATGTTTGTACAATACTTTTGCTCTGTGTTTTATTTACTAACTTTATATACATTGTATTTTAAATTGCTTTATCATTTCTATTAGAAGTTATCCCTTACCCTTAGACTTTTTTTTAAAAAAATTATTTACTATTTTTGTTTTGGAATGTTATTTATGTTTCGTTCAGTCTTTGCACAACCTTTCTTTCCCATGTGTGCTTTTTTTGTGCCTGAACACTTTATTTTTCTACTTTTCTGTTTGATACTGTTTTACTTAGGAAGTTTCTGCAGGTCAAAATGCCCTTGTTATTAGAAATGACTTATTCAAATCATTTTTATACTATAGTTTGAAATTTTATAAACTCATTAAAGTATTTCTTAAAACCTTTATGGCTTATTCATTACGTAAGAAATTAAATTTTTTCCATGCTTTCAAGTTTTTGCTTTGTTAAAAAATTAATTAGACCTTGATAGCCTAGTGGTCCTATTCGTGGTCGGCATTGTTTTCATCGAATTGTGGTTTTGAGCCCTGATGCCACTAAAGATCCATCATGTAAAAGGCTGATGCAAGTTAATTCTAATTAAAGTCTGATGCCCACTTGGTGGCATGGTGTGGAAGTTTGGAGATGGAGATGCAGGTTCGGATATCATTCTCGTCACTTGATCAAGGTTCAAAATTGCGAGGTTTATCGCAAATAGCCCTCATGCTGCTATTCTGTAAATAAACACATTGTTAAAAATTTATCTAATGGAAATTAAATAGCATTACTAATATTATATTTACAAATTTAATGGAATCTCCATAATTATTGAGGGTTAAAATTTAAATAATTAGATACTAATTACCTATTATATATATTATACATTATATAGAGAAATGGAATAGATATTTATTAATTGGTCTCCTGATTTCTTATAAGTCTTTTAAGTGCTAATCAACAATACCATTTTAGTGTTAAATTATTTTAGTATCCCCCCCTTTCCTGTTATATCATGACACTAATGTTACACAGTTTGAGAATTTGAACTATCTCCAGTGTAGCATTTAAAAGTATTAAAGAGTATAATTCAAAATTAATAGAATCCCAGTGTAGCAAAGAGCTTTTAAGTGTATGTATAAGATATTTCATTGGAAAATTTTCATTTGAATGTGAATGTCGTATGAGATGTGCCCAAAGAATTTTGTATTTTATATGAATTTGAGATCCATTTTGTTAGTTGGGTATCGAGTAAATCTTGGGGTGTTTTTTTCTCTCTGAAATTTTAAAGATTTCTCATCTAAAAGCAAGAAATTTATAATCACTGATTTTTTGCTTAAAAAAATTTAGAGCATAGGACTTGATAATGCTGTTTAAAGTTTGGAAGAAGTTACATAATTTAAAACATAATATATATATTATACTTTTGAAGAATATTGCTCTAATAAATATATTTGTTCTAATTATAAAAATACTACAGTATGTTTTTCAAATTTTGGAACCTATCTACCTTTTTTGGTCTAGTTCTTTGTTTCGCATAACATAGATTCATATAACATGGCAATTTTAGGCACGTAACAACCATGTTATATTGTAGTGTACCTACATTTTTTACTACAAAAATAAATTTAAAGTACTATATATAATTCTTTAAAAATGAAGAAAATAAATAATCACCTCAGTAACTCTTTTGATTAAGTTTCCTATATCCATCATGAAATTTGTAGTTACAAATTTTTTTTTTTTTTTTTTTTTTTGTACATTCTTATTGTATTTTATCTCTTTCAAAAAACAATTGAATTTTCAGGCTGCCTATGCCCAGTTTAATTACAGAGTAAGACCCAAATTGTGTAGATAATTTCAAATTGGTTTTTAAAAAAACCTGGATACTTAATTAAGTTCACCTAGTTATTACATGTATATCCAGTCACCATCTGTTTTCATTCTTAAAATTTTAAAATATTTATCACTATTGCTCTCTTTAACAGATAAATTTAAATACTAGTTTAGTATTATAAAAAAGGAAACAAAATGTAAAACAAATTTTTGAAGAAAAAAATAGATCAATTCCATTATAAATTAGTAGTATTATAAATATCTCGCCCATTGTATGGGATAGTGAAATCAGAATTCATTAATGTTAGAGATTTTTTTTCTGCCTAAAGAAAGTTCTTTATTTAGACAGAAAAATTAACATTTGGCAACTTTCTCTAACATTACACCTAAATAGTCCCTTGATGTTCTAAATGTATAAAAATATAAAAAAAAAAATACAGTAAACAAAATTATTATTAAAGTTAAAGTGGGCATTTTACAGAGAAAACATGAAACTGATGCCAGTAAATATATCTCTAAACTTTAAATCCAAGTAAAGTAGTTTTTAGTTTAAAATAAATCATTAATTTAGATCTTTACCAAAAAAATTAAACTGAAAAGCAATCACCAACATATATTTTAATCCTCTTGAAAAATTACAAACATTCTAACGTTCAAAATCGATGCCAACTTTTAACAAGAACAAAGAAAGCAATTAAAAATCAAATTAGGATTCTGATATTGAAATAAAAAGAAACAGTTAGCTATTAAATTAAACATATCTTAATAAAAATGGAATGATTTTTGCTGTAAAATGAAACAATCTGCACGTATTAATCTATTTTCAACATTAATATTATTTGAAATGGTATCAGTAAATTGCAAAACTGTGTCTTATCTTCTCTTTAATACAAAACTGTCTTATCATTTCTCTTAGTAGAAGCTTATAAAAATTGCTATTACTTTGGATTTCTTAAATTACAATAAATAAATAATGACCTGCAGATCCTTCCTCCGAAGTGGCTCTTTACTGCACATCCACACCCTGTTGTTGAGAGCTACTTCCCTGCTTTTTCCTGCACTGATTTCAGGCTTCATGTATTGTTTTTAGGTTCATCAGGTCCTTACTCCCCTGCCAGCCACAGAATGAACACTTCTACGCCGAGAAGAGGTGAACATCTGATGCAGATTTAAACTAACCATTTGTTATTTATTCAGTGTGTGACTGCATATAATCTCCCTTCCCCTTTGTATTTCTTTCTTTTTTTTTCTTTTTTTTTTTTTGGTGTTTGCTCTGTGTTTTGTTTCTCTTCTAACCACCCTTTTCTCTTGCATTAGTTGCCATTTAATAAGCTCTCTTGACACTATAAAAGAATAACAATTCCATTAATGCAACTTATATTAAATAATGTTGGATATTCATGCAGAATTGAGTTTTGTGTTACCACTTGCCAATTAATGATTATAATTAATATGAAATTAATTATTATTGAAAAATCCTTATTATCAATTTTCTGATGAATTAAAGATTTAAATTAAGTAGAATTTTTTTTAAAAAAAATGTTTTTATGAAAAATAGAAAAAATAACAAAAATTTTAATCTGAAATGAAATAATACTACTGATATTTTATCACATAAATATTTTCTAAATCCTTAATATTTTCTTTTCTATATCCTAAATATTTTCTGTTTTAATTCATTATTCTGAATGATTTTAGAGTTAAATTTCTGATAATTTAAAATATATATTTGAAAAATGTGAAGTTTGAACATGTAGAAAAAAATATGTAAGGGTATTCAAAATATCAAAAATAAAATTTTTAAATTCATATCTTAATTTAGTTATGAATTTTTTATTTCTGCAATGTTATGCATTTTAAAGTGTTTCAAAGGGTTCTCTAAATGAAATTATATATCTTTTATTACTAATACCAGAAAAAATACAGACATTAAAAAAAATGTTTTAATGTTCGTTATTTTTCATGCATTGGTATACTAATCTCTCTTTAATCAAGATAACTTAGTTGAATGGCAATATGCATTTAATTGTGCTTTTTTGTTGTAATATTTTTGCAGCTTTGCTTGTAACTTTCAAAGGTTCAACTAATTATTGAAGTTATTGCCTTTCAGCAATCAGTACTGCCTGAAGGCAAGCCTAATCAGTTTTTATATTTGTCTTGTTTGGCTTTAATGAACAGGTTTTACGAAGGTGATGGTTTGAAAGGTGATAACTGTCTAACCATTTTGCATGTTGCTGATTTTATTAACATTTATCATTGCTTATTTATGTCATTTCATGTAAATGCCAAAATGTTCATATCTTGTTTTTTAAGATGTTTTGAGCATGCATTTAAATTTTGCAGTTACTTGCAAGATTTTGTTTTTGAGCTATATTGTTAATTCCTCGCCTGATTGTTTAATATATATGTCTTTTATTATATTTTTATTTTTTGCACTTTATGTACTACTTCTATATGTATATACATATGAAATGATTGTGAATGTTAAAAATTTCGATTTGGTTAACAACACAGGCGTTTTTCAAGATATGATTTAAATTTTTTTTATGTGTTAAATGATGTTCATATTAGATTTTCCTCTTTTGTAGATTCAACAAGTTCCGGTGGTGAAAGTATGTATGCAATGATGAAACCTGTCCCTGGCGGAAGTATACCTGGGGTAATTATATTAATTTTAAAAAACATATTTACATATATTTTTATGTAAAAGTTTCTGAATTATTTTACATATATTTATCCAATTTTTATTTAAATTCTCTTTGTTATTTTTTTGAACTCCATATATTTTCAGATGTTCAGGCCAGAGATGGTTTTGTTCAATGCCATTTTTATTTAAAAAAATATTTAATAATTTAAACCTTACAATATTATCAATTTACAAAATGTAAAATTTGTTTTGCTAACAATTGTATATCTGTTTTAAATAATTAAAATTGTATCTCACTCCCTATGGTGCAAAAATAACTTTGAATATCGATTAGAAACGTAAACCTGAAGATCATGGTAAACATTCCTTAAAAAAAATATAGAAATCTTATTCATGTAAATGTAATTTTCAGTTACAATAGAATTCAATTTTTGTATACATGGTATATTTTTTTAATGTAAATACAATTATATTTTCAAACCTTTTAACATTAATAAAAGTAAATGCTTCTTCATTTTTGTGATTTCATATGAAAAATAATTTTTTTAACAATTATTTATTTTTTAGTTCCCTATGGGACCTGGACCTGAAGGACCAATAGGCTCAATGGGGCCTGAAATGGGACCACCAGTCATGAATGGAATGTCATCTGCAGGTAAATATTTAAAAAAAAAATTCTCATTATGTGTTGGAAGGTGATGTTAGAAGGTGAACATGGTCGTAGTCACGCAGCTGGAGATTTTCGTCAATTCATGATTTTGAGCCCTAATGCCACTAAAGAACCTCTGTATAACAGTATCTATGCATGTTAAATCTGTGTAGATCCAAAAGTATGGTGTGGTAATTATGAGAGAGAGGTGTCATCTTTGTCACTGGACCAAATTACAAGTTCCATAGCTAATAGCCCTCGTGTTGCTTCTCAGTGTGACGTTTTGAACAATCACTATGTGTTAGAAGTTAATATTTTAAAAAATCAATCCATCTTGTAATAACAATAATTTGAATTGTCATTTGTGTGTGACTGATGGAGATAGTGGAAGTACTGGGTCATAAATTTGCTATTACTTGTATTTGAAAGCTCTGGAATAGTGTAATATTTTATCGCAAAAAAGTTTTTTTTTTTTTTTTTTAATTCTTCTAAAACATTTATGTCTGTTAACTATATTAAGTTGCTTCATTTTCTCAATTTTTTCCCTTTTTGAATTTAATATAAAATAAATAATATAATACAATATTAAATAAATATATTATACAGATAGTGCTCTGTTATATTTAGAATGAATTTTTTCAAAATTATTTGTAATGACATTAATTACCTAACTGTTTGAGTGTCACAGGTCTTTGTTGTATCCGAGAAAAAATAATCGAGCAACACAATATCGCTTGTCTTATTCTCTATTCAAAAATGCCAAGGAGTGCAATAGTGCTATTTTCTGTCCATATGCCGTAAGTGTTAATTATTTCAGTTTAGGGCTTTCATGGGATCCTTCTGAGCATTAATAGTGACATTAACATTTTTAAATC
The DNA here is from genome assembly GCA_019974015.1 of Nephila pilipes. Lineage (NCBI taxonomy): Eukaryota > Metazoa > Arthropoda > Arachnida > Araneae > Nephilidae > Nephila > Nephila pilipes. The sequence goes on along the minus strand of BMAW01082967.1, from coordinate 970,001 downwards.
ATATAAAAAAAAATTTAAATATTTTATTACACACACATTAAAAGTAGGTACCATAATATTTTCACTAATTTTTTTGTCTAATCTATACTATGAATTTATTCTAAAATCATGCAGAAATGGCATATGCTCTGATTGTCTGTTTTGCAGCAGAGAGTGCTGGCACTTTTTGAATAGAATTGCAAAATCGCCGCTTAGCGCTCAAAGATTTCTCATTTAATTTTAACTAATTTAATCATAGAAATTATTCATGTTCATTAATTTTAAAAGGCTTTTTCTTTTTAATTAGTATTTAGCATTTTGATTTTCTTTTATTACCCATTGATATTCATTAAAATTAATTAAGGGAATATTTTATTGGGCAAAATATTGTGACTTGAATTTTTTCTGGTATATTTTCAGGTGATACTTTGGATGGCATGAAGAACTCTCCTGCAAATGGCCCTGGTACACCCAGAGAAGAAGGCCCTTCCATGGGTGATTATGGTATTCCTGGTTACGGACAAGAAAATGTAAGTAATATTAAAAATTCAGTTCTTCTGTAATAGGTCAGATTCTGTTTGTATAATTTAAAGAAAATCAAATTCATACCAAAAAACTGTTAGTGGGTTGTTCTCCATCCGCACCTCATATTGGTTTGTTCTTTTTGCTATATGTGATAAATTTCAAATTTAAATTTGTTGCTTCTTTTCTTGCTAAATTGTGGGTTTTTTTTTTTTTTTTTTTTTTATGTATCAGATAATAAAGTAAGTAGTCTGAGATAAAATAAAACATGAAATTGTTTTAATTATATTCAATAAATTATGTCATAATAAATATTAGAAAAAGTACTGATTTTAACCCCCATTTCTCAATGTCATGTTTTCCTAAGATATTTTTAATGCTGAAAATAAGCATTTTGTAGAATTTCAGTCTATTGTGTTAAAAAACAGAAAAATATAACCAGAATTATATAAATTTTTATTATAAATTTTATTATAATGTTTAAATTATCTTTTTAATATTTTATAAATATCTTCAGATATTTTTGAATAGTTTTAAGAACAATTTGGAAGAAACAAAGAATCTTTAGGAAAATGTGTACTTAGTATAAGATACTGTAATATTAAATAGGGTTATAGCTTTTGAATGCCATGTCTTTCAAAGGTTCCTTTTCTTATTCATTAATTATATAAAATCAATTGTTTAAGGGAATTTTTTCCTTCTTTAAAGAGACTTTGGATTTTGTATTATTCTCTCATATTAAACATACTATTACTCACAAATTATGTTACTACACTTCTTATGAATGAAAAATGTGTGCTAAATATTTGTCATTGTTTTTGAAAATCTGTTTTAAAGACATTTAGAAGAAAAATTTGTAAGCTTTGCTTTGAAAATAGTAAAAATTTCAATTGATGTATTTTTTTTCAGTATTAATATAAATTGGAATAATTTTTTAAAGATAGACTTAAAATGTAAATCCTATGTGTAAATAATGTAAATTTAGAACACATCATTCAAAAAATCATATTGCTTAAAAGTCAATTCATTTTCTTTTAAAATATTTTTTATGTAAATGCATTTTGGTTGGAAATAATTGTACATCTTTGTTGAGAAATATAAAGTTGTAATTTTTAAATTATGAAATTAGACATCAGTTAAAAGAATTCATTTGTAAAGGAGTGCATAATGTTTTATAGATATTACAATATATTTAGAGGACATTTTCTTTTTGAAATACTGTAAGTATCTCATTTCAGGCTGCTAAATTGGAGTACAATGGTAAAAATGTATGTTGTTTGGGTGTTATTTGTTTTTTTTCTCATCCTAATAAATGTTCTTTTCCACTTGCTGAATGCATTATTTCGAACCAAGCACTCTTTGTTGGAAATGGTTCTTTTAAATTCATGTGGAAAAATTATTTTTTGGTGGAATATTAACTTTTGTTTTTCGCATCATGTGCATGATATTAAATTACTCCATGTTTTCACTTTTCTTTATTTGAATCTTTTATTTAATTGGTGTTTGATATGGTATTAACTGTATGCACGATCAAATTTTTTTACTATAATCTTGCCAGTTTTATTGTTCACATATTATTGTATTATGTTAAGAAATTGAATTTTGTATTTTGAGACTTATTACTGGACAATAAGCAATTTTATACTAAGAAATAAATTTTTAAAAAAACTCAAATTCTAAATATAAAGCATATTATTTTGTTGTATTTTTCTTAGACTTGTATTTCAGCCTTGTGAAACAAAACCTAATTTTTTTTTAAAAAAAACGATGTTTAATTGGTGTTCTTTCATGGTATTTTGTTGTGATTAGCATGCTTGTTTATTTAATCTTCTATATATGTATATATAGTGTATTTGTGTACTTGAAGTGAATACTTTTCATAAAGTAAAAAAAAACTTTTGTGGGAAGAAACACTGGAGTTTTTGCTAAACATCGATTTCGTTGCATAAACACGAAATACATGTTTCATAATTAATTCTTTGTTTTTTCAGATAATTAATATGATGCAAAAATGGACTTTAAAGAGAGATTGCTAAAATTTTAAAAGTGGGGTGGGGGAACATTAAATATAATGTTGAACTTTTTTTTTTTTTTTTTATAAGCATTAATATGTTCAATTTCAAATGACTTTTAAACTAACATAGGATTATAAAATTCACTAATTTTCAAAATGAGTGGGCTTATTAAAAAAAAAAAAAAGGAACAGATAGAAAGAGGTTTATTTCTGAAAATACTTAACAAGTTCAGTTAATTTAAAAGATATTTAGTTGAATAAAAATTTTGCACTAAGTTATTCTTATTTTAAAATCTTATTTCTATTATTTCAGGATCAGAATGAATCTGCTGCAATATTGAAAATTAAAGAAAGCATGCAAGAGGAGGCCAAGAGGTTTGAGAAAGACACACCTACTGAGCATCCGGACTATTTCATGCAATAACTCATCCTCCCGAGTCCAAGTCACAGTGACTCGTTTCACAAAGAAACAGTGTTTGATACTGAGGCCCCAACGCGAGTGTGCAACAGCCATTCTTCTGAAGTGCTTCTCCACCGCGAAGACAAAACAATATAGTAGAAAAACAAAGACAATAACCACCCCATTTCCAGTTGTATAAAATTTTTTGCTTTTGTCTTCATGTGCACCTTTAGTCCCCTACCAACTACTCCTACCATTAACTGCCACTATCAATGAAAATATTTAAAATTAATTGCGAAAGCAAAATAACGAGCCCAGAATTTTTTTTTGCTTTCAATGCGAGAATTTTCCCCTTCCCACTCCCCTTTGCCTCTTGTCAGAAGGAGATTGTATAATAATCATGAACATTGTAAAATTACATTGAGAAATGCATAAATATGTATTTTTATCATTATCAGAAATTGTTTACTAAACGATGAAGAGATACTTCATTGTTTGAACCTTGCGTGTGTTTGCTCTTAAGGTGGATATAATTCACTAATGAAATGTACAGTATATATATACATTTATATATACACACTTAGATACTTTTTCAAAGGTAGACCAAAGCGTCAACTGAGCAAATCAAAGGCAGTATGGTGTTGTTTCATGGACATTCGTCGAGGCTATCATAAACTGACAGTGTTTGTTACCTGGGGATCAAGTTTTTGTGTAGAGATAATTCTATAAAGGTGATACTTTTTCACACATGTACTAAATGATCACCACTCAGTATTGGTCATATCACTCATCATATATAGATAAGGCAGAAACTCGATCTTTCTTGACCAAAAAATAATAAATGGACTCAAATTCAAAATGTCACCTATGAACAAACGGAGTATATTGTAAATTTTTTTACACCTGTCCTTTGTAATTTTACCTGTATCCTTTTCTTAAAATTTTTCTACCAATATCTCCTTTCAACTCCCTCAAACATTATTTTTGTATTCCTGTACGAAATCTTTTAGCACATCCTCCTTTTTGTTTTTGTTTCTTCTCTTCATCTTTTTAAGCCTCTTTTTAATTTGTACAATATGCTTTTCACATGTGATGTGTTGTAGATATTGATAAATGAAGGGAAAAAAAACTTTTAAAAAGTTACAAAAGCCTATTGCTGTATATCATTCTGTACAAAAGTGATCTACTATATTATCTCTAGTTCTTAGAAGAGAAAATAAAATATCTATCTTACGAGAGCTATATACCTGCAAATCTCTGAATACAAAGCAATTGGAGAAGTCTACATTCCGATTTACTGAACCACGCTGGTCCTGGCACGAGAGATACAGAGACCTTATGGGAATAGGTCGCAATTGAGAAACTCTTGCAAGCCCATTGTAAAATTAAATAAATAAAGACTGAAGGGTTCACGTTTTATGTGACCAAAAAAACATTGTATATATTATATATCCGAGAGTTCTGTGCTGTTTGCCTGTGTAATTGAATATTGTGCTGGCTAGAGTTTATAATGATTTTTCATTCCTTGTACAATAATAACTCTTATCCCTTCATTAATGTTATTTTCTATAATAGTGGATCAACTTCAGTACAAAAACTCCAATATTTTTTAATGAACTTTGCATTTATAATAAATACAGGAAGTTTTAGTTATGATTGAGCATTCAAAATTTATAAAAGGAAAAAAAATATTTGAAATTAAGTTAATTTTTAATTGTATTTTATACGAATCAAGTAACCTAAAAAGGATGAATTTTTTTTGAAAAAAGGATTCCTTCACATGTAAGCTGAGCACAATCAAATATAAAAATTAAGAATTCACATTTTTATCTGCTGTTAAAGCACGAGAGAACTCTCAACACTTTATAGATTTGTACAGTTATACTACAAATGTATGCAATACAAAAATAAAGTACTGGAGTTGATCCATATGATTATTGTTTCTCAGTACTGTCAGTTGAATAATTAGGGTAGAAATTTATTGCCGAGAAACTTGTCTAGAGACTGCTGGAAATGTTGCTACACGAGTGACATATTTTATAAAGATATATCCTTGTACAACATGATCACTCATTTGTAATGCTCACACACATCAGCAAAATTTTAAAAACTTACTCAAAGATTTTAGAACCATAGGTTCGTATTTAGACCAACACTGTGGACTCTTTAGCTTGTAGCTTGAGAAATAAAAGCTTTGCAGCGAAAATTTTGTGTTAAGAAAAAATTTAAATGTTAAAAAAGATTAAGTTTCATATTAATTTTGTTTGAAGTATTATATTATAGCATTATCCTATAAGATTATTACCAAAAACAAAACAAAATAGTACAAAACAGTTTTCTAAAATTTAAACTAATATGTTGAATGGTATTTCATTAGTTTTGATATTTTTTTTTATTACACAAACATTTTAATCATGTCTTTTGAGTTTTCTTATTCTTTGAAAATTTTTAATAAGCTTGTAGCTTTAATTTATGTCCATACTCCATAATGCATTTCATCATAAAGTATTTGCAAATTATGAGAAATAGTTTAAAATTTTAGTGACTGTCTGTTATATATATATAATTTAATGTTATGTATTATACAGCTGTTCTTTTCAGTATTATTTTGTGTTAATTAAGTAAAAGAATAATCCTGTTAGAAATTTTACTTGGTATTTAATATGCATAATTTATCATTGTTAATCATTATCTGCTCTGATCACATAATGAAATTATAGTTTCGAAATCATCATATGAAAATGTCAAGCCATTTATCATAAGCATTGACATAGGGGAAAAAATTTGATATTTAAACATTTTACATTGCTATTTCAATTTTTATGAACAATTACAAGGTAATTTTCCCAACCTTGAAATTCATCATGCCACTTTTTCATTTATACTCAATAAAAATGAATAAATTTAGAAACTTGGAATTTTTAGATCATTCCATTGATTTCCTCCTCTCCTGTATACTTTCTTTTGCATTTTATTGTTGACTTTCGTTTAGAATTGTTTCCAAGTATTTTAAATTTTCTTAAGGACCTCATTAAATGTACATGTGATCAAAAAAAAAAACACTAAAGCAGATCAGCTAAATGTTTTACTCATTATATCTTGATGCAAAACATCATAGTTTGATTGGTTTTCATATGTGAAGTTATACATCTAACATTTTTAAATTTAAGATTGAATGTGATGATGAATGCATTTTGGTTTTTCTATCATTCTTAAAAATTCTTATGTAATGAATGTTTTCAGTGTTATGTGATGAAAAAAAAAAAAGGAATTGCCATAGGAATTATTTATGTACATTTTCATTTTAATCAAAACAAATTCTGCATTATTTATTATGTACATATAAATCATATAGATTCTAACTCAATTGAAAGATGGTAAATCAAAAAAGCACATGTGAGCTGCTGATGTGTCAACTGTGTCAGAACACATGTACCTCATTACAGCAGTCTGTGAGGCATAACGATGAAGTGTAATAAGGCCTTAGATTGACCATTTTAAACTGTGGTTACGATACACAGTTGGTTATGTGAAAATACTTTGAAATTAAATAAATCATTGAAAAATAAAAATGTATAATATGAAGTTTTTTTGTTTTCTTATTGTGTTTTATTTCATTCATATCAAGTCTGAAATGAAACAAACATACAATCAAATCCAGAGATTAAAATAATAGCTGCTTCATGCCAGCAAAAAGTAAAACAAGTTCTTACAGCCTCTTTTCTATTCGTCTTTTGATTTCTCAAAATGATGAAAAGATGACTCTAGTAAAACTAATTTCATTCACTAAATAGTCGGTAGTGACAAATTTAAGACAAAAGTAGATGCTAATAATTTTCAAGAGTAATTTTTTAAAATTACCATAATATTTCATTGTTAAATGCTAGAATACGATTGAGAATGCATTGTACAGGACATTTATAACATAACTGGATATTTATTCAAATGAAAAAAAATACAATTCAACCAAAGAAACATTTTAATTGCATTTCTCAACATGTGACAAATTACAAATATATATGATATATAAATCTATATTTTTCTATTTTTGATTAGCACAGCAATGTCTTCAATACTGATATATATATTGCAGTTCTTTAAACAATGTCACAAAGCTCATCTTCTGGTTTAAAATAAATAAAACCACTTTTTAAATTATGTTTCAAGCTTATAACATGTACAAAATATGTGATTATAACAAACACAATAGCCTCTATATTGTTTGAATTAATTACAGAATTAAAAACTTTCTCAGTGCTTTAAACACTATAAATAATTTCATCTTAAAATTTAACAATGAATGTAGATTGATAAAATTATGTTTGTAATTAAATAATTACAAACTGAAAATATAAGAATATAATTAAAATTTTAAAAAAAAGCATACAAAAATTAAGAGTTAAAAAATCAATAAAGAGAAATGTTTTCTGAAAGTAGAATTTGTTTATAATTTTTTGGATTTCATTATAATACATGGATATACATGAAAATATTTTCAGTTCAACAATAACTTGTGTTTTCTACCTACTAGAAATTTCATTGTATGTTTGCTTTTCATAACATTGACATGAGGCAAAAACAAAACTGTTAAATTAGGATTAGATAGACTTCTTAATAAAACTTCTTTTCTAATCCATATATCAGTTCAGCTGACAAAAATTGAATATTCACCATAAACACATTTTAAAATTAATTTTATCATGAATTATAAATTATTCTTAAAATAAAATCTGTTTGTAAAGTATCTAAAGTAGAAAATGTTTTTTTCAAAGAAAAATTCTGAAATAGAACATCATTAGTTCTTGAAAATGATTTTTGAACTTGTTGTAAAAGATTAGAACTACAAAAAAGTGCAATTTTCAAAAATTACTTAACATTACAAAGTTTCTTTGACAATAAAATTTTATAGTTGATGCAAAAGTAATATATTTCAGATCAAAATTTAAAACAAAATGAGCAAGACAGGATAGCAAGTAATGTTGCCTTTTCCTAAAAAGTACAAAACATTTGCAAGATTTTTCGCAAGTTAACGTCTGATAAATGAATTAAATTTACAAGTAACTATCACATAACTAAAACGCTATGAAAAAACACTGTTTTCCTTAGTAAGAAAAAACCACTTATCACTGAATTTTTGAAAAAAGTACAAGAACGAAAGTTAACTTATTCTTCTTTTGTCATGCTGTTTATACCAGAAACCTTTCACAGAATTTAAATTTTTTTCTAAATAAGCAGAGGCAAGTGCACTCATAAAAGAAAAATCAGCTTTTGGAAGGAAAAAAATGTGTAATTACTACATGTAAGTACAAAAAGTAGTGACATATAATGAAAATTCAAGAAAAAAAAAATCCTGCAAAACCCATATACAGGTTTTCCTACTGCTGTCAAACAGATAATCACAAAATAAGATATATATAAAACCCTTTTTTTGATTTTTGTGACTAAGGCTTACAAATTTACACTAGCTTCTGTTGCTGATCATGCCACAGCTGCAGAAAATGTTAAAATGTTTTTGGTATGGTCTTGCTTTATTTTTATGCTGTACAGATGAGGTATTCACAAAGAGTCAAGTCTGGCACGTCCAAGCGCTTGTACATAAGCATATACACACAATTATATACAACTACTGAAAGGCAGCACTTGAATTTTCACACAAAGCGAGGTTGTCTGTTCAAGGACAATTTGTCATTGCCTTTTGTACTCTTCCCATCTGGTGCATCAACTGTCTGATGTTCCGTTGAGGATTCTAGAAACCTTCTGTTTGCCATTGAGGCATTCAGACTTTCCGGGTCTATAATGCCTGCTGTTCTGCAAGGCAAGTCCACACTCTGAAGTACTTGCTTTACTGAATACACTTCTGTTCGTTTTTTGCCATCAAGGTCCATTCGATCAAATTTCTCCATCTTGCTGGACAAATAGGCTCGAAAATCGACAGTATCCCTACCTTCGGTCAGTCGATCAATCAGTATTTCATTGGGATGGTTAGGGGTTGCTTCCATTTTGAGGGAATATATTATTTCCGAATTTGTGCTGAAAAAGGAAAATACATAATTAAGAATCAATACAATGTATTTTAAATGTGCTAAAATATTCAAACCTATGTTAAATGCATTTTCAACTCAATTATTTGTAGATGTCCAAATTTAAATAAACTTGCACCTAAGGCAATAGATGCTTTAATAAAACTGACCAGATTTTATATTATATTAAGATAACACTAGAAAACCTCTAATGTAGTCATTTTCAATCTAGCTATTGCTAAATAATTAAAACATATTGATTAAGAAATGTTTATGTGACATACACTATCACATATTACATCTGTAGGATCTATTTGATATATTAATAAAATCTGTTCAAATTTGTCTATCAGTTTCAATAATAAAACATTATTGAAACAATTCTGTAAAATAACTGTAACGAATTAAATGGTTAGAAATTGGACACAATTTCTCGTGAAGTAGTATGTTTCTCTAAAAATACTTAAACTTAAAAAGAGATGTAATAGAAGGAAAAAAAAAAGTGAATTTCACATGCATTTTTACTGTTAAAAAAAATTGTAAATTGTTGAATTAATTATAGCTTCTAATATCGATTGTAGCCATTTTTCTTAAACAGCAAGTACGTTTTGGAACCATTGTTAATTGCAAAAGAGCAATTAAAAAATTATCACAGCAAAATCAACTTCTTACTATGTAAATTAATTTTTTTACATAACAAATTATAAATGAAATTGTTTTATCTTATTTCTTTACTTTATGGTCCAGTTCTGAAAATGTAAATGAAAAATTGAAAACATGCATTCAGAAATCAAACCGCAAGCTTGTTAAAAGATCAAAGATTTAGAAAAATTCTAAAGGTCTAAGTTGCTTCAAATTTCACATTTAGGACCTAAATAAAATTGCATTTTCTATAAGTAATGTGAGAATTACAAACAAGGCCTATATAATTGAAGCCTTCAGTGAGAATATCTATTCAAACATAATTTAAAAAACTTATTTTGACATTTTACAGCCTGAAAATAATGCACCTTCTAGAACCAACAACAAGAGGCAGAATATAACAACTGAATTTAGAAAATAAAAATTCAGTAAACAATTTTAATATGTTATAAGAAATTTCACCACTACATATTGGTATTTATACTTTATTTTATCAAATTTTATTTAAACTTGATTTTTTTTTTAGAAAAATGTTTAAAAAACAAAAATCCATATTATATATTTTAAAAAATTGAAATTGGAGAAATAATGTAGTTTTCATTCAGAATGATATCTAAGCACAATATTTATTGTATTGTATTATTAATGACACAATGAAATAGAAGAAAAATATAAATGCTAACCTGGTATTGTCTTCATTCCTGTAAAAAGTATTAGAGGAAATTGATTCAGCAGCACATGCATGAGAAAGACTAGATCCTCTAGGTCGGCCAGTAGGTCCTGAGAGTAAAAGTGAACATCAAAGTACAAACTTGGCTTCAATAGTGCTAAGCAACATGCACAGATTGTTTTCAAATAACAAAGCTCAGTGTTTTGCATATTAAAGCATGTATTAAAAATAAACATTCTTGCCAAAATAATTTTGAAGCAGCAAATAATAAAGCCATTGAACTTTTGATAATTAGTTTAGCAAACATGCAACTTCATGCTTTGTTTGAAGACAATTATATATATATGGTTTTTTACTATGTACAATTTACTATTATGTACAGTTCTTTACGGTGAAAAGAAAATACCGGATATTAATTGATAAAATTTAAATTATGTGCAATTACACTTCAATAAAAATAAATATTTTAAAATACTAATTACTAGTCCTTTACATAGCATTACTTCCATAATATTTCAAGAACTAATTTTGTATAATAACTAGTTTTCTAAGGATTGCCTGCAATTGAAAACTGTCATGTTTAATTGACTACTAACTAGTATTAAAATAATTTGTTCCTCATTTAAAATTATGAGCCAAATAAAAATCGAGCATCTTTTAATCGACCTTACAAAGAGGTGAACATTTAAATTCTTTATGAAAGAATTTCCTTTGTTGAACAACAAATTGAGCAAACAGTTGTTGAAAACTAGACGCTAAATTCTTTATATAACTTCACAACTTGCATTCTAATCCTGATTGTAGTTTTAGACATTATTCTCCTATAAAAATCAGTTGTGTATAGAAATGGCAACTCAATATAATGCAAATTTTTGCATTCTGTATCATTAAAATAAACACTATTTTGGAAGAAATACAACTTTCTTTTTATTAGCTGGTTTGCTCCAGTCTTATTACAATACTTCATAATTGAAAAAAGAATGCACCTGTAATTATGCACCATGCAAAAAGAATGCACCATGTTCTTTATTAAATATTAGGAGTAACCCTTTTTTTTTTAGCTCGGATGAATTTTTTAAAAAAAAAATTTACAAAAATATTTTAGAATTTTTTTAAATGAGGAACAAATACAAATTAATAAATATAATAATCTCTAAAAGAATCTATGCAGAATAATAAATAGTCACAGACACAAACATGATATAATAATTGAGTATTAAATTCTCTCTAAAAAGATATATACAACTTTGCATCTTATGAAACGTAACATTTTCTACAAGCATACAAAGTTAAAATGCATACAAATTTACAAAAATGTTCACAATTTCGGTCACCACTGTATGTGCCATATGTGATATGTGAGTGAGGTCAAAATCTGCCTTATTAGTTACTTTAATATTATTTTAAAAATCTAAAGTAAAATTTGAAAAAAAAATGGCTTTGAGAAGTTCCTAAATTAATTGTAGAAAATTTCAGACCTCTGCATTTTTCATTTTTGTCATATGCCATAGTCACGCAAATATTTCCTTTTATTAATATAAATGGCTAATGTGCTATGTATTTTTCTGCTACAGTCAAATGATGAGGTCAACAATTGTGTGAAAAATGATGGTTAAATATTAAACATGCAGCAACCTTAAATCCTTGAAAATCGTACTTTATTAAATTTAGGAATAATTCCTCCAGCGATACGTTAATTTTATAAATAGGCATATAAATCACAAACAAATACCTTGATGCACAGAAGTAGTTTCTAGATCTCTCCTGCCCTCTGAACTCGCAGAATTTGTCTCTGTCTGGCACATCTTCAAATTAGACTCGGAAGAGCATGACACAGCCCCAGATTCATTGAATTCTGAAACATGTTTCACAACCTCCATTTGATGTCCTGCTCGAGATGTGGGTGGAGGAGTCCCAGATGGAAGAGGTGGCGGTAGTTCAAAGAACTGTCGCCTCAGTTCTGCTGTCATCGAGGATGTAGATGCTCTCGAGTTGTGGGATGGACTTTTTTGTCCAGCAAGAGTGACTTGGGCAGTAGAAGTGTAGATATTGCCTGGATCACTTTGACTGGCAGTATCAACAGCACTTGGACTGGTAGATGCAGCTGATGACACCCCAGATGATTCTGATAAAGAGGAGTTACCTTGTTTACGGTCTGTTGCTCCATGTAAAAAGCTCTGGTTCAACTGTAAGTTGGCTGGAGCATTTTTTCTTGGAGGTGGAACTGGACCATCTTTCCAAGGTGGATCAGATACAGATTCATCATCGGTGGAACGAAGGAGAGAGCTACAATGGCTTGCCTCAGATACAGCAGGGGAGGATGATAAAGAGGCCCGGGCATCTTGCACTTTCATATGTACAGAAGACTGTTCAGTTTTGACGGATTCTCCATTGGATTTGGTTTCTGTGAACTGGCCCAAAGAGCAAGGCAATACAGGAGATTTTTTAAATACTGAATCATCAGGGAGCATGATTTCAGGATAGTCATCATCTGAGGTGATGGTAGAGTAAAGAAGATCATCTGTAAGAAGTAAAACTTAAAAATTCCACATCAAAGCAGCTAGTATGCAATACGTTTAGTTTTTATTAACATTGCATTAGAAGCAACAAAAGGGCTATTGGTGATGGACCTCGTAATTTTGAACCTCGGTTAAGTGTTGAAGACGACACATGAGCTGACACCCCCTCTCCTAACTTCCACACCATGCCAAAGGGAGGACTTTGGGCCCTGACAGATTTAATGTGCATCAGCCATAGCTACCCGGCAGGTCTTTAGCGATCAAGGATTGAACCCGCGACTGAAAGTATACAATACGAAAGACCTACTTAGCTGAAAAATAATCTATATGTACATAACACTGTCACATTTTTTTTTCTTTTTACAAAATCTTTTTTTTTAAATACATAAATAATAGAAATGTCTTCACACACAGTTCTTAATAAATTTTCTTCATAATAAACTTCTGACTTTTAAACAAGAATGCAATGTTTTTCTGTGACAGAATTCCTCTACCTAAAAATATATTATTTTTCAGTTCATTCTTTAAAAAAAAAATCTGATTCTAAAAAAAAAGCAGTTTAACTCACATTATTTCGTCATTTAAATACCATCTCAAATGTAGCTCAATCACTCATCTCGCAATTCAAAGATCATTAAGAACTATATCAATTTATAACAGCTAAACAAATTATTTGGCATGAAATATCTTTCATGCTTATTTTTATCAGAAATTATGAATATAAATTATGGTCATTTTTTTTAAAATGTTAGAGAATTCTAAAACATTTATAGTAAACTATGTTACTTATATTTATTTATTTTCAAAAAAAAATTTAAGATGGATGAAACGGAACAAAAAAATTGGTATGAAATTGAAATTCGCAAAACTGAAGAATTTTTAAAGTTTCCAACTACCTGAAGAGTGGGTGACATCAGAGCTTTGATGCGAAGTTTCAAATTCTTGGCTTTTATCTGTTGGGAGATAACCAGGGATGGGATAATTGTCAAGATCAGCTATTCCATCTCTCTGATGGTCAACTTCAATGAACTGAGACTCTTCAATGTCACTGGTCTGACTGGAACCAGAAACTGTGCGAGTGAGAACCTGTTTACCGCCTGAATAAAACAAAATGCAAATTATCAGCCTGAATATTATAATTATTACATCCACACACAAAAAATATTTTGAAACATTGTACTTTTAAAGTAATTTCAAATTAAATAATGTAAAAAATAACATTTGGCAAACAAAACTCATTTATACCTCACATGAAAATTTTGATTTAGTTTCTCTTTTGAACTTGATTCACATTATTAAAATTATAACCATTTGAGAAAAATGTCAATGTACTTTTCTTCAACACGTACATAAAATGGTATAATGTTATCAATAAAAGTATTTGGAAACACAAAGCAAATAGTTAAAATTCTTATTAAATGCCCACAGTTCAAGAATACAAGTATTATTTATTATATAGTATATGTATACTATACTTGATACAACTGCTGATAAGCCCACAATGAAGTCATAAAGCAAACAAAAACAAACAAGATCCTTTGACACTTCCATTTATCTTCGCTACTGTACAAGTTACAAATGATAAAAGTGCACAGTGGACTTGCTTTATTACGACTGATATTCCTATTCTCGACTAACTAGTTTGTAAACCATGAGGTACACTATATGCATATCTATCCTCACTTCATTCAATGGCAAAGCAAAAACTTTATTGATTACCTTGTATATTAACAGTATTATAGAAAAATAAATTATAATCAACATTTTAAAAAATGTTAGAAAAACAATGTATTAATAGGCTTCATATCAAATATGGATGCTTTATCATTCAAAAATATGTATACAAAAAATTCATACAAATTTGTCTTAGTTATGTAATTTTTAAGCATTACTAAATGGAGATAATATTCTTTTTTTTTTACAAACACACTTCACAACAGTGCTATCTTGCAATTTTAATACAAACCTTGTATTTTCTAATCAAGTATTCGTTTAAAAATTAAGTTTAATTATTAAATAAACTTAACATATTTTTATTAGACACAAGGGAGGGAAGTTATTATTTATATATATATATATATATAACATCAATCAATAACTCTCCGAGAACTAACCAAACATGGTAAACCAGTAACCAGGTCTTTCTAGAGTATAACCTTTGCTTGAAGCGTGTCAAAATTTTAAGTCGATGGGACCAAGAAACAGCTGAGTTATCGAAGTTGGAGTAAGTTGTTTTTTGTAGTTTGCCCAAAAAATGAAAAAAACCAGGGATTGCGTGTTCTGATAAACATTGTTTTTTTTAATGGGTAAAACAACGTGCAAACAAAAACAATAGTTGAAAAACAGGACTCTCCATCAAAAGCAACGATTTGTGGAATTGGTTTGCGAGTTTAAACTGAGTGCGTACTGACAGCACAAGTGGCCGAACCTTTCGAATTGTAAGACATGTGGAAGCAGATTACACGGAAAATGTGAGTGAAGTGACAAAATTATAATGAAAGGTCATTAAATTAAGCTCCGTGAGATTGCGGGTGTTACAGATATCATATGGAAGTGTATTTACTATCCTTCGCCTTGAAAAATTGAGCATGAAAAAGGTTTTTCAAATTGGGTGCAGCGATTGCTGATGGAACAAAACAACAGAGTCGATGATTCAGAAAGAAGCTGTTTATAAGCTATTTACCATAACAAAAAAAGATTTCTTCTTGGGGGGGGGGGGGAGAAACAAAAAAAAAAATTTTTTGGGGAAAAAAAAAGTGGAAAAGAAGCATTGGAGCGATTGTATCACCTAAAAGGTGTTCTTTCTGCAAAGGTGTTATATTTGATGAATAAAAAAAAATTTTTGCAAAAAATGTTGTTTTCAATGTTAAATTCTCGGAGTTATTGATTGATGTGTTATATATATATATATACTTATCATTTTCTAACAGATCTTTATTTTGTTCATCAAAAACATTAGGACTTGTTTAATGGTAACAGTTCTCTCACCTCATCAAAATATTAAATGAATAAATGAAATATCTGCTGTAAACATATTTAAAATAACAATTATAGATACATATATCAAAACAATGTTTATGACAAAATTCAGAAGAATAGTATGAGTTGGTAACATTAATAGATGTCAAAACAATTCAAGTAAATAATTTCAAATTATAAAATAACATTTTTGTAAAATTCCTCTTTAAAAATAATTTTACCTCTGTATCGAGCTGACTTAGACTTCTTGTGCGAGCACAAATCTTCCTTTTGACTAGATGTGGATTTAGGAGATAGGCCAAATATCTCATATGCGTATGTAATGAGAAGCTCAATAACTCTTGTTTGATGAACAGTGTCAATCAGAGAACTCAAAGAAGCACTTCCTTCACTAAAATTTGAAAAAGAATATTTATACACTCATAATATAAATATATTGAAAATTGGCTTAATTCACAGATGCTAAGTCACTAATTACCAGGATTGCAAAGACAATGTTCCTAAATAAAGTAAAGTAATTTAAGAATCAGAATATCTCAGAATTACCTTGTTCTCAGGAGAGTTGGTCCAAAGACAATACCTAAATTACTGGGAGGCATGTTATTGTGATTTGAGTGTTCGGAGATCCTGGAATATGTATATGATGTTATATATTTCAATATATACAGTCAAATATAACAAATCACAAATTTTTTAGATTCATTTCAATGTTTAATTCAAAAAGAATATATAAAACAATTATAAAGTATGTAATTTCACTTAAAGGCTACATTTTAGTAAATTTAACATTTAAAAATGATATTTAACAAAATTATGAAATTTTGCTAAAATTCAGTGAAATACTTTTACAATTTTTATTATATATATACAAGTTTTATTATAAATTTAAAATTCAAATAAGGTGTATAAAGTAAATTAGATACAACAGTTATGTCTCATACAAAGCCAAATTTATGGTTCTAATGTGAATACCATTCTGAAAAAGGGCATATCTAAAGTATGAAAATTTTTTTATTTATTCATCAAAATAAATAAACAAACAGATAAAATTAAGATCTGACAGAGTATAAAATTACTTATTTTAATAGAGTTTTCAAGTACATTATATATATACACATAAACATATATCGAAATGTCATATCCCGAAATGTCCATTCTTTAACGATCAGCTCACCTGGATGACATGGAGAGTAGGTGATCAAGTGGAAGTGATATTTAACTACTCAAAGCCTCATTCTGTTAATTATGTGCACATGGTATGGGGAACATTGCTGACCTAAGCAATTTTGATAAAGGGCAATTTGTAATGACCCAGATGTTCGATATGAGCTTTTCCGAAATTGCATGGCTTGAAAGATGTATGTGAGCTGTCATTATGAGTACCTACGAAAAGTGGACAAATAATGGTGATACCAATAGTAGACAACATGGCATGAAATGTCCATATATCATCAATAAATGTCATGGATGGTGAAAATTGGTTGCAGTACCTCAGCTGCAAAATGAATACAATACACATCTACGTTGAAGTGTTTTCTGAGCATATAATTCAGCAGTCTCTGTTGGATATCAGACACCCTTTTTATGTATCTCTGTTAACTAAGCATCTTACAGTGACTCAAATTATTGCTAATAGTTGTCAAGGAAACATCAAAAATGGACAATGGGAAAATGGAAGCAAGTTGTCAGGATGGGATGAATCCCAATTCCTTATTCGTTACATTGATGGATGCGTTGAAGAATGCCCTCTTCCAAGCAAATAGTTGCTGAACACATGTATAATGGGTCATAAACAAGAAGGTAGAGTAGTAATTTGCTTTGGAGAACATTCTAATGGACATGCCTGAGAGTTCTTTTTGTGGTAGAATATATCTGAAGGGTGTGGACTATCTCAACTTCATTGTAAACCAGTTTCACCCTTGTCCAACAGGAATGGAGTCTACCAACACGACAGCACTCCATGTCATTAGGCTGAAATTATGCTGCAGTAGTTCGATGAACATACAGATGAATTCAGGATGATACCAGCAACATATCTCGCTTGATATTAATCCTGTAGAGAACATTTGTGAAGCCATGGAATGGCAACCTAAAATTCTAAAACCTTTGTCTTGGAATGTCCAAGAATTACATTACCATTATTTGAACATCTGATATACTGATTATTAAATTTCGCACTTAGAAACTACTCAAGGAAGACTGGCAACAAGCCTCATAATTTTGAACCTCGATCAACACCCAAGCTGGCACCACCCTCTTCAAACTTCCATACTTCACAAATGGAAAAATTTGCAGTCTTGATGGATTTAATGTACATCAGCCCCGTAAATAGCATGTCTTTAGTAGTATCAGAGCTCGATGAAAATAAAACTGGTTGCAACTTTAACCAAAGTGATCATTCGATTACAGCAGCCCTTTGAACATTCAATCACTGGTCATCTTCCAAAAACTTGCGACATCCATGCCAAGACAGAAAACAGTTGTTTTGCGTGCCAAATGTGGACTAAACAAAATATTAGGTGGGTGATCATAGTGATTTGGCTCTTCAGTTTTTAACAGATTTTTTTTTATTCAATTCAATTAATGATAAGAATGCAATAAGCCAATGATGTATCATACCTGTATAAATGATGCATGAGATACTTAAGAGTGGATAAATGAACAGATGGAAGGCGTTGCACAAGTTTTCGTAATTCTTCAATGATAGCCTCAGAGGAAAGGTTGTCTTCACATTTTTGAGAAGGAAAATCCTTTTATTTAAAAAAATGATGTCAGAAATATGAAACATTTCTATAATACTACACATATTTTTACAACTGAGAAGATATAAATATATATATATATGGAGAAAGTGATCAATTTTCCTGTACTTACTTTTGCAACCTTAATGAAATCAGGATATAATCGGTAAGTAAGAAGAGGTTCTGGAAGCTAGTGAATTTTAAAAATGAAGAGTTAACACTATAACCACAAAACACACACATATATATAGTTTGCAGTTTATATCAAATAAACTTCTATAAATATTGCAACACTTATATTTAAAGATAATTTAAAATTTTTTTATAAAAATTATTAATTATATTACTTATTTAGATATATTTGATACAAATTTTACCATTCACTATTTACAGCTTAAAGCACAAAACATATGTAAGACTGAAGAGGTGTAGTAAAAGATGTTTTATTCATTTAACAGGAATTAATGAAGCACCCAAAAATAAATAGCATATTTTCAACATGTACAGAATCAAACTACTGAAATTAATACAATTATAACACAAAAAATGCCACTATTTACTGTATAAAAAATGAACTGTACAAATTCTTTAAACTCAAAACTATAATCACTAAATGCTACATTAAAATAGCCAACAATCTAGAAACTACATTACAGATTTCCTCCATACAAACAAGCAAAATATCTAATATTTATCAAAGAATCGCACAAATATATTATAAATAAAATACACTGCACAACATATGCTAATAAACAAATTTTTAATATAACATTTAAAACACGATTTTTACTTTACACATTCATATTTCTTAAAATTAGAGTAATGAAAGCTATCCAATTTACAAAATGATTTATAGAAGCTAATAATCATAGAATTTTCGTGTTTGGAGTCAGATTCTTCATGCCTTCCAATAACTTTAATCTATAAGTAATTATATTGAAAATTAACAAAAAAGGCATCAATTTCAACAACTTACCTGTCTTAAATAAAGTTTCAAAACATTCGAAACTACATTTGGATGCATGCCATCCAAATCCACTAATTCTGCACCATTTTCAAAACTCTGACATAACTTTTCAACCTTTGATTTGACTCCTGACACTCGATAAATTCCCTAGATATTTTAAAAATAATTGTAAGAAATCTAGTTTTTTTCTGAAATATATCAAAAAATATAAAACACATAAAATTAAGAAATATTTATTTTTATAACCACTGAAATGTGTTGAATTTTATAAGAATGATTACATCAGTAAACAATCAAATCCTTGTCATCAAACAAACAAAAAAATCTTATAAATGCATATAATCACTAGATTAGTTCAAGTTCTTCAAAATATTTTTTACACAAAAAGAAATCAAGGTGTCAACTTATAAAAACAAATTATTTGTTTTAGTTACAAGCCAGTTTCTAAAATAAGATTAACATGATATATTCCTACTGTTACTTTTAATTTTCTTTCATCACATAAATATTTAAAACTAAAAGATTTAAAACAATTTTCAAAAGTTAACACAATTCTTATTTTGATTAAGATTGTGGTAAAAGAACATATTGTTACTCTTTATAATGGGGAAAAAAAAAAAAAAATCCACATTTTGCAAGTATTTGAAGGAAAAGTACACTTATATTTTCTCTTTAAAAAATTAAATTCTCTTTAAAAAATTAGTATTACTTAATTTTAACATTATATGAAATAATATGGCTAAATGTGTATATGTATAGATGATGCAAAACAAAAAATTTTTGTAGTCCTCCATAAAATTTCCTAAAGAAACAAATTGAAATCAACTTAAAATATCAATCATCAAATTTGCAACATAAATATTTCATATAATTTAAGAAATGGGCTTTTTTTATGTCTATCAAATAAGGAAAAAACCATTACATAAATAGATTTCATTTGTCATTTACATTTTTCTAAAATCAAAACTAATGTAGAGAGGCATGTGTATTTGACCAAATTTTGCATGAATTTCCAGAAACACTAAAAATGTTTATTTACTTTTATAAAAAAACAATTTTTTATGTACATAAATAAACAATTACAGTAGTTTATAATTAAAATGCCAATTCTTACCTTTAGACAAAAACCTTTATCTTCAACTTCAGCTATACATTTACTGACAATAAATGGTATCTCTTCACCTGACTCTTGGGCATGTGTAGTCAAATCAACACCAAAAGTGGTCATTTTACGAGGCAAGCGTTTTCGCCCACATTGAATTGCCAATGCTTCCAGGCATTTTTTATGACTAGCTAGACCACACTACAAGAAAACACGTATAGAATCAGCTATATATATACGTTACAAAATGCACAGTATAGATAATGCTTATATAAAGGACTACTAATTATCATGGTTTATGAGAACTGACATTATACACAAAATACAGGATTAGGTTCCATTTTTTTATAAAAAAAATTACAAAACTCTTTTATAGCAAATAACTATATGCCTTTTAAAACACAACTGATCAAAGTGTTATGTATTTCCTTCACCATTAAAGCTAAAACTTATAAAATTATGGCACTTTCTTCTGGAAAAATCGCAATATTTTCCAAGCTTTTTTCAGAAAATTCGACTTTTGATATTTATTGTCTTCTATTGGTCAAGAGAACTTATATATGAATGTTGTAAGAATCTAATTTTTAATATTTCTTTTAAGGATACTGATATGTATAAGGTAATTTTCTTTAATTATAAACCTATATTAGAAAAAATATCGTAAAAATTCTGTTATAGTGATTGCTTATACTTTATTGCCCCTATTTGGGCATACAATTTAACAATACTTTTAATTCTTCTAAAAAATTAAACACACAACAAAGTAAATTTCTTAATTCAAACATTTTTATGAAGATTTAGTACAATTTTGTTTCCTAATGTGAATTATATTACAAAAATTAAATTCCTAAATTGAAAAATATGTAAAAAAAAAGTTGTTTACAGGAAACACATACAAATTATACATATTAAATTGAATTTTTTCACCTGAACTCTTTTATTACAGATCAGTATTATAACTTTAAAAAATAAAACATGAAATTTCTCATTCATTATATTAATCAATTTTTAAAAATGCTAATACAAGTTCTTTTTTTTCCTTGTATGATACCTCTAT
The DNA here is from genome assembly GCA_019974015.1 of Nephila pilipes. Lineage (NCBI taxonomy): Eukaryota > Metazoa > Arthropoda > Arachnida > Araneae > Nephilidae > Nephila > Nephila pilipes. The sequence goes on along the minus strand of BMAW01082967.1, from coordinate 948,389 downwards.
TAAAATAGAAGTTTTCATTTTAAAATAAACCATGTCAAAACTAGTTACTTTTAATATCTCATACATCTGTTAATGAATACATCACTTTCTTAAAATGTTTTAAGTGCATTTTGCACATAACATATAAGTTTTAAGCTTTTCATAACTAACTTTGCATATGTATAAAGGCATTTCTTAAAATTCTTTATAATGAATTCAAAAGTTTTTCTCCCCATGAACATATAAATATCTTTACAAACCTCTAGACATTCAAATCCATGAAAATATACATAAGAATCACATTCTCGACACCTAGAAGGTGTTTTTAACCTTCGAAAAGTATGTGTCTCTGCAGCTTTGGACATGCATGCTCTTCTCGTTTGGCCAAATGCATCAACTAAAAAGGAAAATATATTGCATATATAAGAAAAAGCTAAGTAATTTTAACAGATTTTGAGTTAAAAGAGACACACAGCTTTGGTTTTGCAACAAGAAGGAATCCGAGTTTAAACATAAAATACTAAATTTGCTCATTTTCCAATGCTTTATACTTCATAACTCAAAGATTTCTAAATGAAATTTAAATTATACTATTTACCATTAATAAATAATAAAGTTGAAATTAAAACTTTAATCATCCCACACAAGTATCTTTTTACTTTTTGAAAATACAAGTATCTTTTAACTTAAAGTTCTCAATTTAAACTTCCTAACCAACTACTCTATAGGATGTAATAAAAATTCTTTTCTTTTTCATTTCCCTGTCTCCAACATTCCATGATTTGGTCAAAAATAATTACAAGCAAAAATTGGTTTAAACTTATTTGCCAACAATCACCAATTTGAAACGAAAATAATTAAAATCTTCAAATTATGATCTAGCATGAATAAATAAAAAAGACCCTAACATAATTATTCTGAATCAAAACACTAAAAAAATTATCTAATTTTAAATTTCATTAACTAAATAAATAATCATTTTCAGTTTATATTATGGAAATCTAAGTATATTAATTAAAAATACATTCTTATATAAGGAATGTAAGGAACACATAAATATGAATCAAAATAATTACTTAACTGGCAAATATATTTAACTTCCTAGAATCACAAAATAAAATTGGTTTTGAAATAAATAAATATCGTGAAGGAAAAAAATACAGCAATGTGGCTGGCTGAAGGAGCTTAATTGTATTGATATGGAAATTGTGGTCAGCAGTGTTTTAATCAAGTCAAAGGTTGGAGCTCTGATACCATTGAAGACCCAGTGTAGTGGAGCTGATGCACATTAAATTTGTCAAAGTACCATGTCCTCTCATTAGCATGGTATGGAGAGTCACAGAGGGAGGTGCCAGCTCAGATTTCATCCTTGTCACTTGACCGAGGTTCAAAATTACAGTCAGACATCAAAAGCCTTTGTGTTGCTTCTAAGAGCAACATTAATAAACTATCAAATCTATAATTTTTCATGCCTTGATTCATTTCACAATACATTGAAGAATGATATTATACAAGCACAATTCACCTATTACTTCGATCAGAAAGAAATTCATTTTTATAACAAGTTATCAAAAGCAGAATGAATAACACAAACATATACCATTGTCATGATCGGTTTCCAATTCATCTCCAGATGAGATGTTCACAATTTTCCTAACAGAAATATGGGGACTAGCAGCTGGGCTTGTATCTTGAGATTTATTACTAGGGCAACTACTCATACTGTCAGAGTCGCTGCCCACAGTAGGTTGAGTGGGAGATCCCCATGCCTTGATGGGTTGCTGAATTCTAAGTTTTTCTAAAAAAAATTGTTACATTATAAAAAAAATAATAAAATTAATTAACTTTAAAATTCTGAATGAATTTGATTCATTGAATTTTGAAAATTTTCTCTTTAAACTTTCAACAATATATCAATACTACACTGCAAATAGTCTTTATTAAGAAATCTGGAAAATTATTCATTCAATTTCATTATTGCAAAGAATAAAAGTAATAAACAAGAAATAAAAATTACCCTATTCATTAGATGAATATATAGCAATACATATCATCCTACTTTCTCATCAATGTTTTTTTTTTTTTTTTAATTTTGACTTTGCCCAAGTTTTAAATGTATTTGTCCAATTAATTTAATATTTAACTATTTCAAATTTTAATCATTCAGTTACTTAGTTTTTGTATTGAAATAACTTATATATATACTTTTGATATATATAAAAACTTATTTTGCTTGATAATTCAATTATAATATAAAACTGCACATATCAAATTTGAAATTTAGTAATAAAATAAACATGAAATACCTCTACTGTCTGATGATAATCTAGATTCTAGAAGTCCATGGTTAAGGATGTCTTCATTACTTTCAGTGGAACCATTCGATTTTCGAGCTTTATCTAATCTAAAACATTAAACTTCATATTAATGTATTATTGCACACACATACATATATATAATTTGCTATCCTTTTTTCCACATAAAAAAAAAACTCTTAAAACATTTTTACATGAAAAGACAAAGTTTAGAACTAAGTTTAATAATAAAAGTTTTAACAAATGAGCAAAAGTAGTAGAATAAGCATTTAATAAATAAGAATTTCAATGACAACATCCCTCTCTTCCATAGACAATGCAAAGGCAATCAGTTGTTACCTTAAAAACTTCTATTTTTTAAAATGTTTTCATGTATTTCACTTGGTGTGTGTCATCCAATTTTCAATCATTAATTTAACCAACTTTCCATCAAGCTAGAGCTCTGAAACTTTAGGAATCATTCTTACTTGCCTAACAATGCAATATTTAGACATTAGTGACAAGTTTAACTAATATTTTCTTTAATAATGCAGATTAGTCCAACCACTTGGAGCGATTTCAAAAATTGGCACCAAACTTGGCGATTTTTTTTTTGGTAGAACGTTAAGTCCATAAAACAGACTAGGGTAGCCACATTTGGCAAAATACTGCCAATTAATTCTTGTCACGGAGGGTGGTTGGATTAAACTGCATTCCAACCATTTAATTTACTGGATGAATTAATTAATTTTAGTTAGTTTTAACGTTTTTATGTATTTTACTTGGTATGTGTCTGTCTGTGTGTGTGTATCAGTGTGTCATCAAATTTTCTATTGTTAATTTAACCAACTTCCCCTCAAGCTAGCACTCAGAAATTTTGGCAACCATTCTTACTTGCCTAACAATGCAGTACTTAGAAATTTGCGACCAGTTTTAACTATTATTTCAATAATCTTTGCCCCCATATAAAAACGTTGGTTTTTATCTCGAATTATTTAAAAATAGTTTCATGTATCAGATTACAAAACAAATTTTTTACAAAATTAAATATATTTCATAAACATAAAATTACCTGTTCTCTGATGAATATGATTCAAATGTGAATGGTAATGTTCCATTAAATGCTGGACCAGTTGGTTGTGGAAGTCTTTTAACAAATTCCATATATTGAGTTCCAGGCTCATATAAACGACTACTTTCACACAGAGTTTGGAACTAATTTTAAAAAATTAATTGTTAGCCAACAATTAACAATGAGTATTTAGATGTATATTGAAAATACAATAAATATTTCAAATCTTTCCATTCTTAATTTGTTTTAATTTAAAGGGAAAAGTTTGCAAAGACTTTAAATCCTGAGTTATGATAAATTGCCCCATCTGGTAAATCATTGCTGAATTGAAATTAAATGCATTTATTTCTTTTTATTCATTAAAAATAATTTATGTATGCTTACCATTTAGATTTTTCTATGCAGCTGAACAGTTAAATTGCTTGATAAATTTCTTCAATAAAATTAAATGAATTTTTTGAGTATTATAAATTCAAAAATAAATATAAAGAAATATATTTCAACAAAATCAGCTCAATTTTTATCATTGTGCTATAAATTTATATATGAAGAATAAAACAGAATTTTAATAGAAACATTTCATTTTTTGGCAATGTAAGTAGTAGCAATTATAATTTAAATTATTTGAAATAGCATTAATTTAAAAAAAAAAAAAAAAGGCTACTTACTTGTACAGGTGCATGAGCTGATAATGTAGACTGCAACTGAAAATATCCTACAGTAACTGCTTTCATGGTTTGATCACACTGGTATATCAATTCACGAACTTGTTGCAAGACTTCACACTGAAGAAAAGAGTAAAAATAAAAATTTAGTTCTTCTAACAAAAACCCAAATTTGCATTTCCTATTCATAATTAAGCATATATTTTTCATTTAAAATATTCTGAATTTATCCTTCACATATGATTTAATGATATATATACACATACACATATTTTTACATTTTTCGCTTACATTCCCAAGCTTTATATTACTGATTTTATTATTGATTAAGACTACATATGGACTACAGAAATAAACCAATATTTGGACTCCCTATTAATGCATTGATAAGGACAACATAGAGATGCTATGTTACTCTACGAACTATGCCAAGTGCAAAATTTGAGATGTAAATATTTAAAATTAAGAGTAATGAGTTATTGTAAATGACTATCTTAGGCTGCAATAAAATTCAACACTGCAATTCATTGATAAGGAAGTTTGAATCCATTTAATATTGATTTAAGCATAAAACAATTTTGCATTAATAAAAATAAAACATGCATTCAAAAAGTCACTGTTGGAAACTTCATATGTAAATGAAATATGTTTTCCTTCCTAGAAGTTCAGAACAGATATACTTCCAATTTACACTCTAACAATAAAAAGGAGAATAATAAAATTTAAATTTGTAAGTTTTCTATCTTCGGATGTATACACCCATAAGTTTGAAATTTTAGTTATTTATTTAAGTAAAAATAACACAGTTGCACAAAGGTAAATTACAATGGGTCAAGGATAAATCTTATGGTCATTTATAAAAAAGAAAATTTATGAATAACTGGATGTAATGAGCAAAACCTCTTTCCATTTACACATTAGAGACAGATATCATGTAATAAAAAAACGAGCTTAATTTGCTATGGGAAACCTATTATATAATAATCTTATATTTAATAATATAATTAATCTTATAATAAAATAAGAGTACAGAATTTCAATAATATTTATTACACACATTTTATCAAAATAGTAAATTCACTCATTGATTAACATGCATTTTAGATAAGCAATTGAATACTTATTAATTAGTAGTATTATAACTTATAAATGCAATTATTTTTTCTTACCATAATGGTATAACTAAAAAAAAGAAATCTGAACAGGAAAATTACCATTTAAATATAATTAGATAACCATTTTTAATTATATACACCACATATTATATATACATTATACATATGACACATACATTTTGCCCTCAGACAAAAGATATATAAAAATATTTCATTTATGTTAAGTCAATTAAGTATTTACATACATATTTACTTTGAGGCTAAAATGATTACTTTCCTAATTTTAAAAAGGTCTCAGCTTATATGTATTAAAAATAACATAAATTAGAAAATGCACATACTTTCATCCTTTCTAATGCTAACTGTCTTTCATTGGCTTCAAGTATACATGATTTATAGGTGGTTTCTGCCTCCATAGCCTTTTGTAATGCATCATCTTCCACACGTCGTTTTTTGTCAATTTTACTAGCTTCAACTCCTTCACAATTTTCAGCCTTTAAAGCAGATTCTTTTGCTTTCTCATACTCTTGTTGCCGTTGAAAATACAGAGCTTTTGCTTTACGTAAATTTACAATCGACTCTTGCTATAAAGAAAAACAATTTTAAATAAGATTTTCAATAAATTTAGAGAGCATTGTCCAAATTTATTGTATCTAATTAAGTATATCCCTTCTAATGTATATTAAATTTTATCATAAAAATATAATAAAAATAGCATTTTTTAATCATTTATACCAATGTAACTGATTTTAAAAATTAAGTTGCACAAAATACAACACTAGAAAAAATGCATAGGTAAATAAAATTTAATTCACCAACATTTCACCTAATAATAACAATTTAGCTAGTAAAAATCTTAGAAATATTTATCAAGATCTTAATCAATTCAAAAATAATTTTTAAAACTAATGAAATTTATCTTTATTTTTAAAATAAGAAGATGTATCAAAAGTCGAATTAAAAAATAATTAAATTTTTTCATGTGCTTAAGATGAAAAAGTCAAAACAAAATTAGGATGAGTATTTCATGCAATAAATATTTAACATCAGTATAATTCATAAAACTAATTAGAAATATAATCTTACAGTTCGTTTTACTTCTCGATGCCAAGTTTCTTTTATTTGCTTCCTGTACTTTTCATGTTCATTCCTCCTTGAAGTTAGTGGCTGTAATTCAAGTTTTGATATTGTAATAAAAGTGTATACAAAACTACATAATATATAGTACAATTTATATATTTTGAATAATTACCTTGAAAGGATATCCTTTAAAGTAAGCAGAGAAAAGCAGAACATATCATTATACAGAAAAAATATAAAAGATATAATAATTAAAGATACTTGATTTAAATTTTTTTTAACTGCAATGTAAAATTATTAAATCTGAATTAATTTAAATGTCAAGGCATTTATGATGTCCAGAAATTTGTAACACTAAAATAATTACATTTTAAAAGAAAAATAACCTATTTTAACCACTTAAAAATATTTAATACATCAGTGCTTTGTAAAACATGTAATACTATTTATTTACAGCGGCACTTTTTTAAAATACAATTAATTAAACAAACTTTTTTTTTTCCTAATAAAAAAAAGGTCTCCACAAACCTCAATAAATTTGTGCCCTTGAAGTACAGCACATGTTTTCAGACTTGTTTGCCCATTATCAAAATCCTGGTCTAAGGCCATATAGTATATGGATTGAAAGGGCAGGAAGCTCTACAAAAATCAGAAAAATTTCTTGAATACTAAAAATAAAACATTTACAAAAAAAAAAAAAAAATTCTTTAAATTAGTACCAGAGTCAAAATTTTGATATAAATCAATACTGAGGAACTGTTGCTTTGAAATCACAAACAATATCAAGGAAATTAAATTAGGTCATTTTAATTCATTTCTATATTTTTCAAATTCTTCAATGTGTTTTACAATGCATTTCAGCATTATAATCTTTAAGGTTGGTGGTTATGCATAATTTACTTTCATACAGATAAGTACCTCTTCCTTGAGTATAGGCCTCATAGTTTGTGCTAACTTGACTAGGTTTTTGGCATGTTCAGCTTCTGAAAATAAAAGTAAATATCTAGTTTTAATATTCAATTAATGGTGAGCACACATAAATTCACGAAGCATAGCTATTTTTATACATATTTATTCTATTAATACAATAAACATAACATTAAACCTGTACACTTTAGGTTCTACACCCTTTTATATTAAAATATAATCATACAAATCTATTGAAAGTTTTCAAATTTACAAACAAAACATTTAGATTTTTTTTAAAAGTTTAAAAATATCCCTCAAATCTGAATTTAAGCTCACACAGACTTATATTACCTTTAAAACAAACTAAAACAAGAAAATAATTTTTTATAATTCAGATTTCACAAACAAAAAGCTTTGATGAAAAAGTTGCTGATTTTGAAACATTAAAGCTAGTGAATTAAAAATTATTTTACATGAACACAAATTTATGTAAAGAGAACTGCTTACTTGGCACTTTGAATTAACACCTCAAAATTATGTAAAAAACACTGGATGATATATTTGTTGTAGACATACCTGCACAACAGCGCTTTTCAACATAAGTCATGACATCCTTGGCATATTTGGACCAGACTTTAGCTCTCCTTAAAGCTAAATCTACACCATCACTGAGCCTAGCTAATCTGGCATCAATCTCTTCAGGTGGAAGGGTAGGAGCTGAATTAAAAGAAATTACAATCCTTTAATCCTTCAAGAAACTGTGTTAAGACATATCTAGTCAATAAAATGTAACAAATATTTATCAAAATGAAAACAAATATATAATAAAATCAAAAAATATGTATAAATTATCAGAATTTCATTAAAAAACTTTTGACATTGAAAAGTTGGAGACAATGGAGGAGGGATTTTATTCTTGTATCGAACAAGAACTCTAGCATACTATTGCAACTTTTCTGGTAAAAGTTGCCAAAATTACAAAGTAAACCAAAATCTAATTAGCCATGCACAACAACCTCATATATGATTCCTAGTTTTGTTTCAGCAAACAGGATTGCCATTTTCATCAGCCCAATAATACAGTGTAAAAAATTTCTTGCTGTTTGATGTTTTCCTCCTTTGAATCGATTTCTTAACATTTAGCAATAAAATTTGCATCTAATGAAAGGTGGCAGATACTTTTTAATTACTTAAAACTTTTATGTAATTAAAACAAACAATATTTAAACAAGAATGTATAAAGAACTTCTTTTGCTTGATAAATTATTCTTCATCTCCAGTAAAAACTTTGCTGAAATTTGCCAACATGATTATGATAACATACAAGTACACTTTAGAATACAAATCAAGTAATTAAATACAAAGTTAGATAATAAATAAAAATCTAAATCTAAATGAATAGTAAAAATCTTTTCTTGAAATATCAAAATTCTTTTAAACCTCCCATTGAGAATGCATATAAAATACTTCATATACTTTTTATTTCTTATCATAAACCTATTTGGATTTGTAAATATCACCCAAAATGTGAAAACAAAAGGGTTAAATAGGGATATATGTAGAAACTAAAAAATATAGACTTAAAAACAACAGAAAACCTGAAATTGTTTAAAGTAAATTTAAATACAGCTTGAATGCACGAAGAAATCTAGATGTAGCAGAAACTGACAAAACAAGTGAGTGATTTATCTGTTACACATAAGTAATAAAATAAACTCACCCGATCTTTTGTCTCGAACAACAGTAGTATCACATTCACTTTCAGTAGATAATAGGTTATCACAAGACTAATAAACAAAGAAATATGATTGAAAAATCATACACTATATGTATAGTTCAAAAGATTTAAAAGCATAATGTCTTTAAAGAATTGTTGACATTTTTGGGAGGAATATATATAACTTTCATTTTGTAGCCAGTAAATAAAAAAAGTTTGGAATAACTATATCACCCTAAATCAAACAAATTTTTAAAAAAATAAACATTTTTCTCAAAAGCTACAAAATAATTAAATAAGTCGATATCCTCAATATATAGCTTAATATTTTGCATTTAAAAGAGATTTTCCACAGCCCCATGTTAAAGAAAATGAAACAAGTAAACAATGTATGCAACTTTTTCCACAAATTATCAGAATTTATTAAAACTAATCAGTGGTTACGACCTCAGCAAGAGGATTTTTATCTACAGGGTTACAAAGAAATCCTAATCAAAGAGAAAAATTTTACTGTTATAAACATGCCCATATTGAGCTTTAATTTATTTTTTTTTAAATCATTAAATATCTATGCTCACATACATGTTAACAATATAAACATATGAGTAAAGATATTCATTCTCATTCAAATTTTAAAACAAAATAAACATATATTATATTTTGTCACAATTAATCAAGATGTGAATGAGCTTGAGTGCAAAAAGTTTAATATCTGCAATAATTCTCATATAACATTAAATTTAATGTTACTCAAAATTTAATCCCTTAAATCTTTTCTTGAGAAAAATGTACTTTTAATTATTTTTGTAGCTAAGTTTTTTCATATTAACATCAAGTGTAATGCAGTTGTTACAAATGCATGAATTGAAAATTTAATACTATGTTTCATGTGCAAGCATTTAATAAATTTTTGCCAATAGAAAATTCTTAAGTAGTGAAAAGTTTACAAATCTCAAACTACAGGAAATTAAAAATCTGAACCAAATATTCCCATAAGTAAAATTATTATTAATTATCAATCAAAATATCTCTTGATGAAGCATTTAAAATAAGCAACATCATTGCAAATATCCTATAACTAAGCATAACTCAATATGCATGTTATGTATGTAACATCCTTCCCTCTTTGAAATCATCTTCTCCCTTTATTGAAAGTATATATATTTTTTAAATGATGACAAACAGTGTATGTTTATTATAAGAACATGCAACAAATGCATACAGAATTAAATGTATTAATAAATCTTCACACATTTTTCACTATATCTATATATTTATGAAAATTACAGGCACTCCTCAAACAACACAGGATTTCAATTACATGAAGTTGCAAATAGCATAGTTATAAATTGCAACGACCCTTGAACACATAATTTGAATTTTGTAAAGTTTTGGATTTTACAGTCAAAAATTAACTTGATAATATGATACATGTACATATCATGAGCTTATAAGGAAAACTGACAGTCAGTAGTATGTATTAACTACACAATTGTTAGTTCTCATATCTGCAAACATATCTTGAATAACACTGAACCAATTAACCCTGTTATTCAAGGGATGCCTAAGTGTGTAGAAAATTAAGTACAATCCTTCAAATTCTATAGTACAAATAATTTAATAAAAACTTAATAGAACTGAAATATAATTTTTATACAAAATTTGCTAAAACATACTTTAAGAATCAACAAATCAAAATTTCAATATTAATAAAGCAGTTAATATTTTTTAGAAAACAAAAAATGCTAAAGAAACATACTATAAATGCATGATTTTCATGTACAGAGATATTTACAATGAGAATTAATAATGAATTTCAATGAAAGTAAAGAAAAAAACAATTCAATTTCAAATGCAGAAAATATATATAAAAAAAAATCTCACTCTAGTTTTCGGAACAGGTTGAGATGAACTATCAAGATCACCCATTAAATACTCGGATACTCTGAAAAGAAAAGGAAAAAGAAATTAACTTGGATATCAAACTAAATTTGAATTCAATCAACAAGTTATAAAGGTTAAATTAATATCCAAATTTTCATATTAAAAAACAAATACTTCAATTAATAGATGTAATATAAATTGTATAAATGAAACTGGCAATTATTGATGTATTCTTCTAAATTCAAGATAAAGCACTGTATTAAGTAAACATAACTTTTTGGCATTTATATATTTATATGCCTTACATATTTTAAATAAATTGTTAGTCAAAATTTATACTAAGGAAATGTTACTAAAAAAATTCTCTGATATTAAAGAGAAAAGAATTTCAATATCTTTTGATTGATTATAAATTAACACGAGCACTATTGATGACAGACCTCATAATTTTTAACCATTGTCCAATTATGAGGACAACACCAAAACTGACATCCTACCATCTTAATTCTTGAACACTCTCCTAACATGAGAATTTTGAGCCTCAAGAGATTTAAATTTCCTCAGCCCTGGTACACAATGGGTCTTTCATAGCATCAGCAATGGAACCAACAACTGGATAAAAATAATGCGAGCTATGAGCTTGCAACTATTACAATTTTACAACATTTTAATTACTATATTCAAGAAAACACCAATGTTTGAACAGTTATTATGGTTCTAATTGCTATTATGGTTCTATGAAATATAAAAGATGTATTTTTTTAACCAAAATTACCATTGTCTCTCATAAAAAATAAATTGCATTAAACATTGAATTAAACATGGAGCAAAAAACACAAAAGCTATTTTCACTTAAAACATGAAAAAAATATTTAAGGTAATTGTTAATTAATAATTCAAGCAAATAAAGTGAGAAAATTAAATAAATACGTATAAACACATATTACAAAAATTAACATAAACATTTGTTTTAAATATAGCAGAAACTTCTCACATAAAAAAGGTTTTTATTTCTAAATAAATCAAAACTAAGATGCCATTCACAATTTACAAACATATATATCCTTCATATTACTTACAGAATTGATAAAGATTTAAAAAATAAACCAACTATTTATCTATATTGATAATTTAGACAGAAAATTAGAATTATATCCAGCATATAATTGTTTCCACATAATTTTCACATTCTACAGATAAGAAATATAAAATACTAACTATATAGATAAAACATAAGTTTTATCAAAATAACTTTTAGTTCATAAACAATGAAGAATAAAGATGCTGCCTTATATATGCATTTATATTTAATTTTTATTTCCAGTGTTGATATGTATTTAAAAAATATATATAAAAATCTTTCATATAATTTGATTAAAGAGTCATTTTTTTTTTTCATTAAGTTTGCATTACATAAGCAATTTAATTTAATCGCATTTTAATACAATATCACAAAAATGTAATGTTTTCAATTACTCTATAAGTCCATCAAGACTCCGAGTTCGCTTGTGACAGTGAATTTTCATCTTTACTGTGATTTTCAAAGGTACCTCAAGAAAACCGAACGTAAACAAAAAATGTAACATTTATAAACAATGAATGTACGCATCGAATTTTCAAAACAAAATAATCATGCTTTCATTTTGAAGTTTGCATTCGTGAAAGCCATCTAATTGGTGGAAACAAAGTGTTGCCGTTCACAAGTCAAAACAGGTGTAAAGTGCGGTGGATGGAACAAGTGCTATGACGTCATAGCGCGTGACTATTTGATGGTTTGGAAACCACAGGAAGATTGAAAATACACTAGCATTTCCTCTTAATCAATGGATTTTATTTTTGAATAAAATTAAAAATAACCAAATATTTCTTTGGTTTATCAGATATATATATATATATTTGTTCAACTCGTTTCTTAAACTCATATATTTCCCAATAAATGTGCTCAAATGACTAAAATAGGAAAGAACTCACAGAAAGTTGCAGTATTATTTTATTAATACATGCTAACTGTTGATTAATTTTTGTGAAATTCTTTTTTAAACTGCTCGTATATTTCGAAAAACAGATATTTATTAAGTGCAAATACATGTATATATTATCTCGTAGAACACTTCTGGTACCATGCCTAAATTTTTGACATCTTTAGATTTAACTCTTTTTTTTTTTTTTTTTTTTTCTTTCTGCGAAACTACGTAGAAAATCATTAAATTTGTTTTCACTTACAAATAATACTTTCGTGCCAGCTTGATGGAATATATTATAAATAAACAAAATGAGTCATATTTCCCCCTAGAAAGCCCATGGTATCAAACAAAAATAGAGACGTAAGGCATAAAAATTCCAAATGCATTTATGCCTCTTACCATCGTATCCTAAGATTGATTTAAATTACAGAATTTACGATTTTTCCTTGACTTTTTAAAAAAGGTTAATGGGTACAGAATTAAAATTTATAAGGTAATTAATTCATGGAATTAATATGACGATTTTGATCACGAAACAAGTAGCAAACATCCAAAGTTCATCATAAGTGTGAAATTGATTCACGAAACTCAATGAAACATAAACGTGGATTTCTAAAATATTATCTAACGAAGATTTTTTCCCTCGTTAATTTTTAAAAAACTTCTTTAGCATGAAATGAAAATACTGTACGGTATTATTCGAATAATGACGGCATTGCTTTTTAAAATTAATTGCTAATTTTTGTCTCTGGGTTCTTTAATAATATTACACTAGCAAGACAGAAATTTCTCTTTTCCTCCCAATATTTCAAAACGTTTTTGTTAATTCATCCTAAATATTTCATTTCATTCAATGTTGTATTTATAAAACCACATAATGTTTCCATGAAGCGCATTAAAGTAGAGAATTTATTTTACTGAACAATTTTCGAAATATATATGTTAAGCAAGATTAAATTTGCTGTATTACAAAAATAAAACAGCAAAGTAATGTTTCTGAAATTTCTAAGTAGAAAAAAAAATATGCAAAAGTATATTTTAATGTTTTCTCAGATACATAGCGATATAAATATTACAATAAAAAGTAAATCATATAAAAATGTTTTATTATCTTAGAATTCAATTTAACAGTGGTAACATGAAAGTTTTACAATAGAAATCTTCCTTTCTGCATTTTATTCATTTTTAAAATTTTCTTATTTGTATACGCGTGTGTTTTATTTAATTTCAGAATGAAACAATTACATAAATGAAAATAATAATAATAAATAATTCGAAGAATACACATATTTCATAAACACGAACAAATTCGAAATTAAAGTCGATATTGTATTATGTTTCGCCAAATGTTTTTCAGTCATTTGAGATTATTAGACAACAAAGGGGATTTTGTAATAGATCAGGTAATATAAAAAATAAAATAAAAACTTTATTTAATGTGTTGCAAAGAAAAAAAATCCCTTTGGTGGCGAAATCTATTCTTTGCAACGCATTACAGTGAACAATTTTTAGATCTTTACTAAATGCTTTTTTAACAGTTATTTAATTATACAACGTTTATAATTTATTCATTTTTTAAATTTTTGAAAAATTTTATTTACAAAATATATGTTTAAATAATTTTTAAATGAATTTATAAAGAATTGAAAAGTGCAATAAATCTATTTTTGTATAGATATAACGATTTTTACTTAGCACCGTTTCAAGACTTTTTGTTGTTATTAAAACGCCGACTTTCACTTACTAAGTAAATATATTAAATTGAATATTCAGTTACAAAAGAAATATCAATATAAGAGCTGTTTGAAAAATTTGTCAATGACATCCAGGAAGAGAGAGAATTTAATAATTTAATATATAGGTAGACGATTTTTTTTTTTTTACACGAATAAAATTTTGCCAATAGAAAAGAATGTTTTAGTTCAAAGTAAATTATAATAATGCAATGAATCATAATTGTTAACCAAACACGTAAAAATTAATAACTTTATCATACTTATATTAACATTTGCTTAAAGTTATTTTCTTTCTCTATATATGTATCAAATGAGATGAAATATATAATCCATTGAAATTAAGCAACAATTCTTATCTTACAAATAAAAAATTTTCGGTCTCGCTTAACGGAACCTATTCTAAACCCAGATCAATTGACGCAATAATACCTGAAGGAGGAAAAATTTCTCCGGCTTTATTTATTTTGTACGTGAACGATATTCCCATATACCACAACACTATTTTCTGCATGTACGCATATGACACATCGATATCTTGAAGCAATAGTCCAAAGGTTATCGGTCATGCACTAAACAGACGCCTAACGGAATTAAAAAGACTAGTATTTGGCTTGGAAAATTGCCTTGAATGTTTCGAAGACAGAGGCAATCTTCTTATTTAAAAACCATAGAAAAACTGAACCAGATGTTTATCTCCAAAACAAAAATTCTTCTAGCCCTGGAACACCAAATATCTTGGAGTAACGTTATATAAAAAAGCTCACTTTCAAACAACATTACACTCATTAAAAACAGCATTAAACTGAAGTTCATAATATTTACCTCCCAATCTCGCATAAGTTTACAATAAATAGACGTAATAAAATGCTTATAGACTATGATAATAAGACCTATTCTGACCTACGCTTACCCAGACTGGTCTTCACAGCGCAGATACCACAACGGATCTCCTTGAATAATCCAAAACTTCCAGGCTCCACACTATTCTTAAAGCTAACAGGTACACGATAAATACAGGTATATCAGAAAATCAATAAATTACCCCTCCCTTAAGACCTTCATAAAAAGACGTTCCATTATAAATTGTTTCATATAATTGATTTTTCAACAAATAGAACAATTCAAGCAAAGGAAAATTATACCCAAATCAGAAATAACCCCTACCTACACAGACTAGAAGAAATACTTCTCGATTAAACTTAAATTCTCTAAATCATTAACATTTAATAACCCTTTCCATCCAAAATGCCAAAAATCCCTAGTCCCACCTATGATCGATAGGAACCTTTCCTACCAACCAATCAGAATGCACTCTATCGGCCCCGTCGAGTAGAGGAGCAAGACTTCTTAACCTATTAGACTAAACAACTGAACAGGATTTCCACCTTCAACAGCTGCCTGTATCACACTTCTTTCGCCCTGAAAATATTTAAATTTTCAATGAATCCAATTATAAATTTTTAGAAACGGAATACTTCCGTTTCCCCTTAATATTTTAATTAAATAAGCTTGATAATTCAGATAAAAAGCAAAATTTCTGAAACAGCATATAAATTTTTTTTAATCTATTAAATTCTTTTCATAAATATATCCTAGATACATAAAATTTTTGTAAATATATTTTAGATATATTTACAAAAACCGAAGCTCTTTAAAATTTGTAAATACTTCAAAACTATTTTAAAATCTTTTTTTAAAAAACGCGTACGTATTCTATAGTAACTTTTTCGCATAATTTTAAATTAGTTCTCCCATTTTAAGATTTTTAAGACCCTCCTGGGCAGTCAAAGTTTAGTCTCAACAGAATTTGTTCCAGTCAGATCGGGTATAAATGCCCCAGAGGTTTAAGAAGCCAGAGAAAAAATTTTCCACAACACATATTCCCATCTCATGCTCCTACGATCTAATAAATTAAAAAACTGCGCAAAATATTTCTAATTTTTCAAAACTAGAGAATTTAAGATTCCAACAAAAACACACTTTTTTTGTACATAAAAAAGTACTGAAATACTCATTCAAGGAAAAACGATTATACAATTCCAAAAACTTTCAGAAGGTATTGTTGACATCAAAATGTTTTCTTCCTAGAAATTTAGCCAGGTCGGAGTTGAGAAAAATGGAATGATTTCAACATGTCATAAAATGGAAAGATAAGAAAGACCATAACCGAGAATCGTACATGTGTCTTTCGAGCAATGAAAAAGAACGGAGAGTATACATCTGTTTTTTCTTTCAAAATCACCAAATCGTGACGGTAGATCGTATAACTTGCTGATGAAATATTCCGTTTTGTTTTGGCATTGTTGAAGGAAAATGAAGAGAAGGGGGGGGGAGTCCTGTTTTGATTGTTTCTGTGGCAGAATATGGAATGGAAATATTTTTTAAAAATAAATTAGAATTGAGGAGATTATTGTTCTTTTCAATACCATATTTGAATTGGTTTATGACAGACGAAAATACTAAAGATGGTTTGTATATTTCAGTAGAATGAAACCGTAAAATAGCTATACTGAATTTATAGTGGGTTTTTAAAATAGAATTTTTGCAGCATAGGTAAACGAAAAACAATCTAACGTTTCAGTAAATCTCATTTTCTTTCTTCAATCATACCATAAATCCCTTTTCAAAACTAATTTATCAAGGTTTATTTATAAAAATAACTACTAACCAATCATACCCAGAAATAATTATTCTCTTCTCACAAGCTTGATTTGTAATAGTTTCCTTAATTTTCTCTTGAGAATAGAGGAAACTATAAAAAATCAATTACTCCCTCCTAAATAGCTTTATTTACATGGTTTAAATATTATTAGAAAAGTAATATTGTACTAGGAACATTTTGAATGTAATTGAATAAATATTATAGTGTATATGTTTTCATTAATAATAATTGTTATTGTTTTGTTATTCTATTTTCTTTGCATCTGGCCCTTTCATAACATTCTTTAAATGCAGAAGACTTTTTATTTTTCCTTCGTTTTGAGTTATTTCCATGAATAACTTATCTTTTTTTAATCAATATTTCCATTACATTTGAAAATAATTTTGTTTGGTGGTTGCAAAGAAAATGTGCTTCAAAAATTATTTATAGTAACCAAAGAAAAAAAAACTGATATTGGAAATTTTTATTTTTTGTATTTTTATAAATTAGAATGATGAATAAAACACGCATGGTTTGTATTTCAAAGCTACAACATCGAACAATGACATAACACAACGTTTTTACTTACAGTTTCAACAAACGACAGATCTCGTTATAGCAAACCGCAGGAAAGTGATAAGGCTGACATCTGATTTAGAGCTTCACTCACCAAATTTCAAACTACCATAGGAATTTAGATTGCATTTAGATTTAAAGAGTATCAGACCCAATTATTCTATAAGATGGTCTTTTCTGGAATCATTATAATACTATCCGTCTGCAGTGGCGTAGCACAAATGTGAGAGGCGGCAGGGAGAAGCCGAACTGGCTAATCCTGTCTGCAGCATAGACCATGGTCATTAGATCAAATAATTGTATTGCCATCCGGACTGCATATGTACTTATGCAGAATTTCAAGGCAAATGGACAAGTGGAAGTGGTTCGAAATATGTGAGGTAAGATTTGAGCTAAACAAATATACTCCCATTTATGTGAAGTTAAATAAAAACTTGTCAAATAGTTTATTCAAAATAAGAAAATAAATTTCACTTTTTGAATTTCGAAATGGAAATGGCCGGCCACTATCCGATGCGGTAATTTAACAAATACAATTATGTTTCAGTTTTGATTTTGAGATAGTTAATTTCTTCAACTTTTTAGTTATTTAGAAGAGCGGTGTAGCGTTAATATTGTTTACTTTATACTTTGGTAAAGTTTCACGAGAAAATCCGAATCTGTTAATTATTCTAAGAAAAGTTTGTTTTATACGATTCGTCGAATATATAGGAGTGTTAAGGTAAATGTTTGTTTCGTTTATTTTTAAACTTTTCAATAACTTTGCAGATTTACCCACGAAGAATGTTATTTATTCGTTTTACATATTAAGCGATAAATAATTTAATTTTTCGTTCGAGCGATGCAATCGTGATTTTTTTTTTTTTTATTTCTATATGGGGTGGCAAATTGAAGGTTCGTACCGGATAGCAGAATTCCTCACTACACCACTTTCCGTTTGGTCTTGATGCTCGTGAATTTATTAATAAGCCATGGTGATTCTACAAACAGAAATCCACATGCATTAGCTAAAGTAAAGAAACAGAAAGCAATTACTGTAAATGCTCGTTTTGAGCCCAAAAAACTTACCAATACCTTCCTTTTATCAAATTTATAGTTCTCCCAATTCAAATTTGCAGTTCAAATAAAAAGCCTTAACTCCATGAATGAAAAAGCAAATTGGATCACGAAGAGAATGGAAATTGAAAAACGAAATAAAATACAATGTCTAATATTTTTATTTATTTGTTTCAAAAATTTGAAATCGAATTCTTAATTCCATTCTATAAAAGCAATATTCAGCTTCATAGTCAGTCATAAATTAACTAAAACCATTTTTTTAACAGAAAAATGAACTTTCAAACGATAAAAAGAAAGGAAAGGGAAAAAAAAAAAAACCAGGATCATATTGATCGTAAATATTAAAGACAATTCGTCATGATTTCACGATAAAGATGCATTCGGTCATTTCAAGGTCAATACCCTGTCCCTTTATTTCCCAATTTTGGATTGATCTGACCTTAAACAACCTGTTCAAGATCATCTTCCCGCAGCTAAGGAACGCACTTACCAAGTCGTTCTTCTCTCACCTTCCATCATCTTCTTTGAGACAACAGCACACACAACAAAATGATTAAATCTATTTCTTAAATAGTTTAAAATGATCTGATTAAATTCCCATGGGGGAAAAAAGCGAACTCAAATATGGGGAAGAGAAGATAAATAAGAAGAAAATGGCATTTAATCATTGGAGAAAAGGACAGATTTTTCGACAAAACATGGAATATTAATAATTCCACAAACTATGACTATTTTTCCGAACTCGTGAATTTTAAACAAATTTTTAAAAATTTTAATCCGGTAGTATTTTGCATTTACTGCAAATGCAAAATCTCTTGAGCACGAAACCTGTTTTCGTGTAAAAAAATGTATGTTTAAAAACAAATTTAGAGGAATTTTAATGATTTTCTAAGAGCTAATTAAGGAAGTTAGAAATGTACGAAGGTCAATGACTCATTAAATATATATTTAAAAATAGTACAGCAATTTTAAAATGAGCTTTGGAAAATAAATTGAACATCGTGTCCGCAAAGTGCAGAATCATTAAGAAATGGTTTTTGTTTTCAGCAGTACAAAAAAAGAAATAATAAATATGGAATCGGAAATGGTTTTTAATACATTTCGACTAACGAATTCAATAACTCAAACAGGTAATTAATCTCTAACAAATGAATACATCCTTACCTTACAACGGATTTTGCAACAGAAATTCTTTACCCATTAAATCATTACGACAAAATATTTTTTTTTTTCAAAAAAAGTTGGAAATTGGCTTTGCTATTCTCATTTGAACACGTGTTAAACGTTCCCCCTTTTTAGTTATCGAAAAATTAGAATTATTCAAAATGAATATTAATTAGCGTAAAGTAAACGTACTTACAAGCCACAGACTTCACAGAAGCAATTACTATCAAGAAAAGAAAATAAGTTCTTAAAATTCCCAATGCATTTTTTTCCACAAGCAAAACAAAAACTTTGCCAAGGTTAACAAAAAAAAAAAAAAAAAAAACCAGACAATTCTGCCATAAATTCACTTATTAAATGAAATATCAAAATAAAAGCAAACGATAAATTTAATTAAGTAGACAACTACATTCTATTCGGATATAAAAATAAAAGCAGATGATAAAATATTAAATGAAATATATCTTTAGTAATGTAAATATACCTTAAGGCTCCCGTCTACCCACCATTTTGATTTCTTGGACATTGTTAGTCCTATGGAATTCCGACTTTAATCTCGGATCTTTACTATTTGTTCCATTTGAATGCAATAAAGTGCATCCGAATGAGCAAAAAATAATGAATGCTTCTGTGGAATTACTTTTTCCCTCCGATTTTTAAAAATATTTTTACCACTATTTTAATTATTCGTTGGCGTGACTTCCAGACCTTTAAAAAATATTTTTAAGAATCGGAGGAAAAAAGTAATTTCGCAGAAGCTTTCATTATTTTTTTTCCCTTTCGGATGCACTTTATTGCATTCAAATAGATCAAATAGTGAAGATTTGAGTGCAAATGTAGAAATTCCAAAGGATTAACATTACGTTCACGAAATCAAAATGGCAGCAAACTAAATTAAATTATAAAAATCATAATATATCATACGAATAATGTCAATCTTTTGAACCCAACACCATGTATCCTTAATTTTATGCCCATGAATTTTTATTGACGCCATTTCCTTAAAAAATATTATCACATGCTTGAGGTATGGTTTGGTTTTTATTAACGTTGGACCAGAAGCAACACGAGGGCTTTTAGCAACGGACCTCGTAATTTTGAGCCTCGGTCAAGTGACGAGGACGACAACTGAACTGGCACCCCCTCTCCTAACTTCCACACCACGCCAACAGGAGGACTTTGGAACTCAACGTGCATCAGCCTCGGCTATAGGGCGGGTCTTGGTGGCATCAAGGCTCGAACCCACAACTCAACAAAACCATCGACTGCGAATCCGATGCCTTAACCACTAGGCTACCGCAACAATAACAATAATCAATTATTTAACTAACAATTCTCTGCGTACTAATATTGCTAGAGCAGCAAATTGATAACAAATTCAACAGTTTGACCTATGGCCAGATTGACCACAGTGATCAACACCTGAAATTACCTCCCACTTTTCCATATCAATGTGACATTTTGTGAGAGTTCTTGAGTTCCAGTTGAGTTTAATAGCGTAGGTTTTATTTTAAGTGACGGTGCTTGGCGGAATTTAGTCTTCAATTCAGAACCGTCTAGCCACGAAGTTTACCTACGCACCCTGACTGAATGCATGGCGTTCACTAATGGTCACCAACATTGACTGTGTCCAATGACCAATGTCGTTCACAGATGGTCAATGGACATGGTTTTACAAATTTAACTATATAAAATTTAGAAAGCAATACATTGATAGAAACCCCCCCCCCCGTCATGTATGGGGCTGATGTATGTAAAATCTATCGAGGCTCAATATCAAGATGCGGAAGTTTAAAAAGTAAGGCGCAAGTTCAGGTGTTGTCTTCGTCACTTTGTGATTAGTACTGCTTACTAACGTCGCACTGAGAAGCAACATGAAGCATATCGGACCTCGTAATTTTAAGGCTCGGTCAAGTGACGAGGAAGGTACCTGAGCTGGCACCTCCCTCTCAGAACTTCCATGCCAATGAGAATACTTGGGACCTTTATCAGATTTAACGGATATCAATCCCACTAAACGGCAAGTCTTTAGTGATATCAAGAGTTCGAGCCCCCGACTCTGAGGAAACAACACAGGCTGCGAGTCTGCGTCCATAACCACAAGGCTACCGCGGCCACACTCTTCATGTTGGAACATAATACCTCCCCCTCCATGGGCTGTACCGAATGTGGCTTGCTGTGGGTCTGGAGACTCCACGTCGTTTTAACCGACTTTTAAAATGAACTTTTTAATGTTTCGTAATGGGACTGCTAACTGTAGAAGATTCGCAGTCGAATGCGTAGCACAGTCTACAAGTTAATTGGCTAAAATACTTATACGACTAGGTATCCAACAAAATTCAATAATATAATTCCTGTGATACAAGTACGTATGGTATCTCCGATGTACATATGGGATCTCAACAAGGTGACTGATCGTCAAAATTGTCCAATGTTTCCAAGACATTCACGTGGTCAGTATGTATACAGAAGCCATGAGAACTGGAATAGTCGACTTATTTTATGACGTAGTAAGTGGCGACATCTTCGGCTGCTTAGATATTGCAAGAAGTGTCCGGCGGATAGTTAGCTGTATGTGGCGCAGACTTTTTACAGGAACATTTTCTTTCTTTCTCGTTAAGGTTGTGATGAAAAGTCATTATTATGATTATGAGAAATGGTTACGCAATAATAATGAGCAAAAATATTTAACCACTTCATTCGAGCTTTAAATAAAAATTACCAAAATTAATAATGTGGAGCAGTTAACTAGTTATACACTCAAGAGCCAAAACATTATGACCATCTGTCAATAACGAGTTGACCCACCTTTGGCGCGCAACACAGCTTCAACCCACCTTGGCAAGGATGCCACAAGTCCTTGGTAGATGACCGGAGACAGATTGTACCAGATGCTTAAACAACGGTCACACAAATCCGAGGTATTGCGAATTGGAGGTCTTTGAACTCTGAGTTGCCGTCCCATGACATCCCAAATGTGTTCTATAGGATTGTGATCCGGTGAGTTAGGCGGCGGCCAGGACATTAACTGGAATTCAGCATCATGTTCCTGGAACCACTCCAACACAATTTTAGTCTTGTGACATGGGGGGTTGTCCTGTTGGAACATTCCATATCCAACTGGAAAAACAGAGGCCATGTAACACATCATTGCGGACCATTGCTGTGCAACTGGTCCGCAATGATGTTCAGATACCCTGTAGAATTCATGGTCTGCTCTACCACAACCACGGGTCCCAGAGAGGCCCAAGAGAACGTCCCCCAAAGCCTAATACCGCCACCACCGGCCTGTGTATGACCTACTGTACATTGAGGGAGCAACTGTTCGCCTGGAAGAAGGCGTATCCTGACTCGGCCATCAGCGTGATGAATGACAAACCGTGATTCATCTGACCAGGCAACTCTCTCCCTCTGATCCATGAACCAGTCGCGATGTTCCCGGGCCCAGCGCAAGCGCAGTTGGTGATGACGCTTGGTCAGCAAAGGCCCACGAGAGGGACGTTTGCTGCGTAGCCCCATATCCAACAGTGTCCGCTGAACAGTATGCTCCGATACTATTCTACTTGGCCCTGCATTGCATTGGGCTGTAAGATGAGCCACTGTCTGGCTCCGGTTTTGCTTCGCCATGCAAGACAGTCTCTGACGACCTTTTTCTTTGATAGCGTGTGGACGTCCAACACCATGTCGTCTACTGCTGGTTTCACCGTAATTCATCCACTTTGCATAAGTACTGACAACTATAGATCGCGAACAACCCACGAGTCGTGCAGTTTCGGAAATATTTGTTCCGAGCCATTACAATCTGCCCTCTATCAAAGTCGCTTAGATCCATAGCCTTTCCCATCACACACAGAAGTAAGTCTCTTCTATCAACTTCTCACTACAATTTTACTTCCATAGTAAAGCTCATTTACATACACCGCAGTTCTTTTACAAAGAGATGTTCGAAGAAGTAACCTCAAACATCGAAGTAAAGTAGCCTCAGAAATTAGTTAAAGAGAAAAAAATACAACCAAAAACTCGTTATAACGCTGTCTTCGCTAGAGAATAGGGCCAAATTCGAAACGCTTTTCAGATAGAAAAATGCTACAACATAATTATTCTTCATTTCACTATCCTACAAACAAGAGTGCGGTTCATTATACTTAGCATTTTAATCTGAACCAATTAATTTTTTTTTTATATATATAAAATGTGCTCTGTATTTCGCCTCCTATACTCTGTAAAGCTAAACAGAATTTTATAAAAATTAAACAGAGAAAAAATGGCTAATGCTAAATTTTAAAAACATATAATAAATGGCTGAATGAGTTAAACCAATGGCTCCTAATGGGGTTGATATCGCTCACCGATGGGAGTTGAAGGTATATATGGGACGTTTTGGTCCAAGGCTAATTTAGGGGGTAATGAAGATTGACTTTTTCCCCTAGGGAATACTCACTAGAACGTGCTGAAAAGCTTGATCAATACTACAAATCATATATCACATGTTGCCACAAATAATTCTAAATGCTTTTTAGGCAAAATCAATCTATATTTAAAAAACGCAATGGAACAATACATTTATGTTTTCAATACATGTACGAATCACAGCATGCGCAGCGCATCACAGTGGCTGCGGTAACCAAGGGTCGCGATTCCATTTAAGACCCGCCTTCTAGCGGGGCTGTGGCAACGTTAAATGTTGTCGAGGACCCAAGTCCTCCCATTAGGCGAGGTATGGAAGTTTGGAGAGAGATGTGCCAACTCAGTGTCGGCCTCGTCCCTTGACTCTGGTTTAGAATTACGAGGTCCGTTGCCAATTGTCTTCGTGTTGCTTCTTAGAGAGACATTAAACAACAATCAGTAAATGAGAATGACAATATGAGTGCGTGTGTTTCAGCTCGATCAACTATGCTTAAATTTAAAGGTTTGCACAGGTCATGACGATATTAAAGCTCCCGCCGATATGCTACCACGATTTTGTGAGCGTTATGCTAATCTTATAAAGTTTACTACTTTACTTCTCAAAACAACATTAATATGATTGCATGGAATGAAACGCATTCAATAAAGTTTATTTTTTTTATAAAGGAATGTTTCTGCGTGGTTAAGTACTTTTTCTGACCTCTGGAAATATTTTTAAATACTTATTAAAGATTTGAAACAATTTTCAAATCTTCTTCGCCGAGAATTTTTTTTTTTTTTTTTAATAAAAAGGAGGCTTAAGGTTAGAAATCTACGAGTTACACTGTCATAAAATTACTTGCAGATTGGAGCATTTTGTATCGCGTAAAATTTGCTCTGGGTTTGGCTCAAAATATGTGACATGAGGCGGAGACGTCCATTGAAACAAGAGTATAAAGACACAAACTGAATTTCGCCCCAACGTAAATTTAATTTCTTCAATATGAAATTTCTAGGGTGAATAATCACCTAATTTTTGTCGATGATTTCCTAATTTTAAAATAATGAGAAAACTCCTTTAAATAGCAATTCCCACTGAGCAAAAGAAGAGAAAAACAAATAGTTGACAAAACATAAGATGATATGAATAATTCATCGAGAAAAAGAAAATGGTCATTCACGTCCAAATCGTTTAGCGTGATTGTTTACCTCCAACCGGTAACACGACATTTAAAAAATTCGTTTCATTCATTAAAGACAGGTTTCATCAAGCTTACAAATGATGCTAATTTTTATTCTCAATTCGTACATCGTTCCGTCCGAAGAATACTACCAAAATAGATAAGAATTCGAAAAATGGAATGAAATACAAAAAAAAAAAAAAAAAAAAAAAAAAAAATTCAATGTGAAACGTTATCACATGTTTACGAGCGAACTTGAATAATAACAAGAATAATAATCCATTCACACACCCCACCATCATTAAGATGATAACGAAGATTCAAGAAAAGCTCCCGAAGTTTCGAAAACACCAAATAGTACAACTGCGTAGTTAAAAAGTCAGAACTAGAAAGCATCGCTAATTCCCTCCGCTCAGCTTCTAATTTTTTTCCTCCCGCTGAGTTTCAGGGTTAGTTTTTTCACACGAATTATCTCTAGCGTAATTCGAAACACACCAAAATAATAATAATAAAAAAAAAGAGCACAAACCGAAAAAGAAAAAATCGCCACCCCATCTAATTCTCTTCATATCAAGCACCACAAAAATAACCCCTGTCGCTTATTACGGAAGGAGACACATACCATACGGCTGGGTTTTTTTTTTCATGGCTTACAATTTGTACACAACAGAGACAATAATAAAATATGAACTTCCGACTACGTCGCTGTGAGAATGGAATGACGCATTCTTAAGAACTTTCACTCTTGCAAATTAAGTGAAGGACATGGAGATGGTATTTTTCAGTAGTCATCCTGACTTTTTTTCTTTTTACAGTGGCATCTATATATGTATCCTAATTAGCAACAAAGGGTTACCACTTAGGAATGGTGCGAGACTAATGGCTAAACGAGGTGTGGGATGGTGAATGCTGTTGTGTGGAGCAATTGTCTGGTTTTCCGTTTACTGTAGTGGTTTGTTAAGGCAATTATAGGAATGATAACCATCAGTGTTAGCATCCGTTTCGTTATCTTATCAAAGAAAAATATTCATTGTCAGATAGACTGGCATTCAAAAGCACCAAGGATAATGAATTTTTTTAAAAAATAAGATGCAAGGTTTAAGTTAGAATATTGAAGACATGCAGCGATTTCTAGATGCCGATAGTTTGTCTTGAAACGTACGTCATGGTCCTCTCTTTATTCACAAAGTGGCTGAGACCGCATCTAATTTTATTCATTTCTTTACATCAGGAATTCTAAATCAAAGGTTGATAGAGGTTTCGGAAGTCCGAGGAAAATTTTCTGCAGATCTATTCGCTATGAAAAATGTTGGAAAAAATCAACTAATTACGTTTATTATATCATAGATGTTGCTGTCCTGTTTTTAAACTATATGAAATAAATAACAGTGGTATTTTCTTTGTTATCAAAAATACTGCAATGCAGTTTAATGTTCTTAAATGTAAAAAAAAAAGAAA
Source organism: Nephila pilipes (assembly GCA_019974015.1). Lineage (NCBI taxonomy): Eukaryota > Metazoa > Arthropoda > Arachnida > Araneae > Nephilidae > Nephila > Nephila pilipes. The sequence continues at coordinate 921,509 of BMAW01082967.1, read as the reverse complement.
GAAAAATCCTGATTTTCACATTGATGCTCTTTAATAATTAAAATTTTGCTTGAAATTATTTTTATTAAAAATATTATTATTATCTACCGTGCTAAAAAGAAATACTGAATTATATTTTATCATATAATTACAAATACTACCATAACTTTGCATTATGAATAAATTAAACTTACACAGCTAAGCAGGGAAGGGGATCCATGGAGTCCTCACCTCAACAATTATTAAATTGTTGGTGTAAAAGCATTGCTTTCCATCTACAATTCACGTTTTGGACATTCTCATACACAAAGAATTCTGACTCACTGACTATATTTAATTGTCTTTCTGCATAACGGGGAATCCGTAAAAATAGATGTCCTTCTCAAAAATGGTCAGTATTCTTTAATTTATTATTTAAAGGATTAATAGAATAAATGGTTCTTACGGCCCTGCTCACTTGTATATATAAAATGAGTGAGAAGGGGGGGGGGAATAACGAACCAAACTAACATCTAAGATGTGGGGTAGGCCCAAATACTCCTTCAAAACTGACACTAGAAAAAATTAAAGTGCGTTATTCCCAATTAGACTGAGTTATGAGTAACTGAGAAATTATTCATGCATTAGAACCTCTTAGTTTGTAAAAAACACGAGAAACCAAGCGAGGCCCACAGAATATAGTTGACAACAAAAAGCAGCAACTCGATTATTCAGCATGATGATCTTTGTGAATTTCCAGACTCGAACCTATAGCCAACAAGATATCTAATTCGCCGTTACTGCAACGAGACTAATGTGGTCCACTAAAAATATTTAAATTTCTTTTATATAAAAAGGAACTACACCTGAAAAAATCTTGATTGTTTCTGAATATTATTTTTCGTTATAGAATTGTACTTAACCGCTAAGTATTACGATAAACTCAAAAGTTTTTTCACTGAATCCAAATCCTTCCAGTCGCTTACCTTTGCACTCAAATTCAAACAATCTAACGAACCCGCAGATTCAACAAATTCAAACGAAATAAAATGACAAAAAGATTACAATCGGAAGGTGGCATTAAAGCAACCCTGCCTTCAGGAACTTCCGTTTGACGCATGCCCACGGCACGTCAAAAAAAGCCTACGCACCAGAAAAAGTTCTAAAATGCGTGCAAAATCATCGAATCCCGCATTCCTCGGAACAGGCTTCATTTCCTTCGGCTGTCGGTCATACTCTGAACAAAAAAGATAAAAGTAGCTTATGGAAAAGAGAGAGGGTATTCGAGGAGTAAAAATGATTACTCATGCGAAATCAGGCGTTCTTTCGCCTTGTTTCATTCAGTTTACTGAATACGCCCCTATGAAGCTTAAAACGTGAGTACGGTAGTGAGCGGTTACAGTTTCTCCATTGTAAGAGTATTTATATGGGTAAAGTGTTTCTTGTAGAGCACAAAAGTTGTAAAATAAGTTACAATGTAATATTTTCTGGGATGGATTGAAATTTGTTTATGCAAGCAGTGATTATACAAAAGCCTTTCTCTAAAATATTGTTATAAGTTCTTAAATCCAAACACAAACAGAATTTAGAACAGTCCGTTGAATATCACCACTCAGTTGATTGGTTTTAAATTTATATATTTCCATTGCTATACGTGAGCTACTAGCAACGAGTATCATACTTCTACAGCACAGTCAAGGAAAAGAACGGCACCTAAGCAAGTATCTTACTTTCTTAAATTCAGCACTACACCACGTGAGGCCTTTAAGATCAAGTTTAACTTGCATCGGCCCTACTTTATTCCACAAGACGGACATGCTAGACTCCTCTGGCATGGTGCTTGAGACCATAACCAATGGGCTACGGGGATAACGAATAACACCAGTCAATAAATAATAGTAATGTGAAAAGTAATTCATTTGAATAGAAAACTTCTTAAAATTCACTTCAGTTTCATCAAAAAATACATCTATATTCAATAGCACATATAGAGAATTATTAGCATAATTTATAATTAAAATTAATAAACAAACTTAAAATTGTAAAATATTAATTAAACCTTGTAAGAGCTGATGTTCAGTCACAAGATGATGCTTTCTCAATTAACAGTCCAAACAAAGCAATTATATCTTTGAAAGTTTACGAATTTGATAGATTTGATTACAGATTTGATTTATTTAATCGATGCTAAATCAGATCAATATAATGAGCTCCTGACGAAGCATCTCCTAATTTCAAATTACAAACAGGTGACAAAATGGCATTTGATTTGGTGTCTCCCTCTTGAAACTTCTACACCCCATGCCCCATTGCACGACTGAATTGAATTTAACATCCAATTGTCATCATTATTCAACACAGGATACGAAGCTTGTGACTGGTATCAGTCTGGGAGTGGTTGAATGAATGTAGGGTTTTATGGCGCGCAAGAGCCAAAACAGGCTATGTTGTCAAACAATTGTTAAAAATAACAATTTTTTAATTTTATAAGTACATTAAAAACAAGGCATATGCAAAAGACAATGAGTGCTAAAAAAGAAAATCGATACAGGTAAAATATTAAATCTGGTATCGAGTATAAAACTAATTTTATGTAAATGAGCAAACAAAATCATGCTGCCGTGCACACGACAACATTTTTTAAACATATTGAAAAAACATATGGATGTCTTTAACACCGATTGAAATAGCAGTTCCAGTTGCATTAAAAATTTCCTAAATTGACGTTGAAAATGCTTCTGAAATGGAGGAAGAAAAGCTGTATGGTTTGAATACGCTAATGCTGTATATCATAAGCTGTATGCTTGAGGGATATATACATATATATCCCTCTTTTCAGAGTACTTTGACTATATATTTTCCTTATAGTTAGTGGATAAACGGAAGTTGTTTTGGCTAGCACTATGTGCAAAGAAAACTATAACTAGGCATGAAGTTCCATTTCTCTCACACAGTCTAGCTCAAATTAACAAGAGTCTCTAGAAAAGAGTTGCCTAAAAGGTAACGAACGGTGTGGATGCATAGGAAGACATAATGAATTTGGACTATGATTCAAGAAAACTGAATGACTAAGAATTTAAAATACATTGGACGACCGCAAAAAAAACAAATTTTGATTTTGCATCTAAAGTTTTCAGCCGCAAGAGTTCACAGACGGTCAAAGGAAAAGTTTCGTCCATATATTCTCAACAAGGAGTTTTCCTTACTAGAGGTGACCCTACATTGTTTTGGGAGTGGTACAATATTCAAGGTGTTAGGCTTTCTGTAAACATCTTGGTGCCTCAACTGAAAGATTTTTCACAACCACTCCTTTTATTGGAAGACCAAATTGAAGATTCGTGTTGACGTTAAAGAAAACCATGATAAAGTTTTAAGGTGATAATCGAAGAAATAAAATGATTTTATGAAAACCATACAATTCTGAGCACTTCAATTTAAATAATGACACATTTCGTTATCAAATGCCTCTTGAAACTGAAAAAGAGGCGGAGAGAGAGAGAGAGAATAAGAACGATTACAAAAATTAAAGCCTCAGCATGGCACATAATACCAATTTCAAACAAAAAAAGTCCTGATTTTAATTTGCGAACTATCTTTTACTTATTGATAATTGAAAGATAAAGAAATGAAAAATTAGAAAAATAAATTGATAACATAAAATAAAACTTATGATGAGACGTAATTTTGGACAAAAATATGTTTTGCAAGATATTTAATAACACATTTTTTCCCCGCATGAGCTATGAAATATGTCCAATAGTTAATCTAGCAGATGATCCTCGTGATGTTAATATAAAATTATTATGATCAATATAACTATTTTCCGCATACAAGAGGTTGAAGTTATTAATATACGAGGTTGGTCCAAAAAAATTCCTGCTTTTAAGGGCACATGAAGTTGTAGTTGTAATCACTGTGTGTTGCCATCTCTTAACAAATAAAATATTAAATCAATTTTAACTCTGATTCATTGGTTGATTTTCATTCAGCAAAATCAAAAATTTATTGATGCCACGTCGAGTCGTCACTTTACGTCAAGTTGTCATCGTTTATGAGACCTGGATTCCTTATTATATACCAGATACAAACAAGAATCAAAACAGCGGATTGCTTCTAGTGAATCTGCTCCAAAGAAGGCGAAGACGGCCGGAAAAATTAGGACGACGAAAAGTTTGGGCGATACGTCGACTTAGGATTTCTTAGAAAAAGGAACAACGATCAATGGACAACAAATATTGCAGTTAGTTACCCGACTCCTACTACCCATTCCTAATGCTCCATTTCACATTCCTAGATTGGGTATTTCTTGAATCGCTCTCGTATTTATTAAGTTTAAGGATAAATCAAGTATTGACACTGTGAAAACCAAAAGGAAAATCTTTCCATGTTTATGTTTTTTAAAATGTATTTTTTGAAAAGAATAAATATAATCTGGATTTATGACGCAATAAGGAATATCAGGGACTAATAGAAAAAATTAATGTTGAAAATATTAACACTCATGAATTCAAAGTAAAAGAAAAATGTAATTTATTAAAAGAAACGTAATCAGGATTCTGAGCATCATTAGGACTTTGGGCAGATAAATTATACATTCATGTCATACCTTTTTCATTTTATATTTGATTTAATGGGAACAGAGTCCGAACAAAGGCAGGTACGAAAATAAGTGTAAGCTAAATTTATTTTTAAGTGTAGGAGGAGGCACATGCGTTTCCGAGTATTCTCACATTAACCCATTTATTTCTCATCTAGGTGAAAAGAATTTCTAGAATTTTATTGTTATTAGCATGAACAAGACACCATAGAAAAGAATTCTCATTACGATTTTCCCTCTAACATACTCCAATTTACAACAAAGCCTATTAAAATATTGTAATAAAAGGATGTCTAAGAATCAGTCAATTTTTCTTCATCGATTTCTGAAGAATACTTTCCAGGCAATGAATTAAAATCCACGTTTTTAAGAATTCGAATAATCCGAAGAGCTCAAAATTCTTCTCGCTCCACTAGATATGGCTATGCTGCACCAAATAAGGTATAATTGTGATCTTGATGCTTGGGAACGAGGAAAGAAAGTTAAAAATGATTGACACAAGAAGGAGGGTCGACAATAAAGAAGGATCGCTAAGGAATCCAGAGGGCCCGTCACCCGCGTTTACCAAAGGCAGTAAATCCAAGGGAAAGAAGAGATCACTTGGGTGCCTTCGGGCTATCTCACGAAGGTAAGCCTCGGAGGACATCTTTGGGCAGCAAATGTAACATAATTTCCGTATTGCGAGACAGAACTGTATTGTTCGAAATTGAGTTATATTCGTTGAGATATGGAGAAAAGATATGATTCAAGATACCGTATTACATGTGTGTGAGTGTGCCGTATTACATACCATATTCCATGCTACAGGTATTCCATATTACTTGCTTTAAGTTGAATACGTAATTCCTAAAATAAATACTCAATTAAAAGTCTCAAAAGCAATAATTTTTCTTAAAACAGCGGGAAAAGAGGATTATTTAAGTTTTTACACTTGGAAAGGCACGTTTAATCAGCCTCACGAGTAGTATAACCTTGGACAAACATTTGACGTAACGAATGCAAATAAAAATGAAATTAGCATCTCCAGACGGAAAACATGCAAAAAAAGAGTAAACATTCCTTATATGATATATTTTACAGCTTTATTTAAGAGTAGTTACTTCCCTCTATAGAAATGAATATGTTTATACAATTACATCGGTTTAGCCGTCTCAAATATAAAGGAAAACGAATCAAAAAGGCGAAATTCGGCTCTTGAATTAAACCATGATAAAAATGCATTGTTTTCATTTTTAAAAAGCTCTTTAAAAGATTTATTAAATCGTTCTTTGGAAATGGCGATTCAGGTTGCCTTTTCTTCGAATTTTACAAGCCAAGGGCGGTGTCGTCAGAAATATGCGACTTACGAAGGCGTTTATTTGCGTAAATTTTCCAGAAAGCGGACTCACTCCACTGATTAGGATAACGATCGACAATGAATATGAATAAGCAAAGGATAAAAAAAGGAGGAAAAATCGTGAATTAAACGCAGTGTCATACTACTTTATTTCCAACCCTTTCGAAACTATCTTTCAGGTAGGGTGGGGGAAAGTATAAGATGCTAGCATATTCTTTTCAGAAACGGAAGGTAGATGTTTGTAAAGGTACATAAATAATGCCATGGGAAAAAAATGAATGGAATTGTGTTTTTAACCAGAGAAATATTTGATGATGGAGTGTTCATTCATAAAGTTTCCCTAAATTTGTTGGGTTTGATGTTGAATGAGAGAAGGTTGTTGATTCATTTGTAAATTGGAAGAAAAGGAAATAGTACTTGGATTCACTTTCATTCATAAAAATTAAATTCCGCGTGGTTGTCTTATTTGTAATAAACGTGAAATTTATAATGTTGACCCAAATATACAATAAATTATGACCGCGAACGAGTGACCTATAAAATATGTTAAGAGAGTTTTAAAAAAATCGCAGACTTCTATAAAAATGAATTAAAAATTACATGTATAAACAAAATATTAAATAAATAATAATCTTTCTTAGTTTTTTTTAGTTTTTATTAACATCGCACTAGAGACAACACGAGGGCTATTGGCAACGGGCCTCGTAATTTAGAATCTCGGTCAAGTGACGAAGACGACACCGTAGCTGGCGCCCCCCTCCTAACTTCCACACCAAGCCAACGGGAGGAATTTGGGCCCCGAGAGATTTAACAAGCATCAGCCCTGGCTACACGGCTGGTCTTTGGTGACCAAGGCTCGAACCCGCGACTCAACGAAAACCGCCGGTCATCAGTCTGAAACCATGACCACTAGGCTACCGCGACCATAATAATCAATCATTTAACTAACAATTCTCTGCTTAGTAATATTCTAAAAGCATTTGCACGAAATTTCAATTAGAACAACCAGAAAAAACAAAATTTGTTAATATTTAAATCTGTAATAATATTCATATTGTTTTTTTAAGAATACTTTTCCTCTATATTAATTTCACATATGCTTAGAGAAGAGACTAAGCATAGAGAAAAATAACGGATTGAAAGAAGGGAAAACTTTTTGCTTTCTGCTGATATAAAATAAAATTAGTTACAATAAGAAAAAAATAAGAATAAAAAAATATTCCATATAATTATTATTTATCACAACAAAATGCTTAATTTCTACGCTTTAAACTTTCATGATAAATAGACCTAAAGAATATGAATAATTAAACTGAAGCTTCCAAAAAGCAATTTTCAAACAAGGCATTGAAAAAGTATAAAATATTGATGCCTTTTTTTCGTAAATTATAAATGTAATCTTGATCTTCCCCAGGAAATTAGCAATTCTTTTAATAATTTCAACGTCTCGCAGGGTCAGAGCAAATTATTAAGCGTGTTAATACAAAACAGATATTTTTATTAATGCGAAAGGATCTACGAAATGAATTATGATCGCCTTCGGTCGCAGGAAACGTATTTATCGAAAAGTGATGTATAACACGTCACAATTTACCCCACCCCTTTCAAGAACGTTCTAGGAAGAAAAAAAAATCAAGTGTATCTACTTTGCATTACTAATGAAAAACGTGAACGCTACAAAATTCTATTGAAAAAGGCTATGTATTCAAAAGTTCAAATTAAATCAAAATTTGAGTCTCGTCTCCGAATGGTGTAAAAATATACTCACATAATCTTGATTTACAAAACTGATACATTTTTCGAAAATTTACTCGGTCTCGTGCAAACTGAAATTGTGTAAAAAGGATGCGAAATTCATTAAAAAAAATAGGATTCAGATTGTTTATTAATATGGCACCGAGAAGCAACTCAAGTGTTGTTGGCGACGGACCTCGTAATTTCGAGTCTCAGTCAAGTGACAAGGACGACACCTAGTGTCAGTGAAACTCCATCTAGAGCTCCTTTTTTTCTGCCTACTAATCACAATTTTCGGGGATTTTCCCCGTTTTCACCGCAACTATATAAGCTGTCTGCGTAAGCCAAGCCACCAAGGGTGGTTCTTCCATTATAGCTGGGCAGTATTAATAAGTAATTTACTTAAAATATCACCCAAGTGTTATCATCTTGACTGAATAAACCTAAGGGATTGCCTCTTACTTGTTTCTTTTAATCGATAACGCAAAATTATCCAAGATGTATCATATATATGAGTAATAGTAATAATTTACTATTAAATTGTGTGTTATCGCATTTATAGTTTCCAAAAAAAAAAACTATCATCAAATGAATTTCATTGAAGACCAAAATTATATCATTTAAACTTAGGTTATAGTGAACTTTTCACTGGGGCCGCAGGCGGTTTACTATAACAGGGTTCGACTGTACCACTTTTTCTTCTAAATGCAGGTTCAAAATTTGTTACAAATTACTTACTATTTATTTTTGAATGAACATTCCATTATAATGCAAACAATTAATATCAAACTCCCCTCAATTCTATTACTTTTGAATGTGAAATGATCTCAATTATCACATTTAATTAGACTGCATAAAGTGAGTTTAACTAATAACATCAAAACAAACTGAATTACATAAAATCTGGTTCAGTTTTTAATTAATATTTGTATTGATTAAAAACATAAATTTAAATATTAATATTAACATAAATTTAAATTATATTCTTTTTTCTCCTCTAAAGTAATTTTTTGCCCACGCCCCGGCATGATAATAATTCTGTACATAGGTTTAGTTGTATTAGTGTTATTTATAGTTTTACATTTTTTCTTCTATCATAAACTACAAAAAATAGCACAAAAAACCCTCAACTGTATCTAATTATGGGGATTTTTTTTTTAAAAAATGACCATTTATTCAAATCCTTATTCGATGAACAGAATTATGAAGCATATCCACAAGAGCCAAAAAAAAGTTTCAAAACTAAAAAAATGATTTTAAAAAAATCCTTAGCGTTTTACGTACATGAACATCATGAAAAATAAAAAGCTGAGAAAAAGTAATTTAAATTCTTGAAAGTCAATGAAATGATTCATCACACTTTCATTTTATGGGGAATTATGTCCTTTCGCGTAACTGTGGAACTTATATTTATTTTAATTTTGATTTAATAGTTATGATAAGAAAGTATTTCTTTCGAGTTAGGAAAAGAACACTGTAAATTAAACTTCTTCGCCTTCTATACCTCACTAACACTTCAGTTCAATCGCTTGTAAAAGTGACATTTTCATTCATATTCGATCATAAAAAGGGAGGGTGACGGATTGGTAGGCTGCACCTGCTTGGGTAACAGTTGCCCAACCCATAAGAAAAAAGTGTAAATTGTAAAAAGTGTACGAGGCTTAATTGAAAAGTAATACCTCCATGACTCTAACATTTTCGTTACCTATGTTTTAAAATGCTTGTTGTACCTGAGAACTGTATGTGTCGTCTATGTAATGCACTTGTGTTTTTGTATCTAGGTATCACTGGTGAGCAGATAATAGAAGAGGAGGGCAAGAAGAGAACGATTCACCTGATGAAACGAGGTGTTATTGCACTCGTCCTTGCGATTTTCTCCTCTTTCCTGAAGATGAGAAAGCACCTTTTGCAGGGCATTACTTTCGTTCTGAAGACGAGGTGAAACTGTTATTTAAGTCTGGTGTCGACAATAACCACAGAAATTCTTCTCCGACGGGTTTGACGGACTACTTACGCGTTGACGCAAGTGCTTGGAAAGGGTTATGTCGAAAAGTAAATAATGAATTAATTAAAGGATACAAGTGCCTTTCAGATACAATATGAAAAGTGAATATCGGGTAACAAACGAAAAAAAGTTATAGCCACGGAAGCATTACTTTTCAATCATACCTCGCAATTTCACAGGATTACGCTAAATTTAAATTCAATAGGATGAGGAGGTAAATTCTGTAATGTTATAGGTGCTCTATAACTGAAACACCTTTGTCTTCGCTGTTATACTTTACTTTCAAAGCTTCCACCACCACGCCTTCACGACAAAAAAGATCTAATAAACTTAAACATGTTGCAACTGTTATTACTCCATATATCGGCATGTAGATTAATAGAATCTGAACTAATTTGCTCGTATATCAACTGAGCTGCAGCTATCCGATCAAAGCAGCATTAGAATTATTATAAAAATGCGGAAAAAACGAAACATTATCGAATGTAAATTTACAGCAATATTAATTAATGAAATACAACTGTTTAGCACAAATATGTATAAAGTTTAAATACGAATAAATGTCCATACAAGTCATTTTGAAACGCTGATGACATTCTCATGATTATTTGTAACGTACACTTATTACAACAACTCATTTCAGTTACGAATTTGCATTTCAAAAGTGGGCGGGTTATTCAGCGAAACGATTATGGAAATGATGTAATTCTATGATTCATTATAATCCTTTATCACTGTCATTTCTTAAAAACAAATTAAGGCATAAGTTGTCCGCACCTTGACGATGCGAATGTACCATTGTGATTTCAGAGTATAAGTCTTTTCTAGACGAAGTTTCGATTTAAAAGCCCAATTATCTATTGATATTTTTAAACATAAAATAAACATACTACTTTAATATTAACGAAAAGTTGTGCTGTTGTCATATGTTGCTACTGAATAATGGAAATTAACCCCAATAAAATATATATGATGTGTTAGAATTTAAATAAAGATTTAATGTCAAGGATAGTGTCAAGGATGGATGATAGTTAAAAGCTATTGTATAAATAATTTGGATGGGAAAAATAATGGAGATCACATAACACAAGGGAGAAAATTATACATTTTTATGAATAAGGCTGGCTGTGGATCTAAAAACTGTAAAAAAAAATTACCGATAAAATATCCTAGAGCCTTCGAAAAAAAAATCATTACAAATATTTTAAGAGATATAAAAATTGCAATAAATGCATGGAGATTCATAATTTAAAAACAACAACTTTAAAACTAAATTAGCAATTATCCTCTGCATAGCAACAGATAAAAATGAATTCTCGAAAATATTCTGGACTATGAGTCCTAGTTAGATTTTCGTTAGCAATCTCCGTAATTTTTAATTGATTGTTTGAAGACGTTTTTTTAAGCTTGAGGAATAAATAAAAGTCAGAAGAGACCAAATCACGACTTTAGGGAGGATGTAGCAGAATTTTCCGTAGCCAAGAATCCAAGACGTTACAAGCGTCATGAATCGTATAAGAGGCCTCGCGTTATCATGCAATAGCAAAATTCCCTGGGACAGTTAATGGGTCTTTGCTGCGAATAGCCTCATTAAATTACAAATAACGCCAGTACTGTATACTGCAGTAATTTCGGGAGCTAGCTAGCATCCCATCCCCCTAAAAAAACGAATTATTGGTTCCACTACTTTTTTGGATCATTTATTCAGTTTTATCGCTTTTTAAATATATGCCAAACATCCTGGTTGATACAAATGGAACGAATGCTACAGGAACTAACTGTTATGAGACACTATCAACACTGTTGGCGATGGTGTGAACAATGTATTTGAAAATAATAAAATAAGAAACCTTATTTTCTGATATACTCTTTGTTTCGCAGAAAAATAAAAAAAAATATCAAGAAATTAAAAATATGAAATTTGAAAAACAAAAATGGAGAATATATTAGATGTTGTAACAGTTTTTAGACTATTGAGCTGGGTTATTCTAGAATTTTATATTATATTTAGTGGTTATTAAAATGAAATCGATAACATTGATTTCAGATCAATTGTCCACCAAAAATTATTTTATTTCAAAGTCTACGGCATCTTCCAAACACAAGAAGCACACACTGCATGGTGGTGAGATATCAGAAAAAAAGCGCAGAGCGGCAAGCAATACATGCAAAACGGTAAAAAGAAAACAGTGGTTACCAGTTAGTGATGGCTTTTATACCTAAGAAAAACGAAGAATCCCCCTTAATAAAGTAATTAAAAGGATTTCCAATATTACCATAACACATGTGATTTTACAAAACGAAGGTTATATAGCTAGAGAAAAGGTGCAGTTTAAAATTCGAAGGAGATTAGATGAGACGATTTAATCAGGCGTTAAAAAGAATAAAGGTATGAGGTAAACGTCGTAGACCATATTCTATTTTATTCTGTACGTTTTTGTTCTTATATGTTAAATAAAATTTAATACCGTGTAGCCTTAGCACGAATTGAAGCTTATATTTTCAAAGTGTAGGTATTGTTTGAGTTGCAGGCATGTTCTATCATTACCAAAAGCACGTAAAATTATAATTTATAAAACTAAATAGCTTAAATTCATTAAACTCGTATTCAAATTTTCACACTGGAATAAAATGACATGTACCAGTGGTAATATAGTTTGGTATTTTCTGCATGAATCTGCTTATGTACATTGAATGGTACAACAAGAATAGACGTATATTTTCCATTTAACTTAATAATACAAATAAAAAGCATATCATGATTGCTTCCCCCTTCCCCCATTTTCAAAAAAAAAAAAATGGTTGAAACATGACAACTAAGTTAATGTATTGATTTTAAAGAATATTATACTTGCGAATACACAGAGCAGTCATGAATGATTTCGAACAGCTTTAAAGCTATACGAAAGAGCAAAGCAAGTGCATTAGTTAGTGTAGTTCTTTATTTGACCACAATTATACGTTTCGCCATTTAGTTCCAATTCATTGAATGACCCATTTACAGAGGTCATATAATGAAAAGTAATTTAAAATATTTTTTCGGTTCAATGTGTTTCAAGAGCTCTGTTTTAAATCCCCTGGGGTTTGTGCCTTCCACAGAAAAAATAATTAAACAGATTTTATTAGAAATTCATGTTCACCACTCATTTCTTACAATGACTAATACCGGAGGGGGGGGGAGGAAGTAAAACTACCTTCATTTCATTTTTCACAAAATTATTACAAAATAAAAAGTGATTCACTCTCTCTTTCTTTCTAAATAAATTTTCCGTAAAGTTAAGCAACTTCCCCTTTTGTGTTATTTTTACTACAAAACAAACTATTTCGAGAGGTAGTCTCGCCAATAAATATAAACACACGCAAAAGGAAATTTCGTCACAAGCTGTGTTTATCTTTTGACTAATCCGAAGCTATAGATTTTCTGATGTTTATTTCGTTTCCGATTGACGGTCGCTCTTTTTTTTAATTGTTAGGTTAGAGAGGGAGAGAGAAGTCAATGAAATATTATTTCTTTGAACTCCCAAGGGATGAAAACACAAAAACACACCTGGGAAGTCACGAGACCGATAAAAAAAAATGTGTTTCGCAAGATAAGGAATGAACTAGTTGCTGAAGATAACGTCAGGGACGTTTGAAAGTTTGCTTTATATTTATAAACAAGGAAAACATTTATTGGGGAGAAACTCAAATTTCAGAAACATGACAAGTTACCCAAAGACATGAAATGTTTTTTTAGACGCCTTTTCAATTAAACATGAGATACGATTTAAGGACAAAAATTTCCATTCAACAAACAAATGATCACGAAATAGAAAAAAACTAATTTAGTACACATAAATGCGTCTTAAGGTCTCTTAAAGATATATTTAAACTTCTCATAAACAACATAATAGAAACTTTTAAATCAGACTAATTGTAAAGTAACATTCTTCTTGTATATCTTCAATAAATATATAAAAATATTTACGAGTATGGTTCAAAAACTACCCGTGTTAAGAATGGGGAATGGCGATTAGGGATGCGAAATAGAAATGGAGTGACACATTGTAGTATTTAATCAGTTATCCTTTCCAAAGAAGGCCATAAATATGACGCCCTTTGTATCCCATAATTCATCACCATTATTCTTTCAGCCGATGAGACTGCCTTTGTCTTCTTTGGATCAGCCGGAATCTTTTACCGGAATCAACCCATTTCTTCAATTATTCCTTGTTTTCCAGTGTATGATGTGGAATATGGGTCTCAGAGACGGTGAAAACTAGACGCAGAATGATGACCATAAAGTAGCAATAAAATTATGATATGGCAGCGAAATAGAGAGAAGAGTAGAGAGAGAGAGAATGGGTACCAAATCAAAATTAATCAATGAATCAATATCAAATTTATTTTGGAGCCGTTAATTCTTATCAGTACGCCGTCTATCACCAAAATAGGCACTTTTTGAGCTACCCTCAAACAAATTGAAATTTTGGTATTGTATGAGCCAGCAAAAAATAGTTTGGGAAAATGGAGGCTGTTGCACATCGAATCTAACTGATTCGGAAAAAACAAAGTGATGAGTAGTCTCGTCTTCGTCGACTAATGCGATGGAAAGTGTACACGAAACTTTTATAACATAGACCAAAATTTTCAAAATCCTCGAAAGATTAAAAAAAAAAAAGGTGGGACAAAAATAAATCGAAGGGGAAATGTCTAAACTTATTCCAATTAACTGCGCTTTAATTTAAAAATTAAAAAAAAAATACAATAAGAATTGAGAAAGAAGGAAAGAATATAAAAAATCAATTTTTACCTGACCACTTCTGGCATCAAATTTACAAGAGTGCTGAAGAGATACATGCAATAGGTAAGATATTTCAATACTTATTTCCTCTTAACGCCAACATTTTTTTTAAAATTAAATCTTTTATTGGACTATTGTGTTAAAAAGCAAGTATGAAAAATGGGGGAAAGTTCCTTCTTCTCTCGTTTTTTAATATCCTGCTTTTAAAATACAGATTTTCAATTACAGACAAGAAAAAATATATAATTTATAACATTTTATTATTGCAAAAAAAACGCAGTACATTGAGACGAGGAATGTTGAAAATTATTTTTTAAAAGATATATTCACTTATTCGTAGGTAAAACTAATGATCATTTTATAAGAATAGAGTATTTTGTTCTATCCTGTAATGTGAGAAAATAATTTCTACCAGATTTCTAAAAAATATTTAAAATAAATTTAAATTCTTCTATTCCAAAGGTATTATTTAAAATCTATTTTATTTTTTTAAAAAAAAATAATTAACGAGAGAAAATTTATGTCATAGAAAATTCAACATTAATCGACTGAGAACATGAAACACTCCTTTTCTATATCACAGATTAGATTATGTATTGCAAAATGAAAATTGCGGCCACCTCAAGGTCACTTAACCATTTTTTATTTAATAAAAGAAAAATATTAAAATAAAAAAAGGAGTGAAACTAAAATTCTGAATGAGGGAGAAAGCATACAGAATTCCGCAAGATCTGATAACAAAATAAATAAATCATCTTTCCCGAAAAAAAATAGATATTCCCTCCTTCATAATTAGCTACCATTTATCTTACAAGAATTTTATTCAAATAATACACCAAGCACCTTAAACTTTACATCCAGGCACACCTACAACTGCATAATAAATGCAAATCTATTCCACAATCGTGGAAACTAAAATAAAATTAAACGAGAAGTACGATAGATAACATGTGTATCTCCGAAACTTGACCTACAAAAAAATATGTGGAGCATTTATTACACTCATGCGGGTGCATTTATCTATTAGAAGAAAGTGAAAGAAGGCATGTAAAACCTGGTGATATCGGGATCAAGGTAGCAGAGGAAGGTATACATTTATTTAATCGCGGTGCATGGGTGCAGCTAAACAAATACTTGCGAGCATCTTCAAGGTCGGCATACCTGCACTTCAGTCTTTTACTAGACAATAAATCTATGAAGTAAAACAGGACGGATCTTTATAAAAGCGATCTTCGATTTATTTCTTAGGAGAAAGGAATAGTGTGAAGTGGATGATGAAAAAAGGTAGAACAAATGATGAAAAGAAATTGAAAAGGTTGAATTGATTGAAATTAACGTCGTCTTAGCACTGCACGAGTGTTACTCGAGACGGACCTCGTACCTTTTAGCCACCGTCAAATGCCGAAGACGACACCTGTGAGTCGATACCTCACTATCCTAAATAAAACATAACACCACATTAAGAATTGGAAGTTCTCTTCAATTCATTATGAAAAAATCTCCTTCGTTTCGCACGAAGGGTCTTCAGGGGACCCGAACCCACGACTTTATATTAACCTTTTCCTATCACATGACCATGACTTCCGTCAAAAAAGTTGAAACGGAAATATACAAAGAAATATTTTTTTTTATTCATGTATGTGTGATTAACGTTGCACTAAAATATACGATTGAAGTAATAAATCTCATTTTGAAATATGCCAGTCAGTTTGTGTCACGGATTAAGATGATACTTAATTAATGTCGTTAAAGTCACACTAGAACGCTCGATAGGCCTGATTTTGAAATGCGACAGTCGTCGCCAAAAGTTCAGGAGACTTTCTACAACTGATACTCCACTGCTTCAACGTCCATACTCCACTATTTGAGAGCTTTGAAGCACAAATAAACCACATGGAATTAACCTCGCTTTGTGTCATAGTCAAATGCTTAAAACGACATTTGATAATCTATACATTACAGATCGAATAACCACACACAACACTATTAATGAGCTTTGAAGGAAAAAATCACGTTTAGTTTATGTCACACGAGAAAGTGTGGTGGACTATTACAGTATATTTGATTTAAATTGCGAAAATAGTTTTGTGTAATAGTCAAATGTTCAGGACGACATTTGATAATCGATACCTTAGTGCTTCAACGGCCATACGACACCTGATAGCGAGCTTTGAAACCGCAACAAATCACGTATAGTTCAATTCACACTGGAAAACATTGTGTGGACTATAGAAGATTGACCTGATTAGGAAGGTATTTGACCAGAAATCCTACCTTATTATTTTTTAGATTTGAAGCCCAAAAGAATTTAGCATTCTACAGCCCTCATTACATATCACGAATGAACTAAAGGGGACTCAAAGCCACAATCATTGACATTAAAATTCACGCCTTTGCATAAGTGCTATAATAGTCACAGTGACATAAGTCGTGGTGATATAAGGAAAATTTAAGCATGAGGCCTTGCTGTGGTTTTCTATATTCGGATTCATAATAATTATTCATAAGTTTTAATTTATAATTTTATAATAAACAATAATACTTAGATTTTATCGATTTACAATCACATTAAAGGTGTACAAATGATTCCCACGCCTAGTAAATATAAATAAATTTTGGTAAAATGATAAAGCTGACAATTGAATTAAGCGTAATTGTAATCAGAATTCTTCACTACGCCAACCCAAGAATCCGCCAGGTTAAATAAAGTTTAATATGTACAAAATTTTATTTTCCACGCAAGATGTGTTAAAGATTAAAATCTTAACTAGCTCTACTTACTGCTTACTATCCGAGATTTAACTGAATACACATGCTATACGATTGCAATCATACTATTTATCAAAATGGTTATCTAGACTATAAGATTTTGATTTAAAAAAAAAACATTCATCTTTAAATATAATATATTGTCTTAGAAATATGGTGAATTAATTTCATTATTTTGAACTTAATATTCTTTAATTGTTTATATCGTGGAAGGCAAATAATAATAGCAAATTCTTTGGTGACTTTTTTCCTGTGATATTTTGAACCAAGAGTTCAAGCTTTTCTTTTATTTATGATAAAGTTAAATGTGGTCTTATTTATCGGAATCATTAACATACACTAATTCTTTTTCAATACACTTTTACCTATCACTCGATAAACAATTTCATGAGACCTGCATTCAATCCATGTTCAGAAAAATATGATTAAAAATGCACTATTTATTTAAAATGCAACCTTTATAATTTTGTTTACATTCTATACAAGGCTAATTGCTTTTCAAAAAAGATTCTTCCTTCCTAAAATACAGGCAAATTAACCTCGGGAAAAGATACTTTAAATTCTCATAAAGAGAATTGCAATCCTTCAACCTCAAGAACTTTTACAACACTGTATAGGTCTGATCATATACATCGAATTCAATGCCACTTTCGTAACTTATAATTAATTAGTATGCAACATGGATACCTGACGTCCCGTAGTGTTGCAGTCAGACCGCAAAAAGTGTGTTTTTTCCAGTATAAACATTAAAATGGCCCTTAGGTTAAAAAAAAAATTAACAGATTCTGACAGCAAAATAATTAAATAATGCCATAAAAAGCGATTGATGCTGTTATGAATTGAATTTCTTTCCTAATATGTATGAATTTTGGACATTGGTGGATGATTTGCACGCTAATTAGTTTGATAACGATTGTGATTGTTTATTAACGTCTTACAAAGAAGCAATACGAGCACTATTGGTGACGGACCTCGTGATATTGAACCCCGGTCAAATGACGAGGACGACACCTGAGCTGGCACCTCCTTATTCAAACTTCCTCACCACACCTAAGAGAAGACTTGGGACCTCGACCAGATTTAACGTGCATCAGCCCCACCACACGATGGGTCTTCAGTAGCACCGAGGCTCGAACCCCTGACCCGACGGAAAGAACGCCGACAGCGAGTTCATGACCATTAACACTAGGCTACTGCGGCCACTAATCTTATGATGAACGATGACTTAAGTCGAATGGCGCGTGCTCTTGGAGAAGAAATAGATATAGGTTGATTCTAAAAAAATGAAAGCCGAGCTGATGAAGCAGCAAAATTACAGAATAAATAAGAACAGAATTCCAATTAAAAAAATTATGGTTTAGTAGTCCTGAATGAAGCGAAATCGAATGATAAGTATTGATTAATTTCAAAGACAAATAGTATTAACAAAATTTTCACTCAATTATAATTGTTTTTTAGATACATATTTAAATAGCTAGAAAAAAAGTTTTGAATTTTAAAATATGTCTCAAATCGTTAATTGGGAAAAAAATTTCAAGAGCAAAATTGCGGTAATTTTTTTCGTTTTTGTTAGACGAGACTAAAATTGAAATCTAGATCCTTTGGAATGAAATGATTTGTTAATAATATTTTAGAACTTCATAAAACAACCTAAAACCCTATTTTATACCATGTACACAATATTTAATTACATCAAGATTTCAACACACATACGCAAAGGGTCAACATACATTGTTTTAGACCTTCAGAAATTGCGTCACTGCCTATTTACGAAATATCTTTTTTTTTTTTTGAAGCTCACAGATATTAATAGTTGGATGTCGAATCTGTACGTCGTTCAAAAGCTTTATTGGTCATTGCCCTCAATAAAAACTGTCCTCTCGATCCGTGAAGGGAGTTTTACACCAGTGTAGGAGTGTTCGTAAAACTTTTATGCATTGGGTATTCACTGCTCTTTATTTTATCGGAAAGTATTTAAAATCTTTTCTATATAAATTCTTAGCTATACTTAATAAAACTAGTTATTTTAACCTGGTATTTTAATCAGATTGTTATAAGCAGGTTTCTTTTAATCCGATTATTTTAATCTGACATCTTTAATTCAGTACTTTCAATTATCATTATCATCTTTCTATCACTTATCGAATATTTTTCAATGGCCCATATTTCGAAAACATAATATTTTAGTTAGTACTAGACCGATTCCAAATTTCTCTAAATTTTGTTACGTACAACCGTGTTTTTTTTTTTTTATTTAAACTGATGATACTTGTGACAAGGTAGAGATCATTTTTTTTTCTGCTAAATTATGTATATTTATCTAAATTTTAAGAAATCAAAAAAGCTACTAACAAATTTTTTTGTTTGTTTCACAACTCAAAACACTTTTTGTTAAACCTGCTTCGAAAAGCAACATTTGAGTTTCATTTCAAGCCAAATTAGAATCAAATTTTTCAAATCTACTTTACACTCCCTTGTCTAAAATTAAGATATTTATATATAAATTTGATTTTGTCCCAATTACCATTATAGTAGAATTGCATAATGGATTACTAGCTTAATCGATAGTTTATTAAAGTTTAGAAACTTCTCGAGGTTGATGAAACTAATAATTCTGAACCACCGTCAATTTATGAGGAGGACATTTGAATTCTAACTTTCATGCCTCGCAGGAGTGAACACTTTAAACTCGTTTAAACAACTTCGGCCACGAGTTCGCGATTATGACCACTAGACAACCACGGCCTGATTGTTTATGAAACTGGTGACGGACCTAGTAACTGAGTCTTGATCAAATGACGAGGATAACATCTGAGCTGCCCGCTCCTTCTCTAAACTTCCAAACCACGCCAATGAATGGACTTGCGAGCATTTATAGATTTAACGAGTATTAGCCCAGCAACACAGTGGCTAAAGACTAATATATTTAGCGTCACCCGTGTTTACAAAAGACATTAAGTCCCAAAGGAAAGAAAAGGACACTAGGTTACCTCGGAGTCATGAAGACCGTACTCACCTAAAAAGAAGGTAAGACCCCGAATGACATTACACTCGAAACAGGGCATTTTGCGATTCGTTTATGTACTAGTCGAAAAGGTATTGGGAACAAAGTAGCTATAATGTACCAATGCTTACTTTTAATAACACCGGTAAAAAACGAGTTTTTTGAGCAATTGTTTTCTTTCAAAGTTCACACTTAAAGTAATATAATTATTTTCTAACTTAATTTAAAGTAACATTCGCCTGTCAATAACGTTCATTTTCAGTAACATTTCCCAGTCTTGAACATGGGGATTTGTCGTCCATTCGACGACTTGGCGAGAAATTTGGCGTAAAATTTAATTTTTTAAATAATTAGTTTTAATCAATTAATTTTTATTAATTATAATTAAATTATCGTATTGTCATTCAAAACAATCACGTATAGAAAATCTCAGCACAATCGAGGCTTTAAAATGTTAGGAAAAAAGCTTTTAAAGTTTTGACTCAGACATACGATGTGAGTAGAAGAAAGCCTACTAATAATTAGTTTTAATCAATTAATTTTTTATTATTATTTTTAAATTGTTGTATTGTCATTCAAAACAATCGTGTATAAAAAAAAAAGTTTAGTTCATTTGAACGTTTTAAAATGTGAGAAAAGTTTTTAAAGTTTTGACCCAGACATACAATGTAAGTTAGAGAAAAACCGTAATATGTATAGAATTTGCTTAAAGGACATATAGCACTATCTGTTGAGACGTGTGTTCAATGATTTTTAGTATTAACCAAGCTTTTCACAGTGTTCTAGTGAGTATTGTCCCGGCCCAGGCGACAGATGATCTTCTTGCCACGTTGGGGAACCACTACTCTACACTCATATCACAAGTGGAGACATATGAGAGCCCTCCAGCAGTAGCCTATTTTTCCCACTTGACGTCTATTGAGTGAAATCAAGATTTGTACTAAATATTCCCCAAGCACTCAATTTGTTATTTTGGCATCAAATTATCCTGTATCCCATTATACAGTGGACATTGTTTCAAATCTCGTTATATTCCTCTACATTGCAAAATAAAATGTAGAAATAGAAATCTTTAATTCCTCTACTCTCGCAAAGAGTTTTATACCTTTTCCCCCAATAAATCTTGCATTATCACTGCGCAATGCTATGACTCTTTGAAATTTAAAATTCACTTTCCAAAAACATCGGACAAGGTCAAACTAGTTTTACATAAAGAATATTTTAAATTGCAAATTTCCAGATGTTTTTTACCCTCAACCAGTTGTAAATTCTCATTTTGAAAGCTATTGCTCAGTATTTCATTAGAGATTCCATGCAAATTATCAATGTGAATTCTCAAAACTCTTACATAAAAAGGAAATAAACAGAAATTGTGAAAAGGAACAGAAAAGTCTGCTTAAAATTTCGGGGAATAAATTCGAAAATAATTGTTAACTTAAAATATTTTTTGCCTATGCCTTATTGAACGTTGACTACAAAAAATGTATTCATGAGGCTTTTGAACTCTTCGCATGTGTTAGCCTTACAGTTCCAATTCGACGCGGGCATTGCTTCGAGTCCGGTGCCACTAAAGGTCCGGCGTGTATCGCGCTGATGCATGTAAATCTGTCGAGGTTCCAAGTCCTCCTGTTGACGTGGTGTTGAAGTTTGAAAAGAGCAGTGCAAAGTTCAAACATCGTCATTATTACGAGTTCTCACGTCATTATTATTATCATTATTACGAGTACGACATTATTATTATACTCAAATTTACGAGTTCTGTCACCAATAATTATCGCGTTGCTCTTCTCAGTGCGACAATAATAAACAATCAGTTAATCAAATCAAATTTAAACTTTCATTTCAAGTAATATTATTGCTTATATGACATATTTGAATTTAATAACTTGTATTTGTTTAATGTCGTACACATATAATTATTTGGTTAAATAAATATTGCATATGAGATGCAAAGCTATCTCGTATCATTCTCATTTAGTTTATTAATGTTGCATCAGAGTTACGTATCAGATGTTACCGTTGGATTTTGTAGTTTTAAATCAAATGACAAAAAAACATCTGGTGACCGTATCTTTTACACAGTTTTTACGAGCAGTTGAATATAAAATGCAAAAACACACCACTTATCCAAAGGATTGTGAGTGGCGAGATTTATGGCGCAAATCTGGCTCTACGGTGCCAACATGTGTAATTGTGAGCTAGACGTTGGGGAAAGAAATGTAAAATTCCGTTGACCTAAAGGGTCGAACATGTAGATGGATCCCTAGAATATTCCAGGGGAGGGGGTGCATCACCCATGTTTCCTAAAGACAGTAAGCCACCATGAGAAAGAAAAACACCATTAGGATTCCTCGAGGATATGATTCGCGTACTTACTGAAAAAGGTAAGTCCCTGAGAGGTTTAGATTCGTATTCATGTCTTTAGTATCAGTCGTTGTCTTAAGGTCGCAAATGCACCATGAAAAAGCTTCTAGAATCTCTGGGGTTCGAATCTCGATTTAAATAAAATGTGTTTGACCTTGGCCTATAATTACAAGGTCTTGATAAGCCAATAAAGATTTAGTGGCTTAAATATAGAATTGGAAAGTGATGACGACGAAGTAATATTTTTTTATCATTATCAATGATCTCTTTTAAATCAACAGATCTCGATTAATGAAAAAAAAAAAATGTTTACGTAATTTGAAAATACTTATGGATTACAGGAAAATATTATCGAAATCTTTTCAAAGAAAAATGAGATTTTTCGCAGGGAGCATTAAGATCTGGTCAACGAATAATGTATGCTAGAATTCCTACTAACGATAGGGGGAAAGAGGCCTCCAAATACAAAAAAAGTTGGTTTATAAAAATATTAAGTTTCAAAACAAATATTTGTTGAAGTACACTTTCTCTTTACGAATAAAACATTATTTCAGATAATTAACTGAATGTTTTAAGTCTCACTATAACTTCGGGGATATGGCGAACAATAAGTAACAAAAATTAATGTTTTATGCGTTTGTACGCAAAACATTTAACAAATAACACACACATACAGTGAACATATTTATTTAAATCCATTAAATTATTTTTGAGAAATTCATGTTCACGATTCTTTTCCTCGGTATTATTTGGCTAAGCAAGTTACCAACTAACTGTGATCTGACAGCGTGACTTTCTGCATTGCACAGTTAATATATCTTTTTGGTTCACTCATTATCACTTCCCATTTTGTAACAATGTAGATTCTCGAAGATGATTTACACCCAAGGTGTCAAACTCATTTCTAGTACGATCCAATTTCTTACAAATAAAAGTTATATGGGCAGCTCTATATATAGTTACGAAGATATTTTTACTTTCTTAGTTCACTTTTACAGCAGAACTATTCCTTGTGATTTGATTTGTATCAGATGTGTTTATGTTACGTTTTATGTTACATAACAAGGGTGGACCAGTACACCGGATTTGGAAGCCATATTTCGGAAGGGAATATTCGAAACAGTCCTTTACTCAATGCTGACAGATGGGAATTTAAAATTTTCTTCATTTTTCCCAAAAAGGACACTATTTTATGAACCCCATTTTCCCCAAGGCATTTGTTTCGATCCTGTAATTATTGCCAAAACAACGACCTTTAATATCTGTTACTGTAGAGCAAGATTTTCATTAAAAAGAAAAGAAAAAATGGCATCATTTCATTAACTTTTCCCCAAACAGTTTTTTCGATCACGTGATCACGGGTACGCCTTGCATGAGGCCAATCAATATAAACTACACAAGAGGATTTGAGTTTTTCTCCACAAGATTTCTCCATAATTATTCCGAAACAAGTAATCACAGCCCAACTTCTGGCAGATTATTGCTAGGATGGACAACATTCGTAAAGCATCCACGAGTAAATCTAAATTTTAAAGATTTTCTCTACAAAATTGTGTGATGGAACCACGACATTATTTTTAAAATGTTTCTGAATAACGTTGTATTAAGTTTCTTCACTAACAAGAAATGAAAAAAAAAAAAAAAAAAAACTTTTGGACATTGAATGGTTTCAAGTTTACCATATTTTATACAGATATTTTATTTGCACGAGAGATGCACCATTCAAAACAAAGTAGATAACAAATACTAGGCGCTTCAAAGTAGAAGAATTTTAAGCCTTTTTTTTTATTTGAAAAACTTTTTATATAAACATTCTAAAACGAGTCCCACCATTCACTAAACAAACTCTCTATTTCCAAAATAGCGCATTTCACATTCCAAGGTGAAAAAAACATTCAAATTTAAATGTAGTCCATACCTTTCAGCGATTACCGTACAAGGGTAAGAGTCGCCGTGCAGCAGTTCATCGAAACGTGAGATGGAATATAATAAGGCGCCAGACGCAATTATTCCATGTATATGGGGGTCATAACAGAGGGAAACCGTTAGTGTTCTATTGATAAGGAGCCCGTGCGATGTTTTATAGAGCATCCTTTCGAGAGGCCCGTTACAAGATAACAACGAGACCGGAATTCGTGAGTATACACTGAAGAATAGGACTTTTTTTGTCACCATCACACCTGAAGGACAACAGTGCGTAAAGTTCACAGAGATCGAAACAGTCTCAAGATCGAGAATTCTAAAAAATGTGGTATTTTAATTAGCAACAAGCGATAAAAAGACACCTCTATTTAAGGGACTAAATGTCTGATCAGGTGGGGGGTCCCTTATTGCGAGGAACTACTGTATGTTTAATAGGTTAGAGTTTCATGATGAATATAGTTAAGCTTCTATAAATCTCCATAAATCGAATCTTTTTCATGAAACTTGAATTTTCACTATAAAATAATTTCTTTATATCTAACAAAATTTTTATGCGCATCCAACAATTTTCCAATTCGAACAGTGTTAAGGCATGGACGAGAATTAAATTGTGGCTGATTACCCCATTGTTCAGGACGTATTGAATGAATGCTTTGATCAAGTTGAACCCAAAGATGACATGACCCATGAATATGAATTAACTGAAAAACCATCAAGGAAACAAGTTACGGGTGCATTCCAAACACGCTTTGAGATTTTTAACTTCCCTGAATAAAAGCGAGTATTACTTTGGAAACGCTTCAGAAAATTTTATTATGTACATAAAGACATTATATATAGTAATTACTTTTTAGTCTAAAAATAAGTTAAAATTTCATTCTTTTCAATACAAACATTCAATTTTAAGTACATTGTTAGCAAATTTGTAAATTACATTCATATTAAGCATTTATTTAGAATAAATTTCTTAATTAGCTCAATGTTTTATTTATTTATCCCTTAAATTAAACTGCAAATAGTAGTTTTAGTATAATAACAATGAAAAACTTTCAATATTCAATTCTGTATATCAAAATTTCTATAGATTGACTTTTTTTTCCAAGAAACTCGGATCATTTTTTCAGATTAAAAGAATTGTTCTAACATTAAATTAACATTAATTATACATTGTGACTTTATCAACATATAAAGAACAACATATTTTCATAACAAATTTTATTAAATTTTTGTTGAATTTCCAATACTTTTAATGAAAGCAATCCCGTGTAAAATAGATTCCATATTTCGTCTCTAATACTATATTTCTTACAGTATTTATAATTTTACATGTTAAAAAATTGTTTACTTGTGGGATTTTCGAAATTTTGTGGATCTTACATAAAAAAAAAGGATTTACACGTCATTGTGATTACATGAACTTCATGTATTGAGACATCCTCCAATCTGAAAATCTGTTCCGAGTTTTAGTTTTTTTTCTCCATGTATCATTCTTAAACATAACATGAATCTTCCTTTTTAGTGTAATATTTATTCCAAGCACATTGAAAAAATAAGAGTAAAATAAGTTGGCGCGGTCATACATTTTAATTCGATTTAACTTTAATAAAATTATACTAGAACTATAATAAACCCGTAATAGAGCTCGTAAATCCATGAACTGACCGCTAGTTTGCTTGATTGATTGCTATTAACGCCGCACTAAGAAGCAATACGATGGCTATTGCTGAAGCCCCTCATAATTTTGTCCCACGATCAAGAAACAAGAACAACACCATCAACAACCGATCAAGAAACGCAATCAACTGAACACATGAGCAGGTAACCCATTTTGCAAATCTGCATTCCGCACCATAAGTAGGAATTGGAACTTTGACAGATTCAACATAAATCGACCCCACTACAAGACGAATGAACTGATTGTTGGAATCATGGCTTAATAAACAATCAGTTGTGTGTTTAGTTACTTACAAGCGAAAACATTACATAGTACGATGTAGCTGTTGCACAATAAATCAAATCAAATCTCAAAAGTCACGCATAGGAGACAAGGATGATACATGAGAGTCTCATTTTCCTAACTGCCACTCCGCTTCACGTGAGGATTTTGAGGTACAGTTCCATTTAACGAGCAGAAGATATCACTATTATATGACGTTTTTTTTTTTTTTTTTTTTTTTTTTGAACACTAGGCCAATAACACTATAGATTCTAATTTACTTATTTATGTTTTAATCATGCACGAGCATTGTACTGTCGAGTGGGCAGTCATTTTGTCTTTTACTCTTGGATATTCAGACTATATTCATGTTAAGATTTAAACAGTAAAGCACATTAACAACAGAAAAAAAGAATTTGATTTTTCTCTCTCTCTGCAAAAATTAGAAATTAATTTTAAAAAATCTATTCTGATTTGAACTTGCAAGTCGAATGCAATCTTCAGCGGGTTATCACACGTGTTTCTCTTTGAATAATCTCTGCGTTTACTTTATAACAATCTTTTACATGAGAATCTCCCCTTGTGAAATAACCGTGACTTATGTATATTAGTTTAACTATATGAGAAATGTAGTGAACGAGATAGAGATCGGTAATAATGGAGATAAGAGAAAGAGAAATGAGAGATTTATGGGATCAAAACTATATTTAGATTTATGGGATCAAGCAACTGTGAGGCGAGATATTCTAAGCGTGTATATACTTGACTCGTATAACGTCACTAGAAGTCTATTGAAAAGGGATCCAGTTAAATAGACCACTGTTTGGATTTATTAAGATTAGTAAAAATCTGTGATATGATATTTTGTTAAGGCTGCGATTAAGTAAGAGCGCTCCACGTTAATTTATTTTGATAAAGTTTATTCTTTAAATCCGAATAAACATGTTAAAGATACTCGGCTGATCATTATTTCGTTTCTTAGGCTCCTAATATTAATATTACAAACCTATACTTTAATCAGAATTTAAACTAACATATTTTTGTGTGTGCGTGACTTCTTAATTAGTCATCAGAAATGAAATTACTCGTTATACTTTTGAAAAGGAAAGTTGCGGGTATTATAGTAGGAGTTTCTTAAATTGTCGCTATGTATGCAAATATAGCTATTTTCTATCGGAAAATAAAACCAAGAACTCAATGTCACCCAGTCACCCATTCCGCGATCTCTAGAGACGGTAGACCATTAATAATAGCCCAAAGAGGGTTGATTAATTACTTTAATGATGTCATTATAAAAAGTACCATGAAGACAATTGGTGATGGATCTCGAAATTTTGAACCTCGGTCAAATGACCAATAAGTGAATGATAATGAAGTCTAATGACGCAAGATCTAGAAATGTCTAGGTTGCGCCAAACAAGGTGTAAATGTGATCTAGACATTTGAAAAAAAGGGGAAAAAAAAAAAATTGTGACAAGAATGTGCGTCGAAAGCAGAAAAGGGTCGCTAGGATATCCCGGGTCACGTCACTCGTGTTTACCAAAGACAGAAATCCATAAGAAAGGAAAAAGATTACTAGGATGCTTCGGGCGAGAGATGTCCGTACTCGCCCGAAGAATGTAGGTCCCTGAGGGCGTCAAATGACAAGGCCGACACCTGAACCGATACCTCCTATGCAAACTTCCACACCAGGCCAGGATTGACCTTACCAGAATTGACGTATATCAACCTCGCTACACGACGGTCCAAAGGGGAAGGAATTCAGTTGCCACTAGCTTTATAGTTGGAGCACTAATTACTCGATCCACAAGAAACATTTAATTTTCGTTATTTTTCTTAACATATAAAAGTTATTAATTTATGACTTTTTTCCCCTTTTACAATAGAGAAATACTGATGCATTTTCTCTGTTTTTTAAGTTAACCTCACTCAAATAATTTATGTGCCCTAAAACAATATTAATATAACAAATGCTTTTAATTAATAAAATCATAATGTTAAACACGCAGGAAAATAAACATCAAAACAAACAGTATAAAAATTGAGATTCGACACAAATAGCCAAAAGCTGTTATGCATGTAATCCGTAATACCCCAAAAATATGCAACGGTCTTTATTGTATTTTAAGGCTCCTCTTTCAACCTTGTATCGCGTTTTTATTGCAAACGTTTTGGTATTCAGTTGACTCTTCCGATAGAGAGAACAACCGAAGGATTTGCATTTTTATAGGTACAAATGAGAAGCTGCACGAATGGGAGAATGCATATATAATTGTGTTCAGACCGGAAAAGAAATGTGCACGCACTAACCGGAAACGTCTGAAAAGAAGGGTTTGAGCACAGTTAGGATTTCGTGTTACTAAATATGTTGCAAAGAAAGAGTAGCGACAGAACTCTTAAAAATTGTAGCTAAAATATTTTTTTAAAAAGCCTTAATCGCATTTGTCGATAACAAATAATTTTAAAAATATAATCATCCAATATATTGAGGCCAGTTCATCTTTAGATTCGAATAAGGATCAACAAACTCGAATACAGGTGTATAGCGTATTGTTGAAATAATATATAACAATGAGATATACACTTTCCTTTCATCCTTTTCACTAAATACAGTATGGTAAAATCTCATTCAGCGTTTGCCCCCCCCCCTTGATGAATGTCGATTCGATTTAAAGGGATCATTTTATTCGCTTCATTTCAATTTGTATTTTCTTGTCCACCAACCATGTTTCTTATTATTTTTATGGCAATTAAATTTATTATGCGAACCCATATCGAAAAGACTATAAGCTCTGTATTATTGTATAAAATTTAATACAATGCACGCAAATAAAGAGTCAAACACACGAAATAATTAAAAGTACAAAAAATATACTTTAGTTAATTTAGTAGCCTACATTATTCCATCGAAGTAGAAGGCGGCATGTCGGCCTATGTAAAAACGCCCGATGACTGATAGGCCGGATATGTGAAGTGCCGGATTATAGAGGGAGTTTTGTGTAATTTAAATTAGATTGGGACAAGGAGGCACTGGTTTCTATGCCCACCCCATGGATCCATCCTGCTCAGAAATGTGTGGAGTACGTACATAGAACGACAAACATAAGTCGTGTTTACTTTGTAAAATAAGGTTAGTTTAAAAGCACGGGTAGTTTTATTCCATTTGGTCAGTTGTATAAAATAACTAAAACTATTTTTTTCATTTATAAAAAAAACTATACAAATTTTTTACATGAAGGGAAGAAGTGCCAGATTTTAAATACAAAAAGGAACATATTTCTGTGAGTATGTTTATGTAACATGTGTTATATTACACAAATAAATATGAAAATAATTTAAAATTAAAGTATTATTTGTTTATATAGGGTGCCGAGTTTCGCTGCTAGGGTTATATAGGGTTATGGTGGAGCTTAATGGCGCTAGAGGAGCCAAACAAGGTATAACTGTGATCTAGACGCTTGAAAAAGAGGGAGGGGGGAGAACAGTTGGTAGACAAGAAGGTCGAAAATAGTGAAGGATCGCTTTTGTATCCTGGGGGAGCGTCACTCGTGTTTACCAAAGTGAGTAAACTCCATGGGAAAGAAAAAAAGATTACATGAGTACCTCCGATCATTATGCCCGCACTTACCTCAGGGGCTTTATTATGTGTTGAAATGACCTCAATAACGTTGTTTCATTTAGTGGCCTATAGCATCCCGAGTTCTATACGAGATCTCACTGCATTAATTTACATAATCTGTCGTTAATTGTCTAGTGTCCAAATAGAAAATTTATACAAATTAGACAAAAAAATTTAACCAGTAGAAAATTATAACTGTTTATGAATTAAACCTTTTTGCAAAAATGATATAAATTCAATACTTTTTTAACCTTTTCATTTTTAGACGGACTCCACTCAAAACTTTATAAAAACTAAACCTTAAATTATGGAAAATAGTTTTATTCAAACAATAACCTTTAAAATTTTATTTACATTCTTTCTAACTTAACTCTTGAAATTATTATTCAGACTTATCGAAATATAGATGGGTGCTCACTTGTATTGTACAAAAAAATTTGTACAAAATTTCAATTACAACTGATGCTCTTTACAGAAAACAGAATTTCTAAATGATTGTGTACATATTTGGAGACAGGAAAATATAGTATTATCACATTAAGATTATTTTTTTAAAAAAACTTAAAATGTTAATTATGTTTAAGTATTCTTTTAACTTTCCTAATCTTCAAAGGGGTAATTGTTACTTCACGATCAAGAGACAAAAGTTTCAGACAGAAAGCATTCAGTAGTTTCTTCGAAATCTCTCGAAAAGTTGATGGATTGCTCAGCAATCGATATCCATTGAACATATTTTGCAATTATTCATTAAAATTAAACAAAAAGAAGTTCTTTGAAGTATGGTATTAAAATTCTACGCAAACAATAAACTTGTGTTATTTTAACCATGTTAATTATACAAAACTTCACATTCCTGTTTCGCGTTTCAAAAATTTCTTTTGCGAATTTCAAATTATGGGTTCAATAAAAAATATTCCTCACATTTCTTCGTTACCCAAATTTAAAATTTAAAAATGAATTACAAGTTATATAATTTTATTAGTTTTCTTTTGAGTTTTATTTAATCTCTATTTATTGATTCTTTTATTAATGCCGTACTAACATGCAACACGAGGGATATTGCAACGGACTTTGCTATTCTGAGTTTAGGTTAAGTGACAAGGAGATACTCGAACTGATATTCCTCTCTTCAAATTCCACATCAAGCCAACGTGAGGCCTTGGGGTCTCTTTTACGCATATTATTCCCGTTACACCCCCGCCTAAAATGGAATCGTAACTCGAACCCACGACTCGATGGAAACAGATTAATTTAGTCTAATTAACGTTTCACTAGAGACATTAATACGTCAGCTTACTCCACAGATGTTCACAAAGTGTTATGAAAAAAAACATGAGATCCCAGTGAATTCAATCAATTTAATACCTTTTATCATAAAATTAATACTGTAATCCCTCCTTTTAAGCTGATAAATGACTCCACAAAAATAAAAAAGCATACATCCAAGCAAATCCGTTTAGGACAAGGCCCCGTTCTACGTTTCATAATCAGTTAATTTTTTTTTTCTTGCACAAGTCGTCACCGTGGTTGTCTGGTGGTTATAGTCGCAAGCTCGCGTCCGTCCTTGTTTCCGTCGAGTCCTGATGCCGCTAAAGACCCGCCATGTAACGGGGTGGATGCAAGTTAAATCTGGTCGAGGTCCCAAGTCCTCCCGTGAGTATGGTGTGGCAATTTGGAGAGGGAGGTGCCAATTTGGGTGTCGTCCTCGTCACTTGACTGAGGTTCAAAAGTACGAGGCCCGTCGCCAATAGATCTGGTGTTGCTTCTTAGTGCGATGTTAATTAATAATCAATCACTTCTGGTACAGAAGAGGCCCTTAAAATTTCTCAACAACTAAAAACACTCTTTATATGTATAACGCCAGTATAATTGTTTCCCGTTGTTTAAAATTCATTTTTCGAGATCTCTCTCATAAGATGAATTTTGTCAGTGAATCCGCGTAATTGAAAACCACATAAAAAGAGAGAATACTCTAGTTCAACATTTATGTAACGAGCAGTTTAAACTAATCCTACTATAGAGATACATTTCAAAGTCAGCTATTGAATTTCAATAAAATGAAAATTTTTATTGGATTTTTAATAATAATAAAATTATTTGAACGTAAAACTAATTTTAAATAAACGGGGACAATATGGAAAAATCAGTCCGCAATAAGCAATACGCATACTCAAATAATAAAAAATAAATAACGATTGCATCAGTCAATTGATGATTATTCAAAACTATGTGTAGAATGCAAATTTTCTTCCAGAAAATTGCATTCACTAGCAGTTTTTAAGGACACAATTATTTATCATTTTAGATATGATAATATTTCCTTAATATATACGCCAGTTTATACATATTTTAAGCAATTATGATAAATTTCAATATATTATAAAATAAACAATATCTTTCATTTAATAGAATCTCTATGAAAGAAAATAATTTCATTGTTTTGAAGAAAAATCCTTCGTAGTTAAAAATAATAGCCGTGATAGTTTCCTGTTATTCCAAGATTAGTTATGACAAAGACTATTATAAATCAAATTGTTGCTATTTAATATTCAACAACATTACATTTTAAAAACTGATTTTTCAAATACAAAAAATGAAATTATTTTCGTTTCTCTTGATTCGAGGTAGAGTAAAAACACTCAAAAACCCAATAAATATTTACGATATTTTTAAACCCACCTTTTCTCTTAGATTTTCAACAACTTTAATGGTACAGTCCAATTAAATTTTAATGAAAATAATAATAATAATCAATATTCAATACGTAAAATAAATGGAAATTAAAATACAGATAAAAAAGTTAATACTTTTTTGAAACTATTTTGCCATTCATAAACATATCTCCTAAATATATCGCTTTCTCTTCAAGACAAATGATTTGTTCTAAAAATATCTCGTGTTTTGAGAACGATTATTAATTTCATTTTTAAATACTTTATGATAGTAGGTAAGTAGATTAACAAGAACATCGGTTGTTACTGTTTCGAAAATATTTATTGAAACAATAGTAGAAGATAATGTATTCTTTTACCACGTTTGTAAATAATACTATAGTCACCCAATTTTTTGTTTCGTTACAAATAAATAGATGAAGTCTCATTATTGTTTTATCACATTTAAAAAGCACTGGAACATATTTGCTCTTTCATATATTTACAAACAATGCTGAATATGTTCCCTTTCATTTTCATTATAAACCTATTAATAAACATTTTGATTCATTTCCTAATACCTTTAAAAAGAAATGTGTCATTCGATATTAGGCCGATTTTGTTTTATTTTTAACAAAATCTTCAATGCCAAGTTAAAAAAAATGCAGATGACTCCACAAACTGAAAAAAATTCTACATAAATTATTTGGGTTTTAATAGCTTTTAGGAAAATTATCATTAAAATCGAAAACGCTGCATTGAAAAAAAAAAGAAAAGAAAAAAAAAATTTTTTTTTCAGTAAAATAACAATTTTCGCATATCGCAGAAAATGTTTTTAAAATCCGGCTACTTACCTCAACATGGTTATCCAAAAAGAATCTCCCGATTCCTCTCAACACATCAAGAAACTCATATTCCAACATCATTCCGTAACATGACCGTTTGTTACAAAAA
The DNA here is from genome assembly GCA_019974015.1 of Nephila pilipes. Taxonomy (NCBI): domain Eukaryota; kingdom Metazoa; phylum Arthropoda; class Arachnida; order Araneae; family Nephilidae; genus Nephila; species Nephila pilipes. The sequence continues at coordinate 887,876 of BMAW01082967.1, read as the reverse complement.
AGTACACGAGTTTAATATAAAAACTCTGGATCAAGAACAGGTGTCACACACACACAACCTAGGTGGAACTCCCGCAAATAAACAAAGGCATCTCCTCCGCTATTTTACCTTTCGCCTCCTCTTCCACAAAAATAAAAATAAAAATAATTGCAACGGTGATAAAAACTGAGAAAAGAAAAACTCTTCTGACTTCAAACCTCCGCTCCAACCACGCGCTGAGATCGCAGACGACCTTCCATGTTCCGCGGCCGCACTTTCTTCTGCCCTCATCTGGCAACGTCAACTTCGCAGCTCGCGGGCAGTGACGTCACGGAAAAAATTGAATATCGTTTATCAGCGTGTGTTGCGTCTGGTCTTCTGGCTGTTTTCGTTTTTCTTTCTTTTCTTTTTTTATTTTAATTTTTGATTAGAAAGGGGATTTTTCCCCCTCGTGTTATGACTGACGAGGTGAGGCATAAAGTAGAATGTGATAGGGTTCGGTAAGACGGTGTTTTAACAGTCTGGAAACGTTTTCACGTTTAGAAAGGTGATTCTTTTTTAAAGTCGATATTAATGTTCGTTTCAATGAAAACAAACTTAAAAAAAAAATTGCAAATAAAATTGATTTACAAGCAAAAAATGTGTGACACTTATTGTGTGGAAATTATATTCAAACTTATTTTTAATGATTTTCATCTTTCGTGTATGACAATATCATATTGAGAAAGACCATAGCAAGGAGAAGCTTTTGAACGCGGAGAAAATTCGGAAAATAATTCCAAACACGCCGTTCGAAAGGGAGTTTTTGTCTTAAGACGCATAAATATCTTAACAGTCAGATATATTATTCATTTTTTTTTTTAGTTCAAAAAAAAAAAAAAAAAAACTACCCTAAAGTGGCATAAAAAATAATTTAATTCCATTCAAAATCTATAGAATCGAAGGTAATCTAGAATAAAAAAAAAAGAATGGGCAGAAAATGGAAAAAATATTATTTGATCTAATTACATAAAATGATTCAACATTTTCAAAACTATTTATTTTTCTTACAAAAATAATTTTTATTTTGTTCTAAATATTTTTTATCGTTTTCCTCTTCCAAGAGCAGTTATGTATGTTATATTATCTTTCTTTCCATCAGTATGAAATGAAATTTTTTTCGGATATTAAAAGATATATTTTTTTTTATATGAAACCCCATTCAACAATTTTATAAATAAAAAGCATCCAATTGTAAAAGAGCATCACAAAAGCAAAAATCAAAATATCAATACATAAAAATATATTTCAGGTATGAAAAATAACATTTGCATATTCAAGCTAAATAACAACTTCAGTTATGCAACTTCAATAATGCACTGTTGCAACATTTCATTCACTTCACAAAATGACAAATTTTGTAGATACACATCTAGTAATATACTAAATCATAACAATAGTCTCTTTGAATTCGAAACTTTTGGAGTGACAAATTTTGTAGATATACTTCTAGTAATACACCAAATCATAACAATAGTCTCTTTGAATTCGAAACTTTTGGTGTTATAACTGTAATAGTCCATATTTATTACCACGTGTTTTTTTTTTTTTTTGAAATATCTGAAACCGGAATTTAATTTCATGGGTTAAATTTAATTTCAGGGGTGGAAATTAAGAGTTATGTTTTAGTATTTGTCCAAATGTGAGTCAATGGATTTGCTTTTGGATTCAATGAAAATCGAATGAAATATTTCACGTATCCGAAATTTATATATGTAGACGATACGATGCAGTAACACATCTAATAAAGTTCATGGATTTGTAAGTTGTTTTGTAATGTCTATTTTACTCTGTTTAATATATGTCTGTTTTATATTCTGTTAAGATTCCGTCGCATCACGAATAAAAAAAATAATGATGTTCGCTTTATTCAAAATAACTTTTTTTCACCATTTTTTCCCTCAACCGTATTTACAAACGAATTCTATGAAATGTTTTAAATAAAAAGTTTATTTTACTTTTATTTAATAGCACCCGTACATTGACGCACACACACACTCATTTATTATGAAGTCACTTTAATTCATAAGTTTTCCTTGCATTTAAGTATGTTATAATCAAACGAGTATATTGTCCTGTTCAGTTCTGCTGTGTAATGTCGACGTAAATACATGTTTTTATGTTTAACCCCTCCATTATTTAATGACACGCTTCGTTTGGCCACAATATTGTACTATATATTCAAGGTCAAACTAGAAAAGGTTTTAAACAAGATAGTTTTATACAAAAACAGAATGAACTATAAACATATATGTTTGAAACAGATTAATTAAATAAAAAAAATATTTGACGTTTTGGTTATCATGGTATACTTATGGTAATCAAAAACCTTTATAGATATTGGTTGAAACATTTATAACTTAGGCGTGTATAATTGTACAATTTTAATATTAAGAAAATATTTCTTTTAAAATAAGAAAACTTTTAATGTTACCCTTCACACAGCAATACCTTAAATTCCACCAATTAATACGATGGAGAATTAAATTTTTACGCAACAGTGTTAAAAATTTAATATAAAATAATTTCATCTCGGCAATAAATTATATTTCATTCATTTTTAGATCATAAGACACACTCCAAATTTATGAGACTAGGATTTTAGAAAATAATACTTTATTAATTCTAATAAGTTCATTAGTTCATCTAAAAAAAGAGAAAACAAAGAGAGTTAAAAGTTCCCGTCTACCAACCATTTTGATTTCGTGAGCGTAATGTTAATCTTCTGGAATTTCAAATTTCATCATAAAATTTAGAGTATTTGAATGCAATAGTGCATTCGAAAGACCAAAAGCTTCTGCACAATTAATTTTTTTAAAAATATTTTTATATCTTTCTTTATAATTCATTTGTGGGTTTTCTGACCTTCAAAAAATATTTTGAAAATATTTTAAAAAATCGATGGAAAAATGTAATCCTGCAGAAACTTTTATCATTTTTTGTTCCTTCGGATGCACTTTATTGCATTCAAATAAATTGAATACTTTAAATTTTAGGAGGAAAATTGAAATTTCATAAGATTAACATTACGTTAACAAATTCAAAATGGCTGACGGTTTTGTTGGTTTTATTAACGTAACTCTAGAAAGCAACACGAGGGCTACTGGCGACGGACCTTGCAATTTTGAACCTCGAAGTGACGAAGCTAATCGACGGGAACCATAAAATTCCCAGGATTAAATGGAATAATACCATTCGAAGAATAATATTTATTACCTTCAACATAAATTAATTTTATTCTAAGAAATATTGTTCTGCGAATAATATTTAATGGAATATTATTAGTAATTAAAGCAACCTTTATCTTTAGTCCCTAAGATGCACTCTAGTCTTAAGTCAAATTTCATTTGAGCCAAAAAATACGAAAATCAACAATCGAAGAAATTTAAAGAAAAAAATACTGATTGATTAATGTATAATGCCTATTTTCGCGTCACAGTTTTCATAAACCAGGTGACAAATATTTTCGCTGAGTAAGAGATGGAATTTTTGTTTTTTGAAAGCAACAGATTAAATGTTTGTATTTAAATGACATCACATGAAATATTGTAATACTATCATCTATTTCTGACTCTTTATTAGCAAAGCTTTTTATTCATTAAAATTAAAATTTACCTTTTAATGATTTTTTCTAACTTAGAAAGATGTTGATTCAAGAAACCTACATTTAAATTAAAAATAATTTTTGGTGAAAAAAAAAAAAGGGGGGGGGGGGGGGAATAAGAGCAGGTTATCTCACGTTAGAGATATATGCACAACACACATCTACAGAAAGTCTTTTTTTCCCCTATAAAAACCGCAGATAACAGTTTCGCCTGAATCATCGAAATGTCAAGCAACGACTTTTTATAGATAATTCACACAGGTGCAGCAGAAAGAACATGCGACGGAGCGACATTCTAGAAAGCGTAAAGAGCAGGATGCGAAAAAGTCTCAATAAAAAAAAAATGTAATGGTAATAACAATAAAACCTTTCACCTCATATCTAAGCAGTGTTTACTATCGTTTTCCCCCCTATCCTTTTGTAACCGTTGTTACAAAATTGGAATTCATTTTTTTTTTCGTGAACTGTCATGACATTTTTAAAAATAGAATTGATGGTTAATCACCTGTTTCAAGTTGCTGATATTCAGCAATAGTTTACTATCGTAATTTATGTGATAGAATTTTTAATAGAAGTTTCAACTTTAAACTTGGGTAAATATTTGCACATCTATCTTATCTACGTTTATTACATTTTTTTTTTATTGCAATAGCTGTTTCAAAAACGGACATGGATTTTTTTTCTTTTTTCTTCTTCTTTTTTCTTTTGCCTTGAGCTGTTGTGAGATTTTTAAAAATGTAATCTGTAGTTAATCATTTATTTCAAGTGCCTTTGATTATTAGAAAAATTAGTTTTTTTTTCTTACCACAATTTATAAAATAGAATTTTTAATAGAGGTTTAAATTTAAAAGTCAGTTAAATAATGTGCATCAGTATTTGCATATCTCCTTTGTGTTTACTATCTTTTTGTGCTGTAACAAAAAGGACGTTTGAACTGATGAGTTTTCTTTTTTCTTTTTTTTCTTTTTTTTTTTTTTTGCCATGAACTTCATGATAGTTTTTTAAAAAATAGAATTCATCTATTTCAAGTTACAGATTTTTAATAAGTTCTGTCTTAAGTGTTTTAAAAAAAATCTGTTTTATAATTTATGACAGTTATAACTGTCATAAATTATAAAACAGATTTTTTTAAATATGCAGGTTTAAATTTAAAATCCGTATAAATAATAATTGCAGAAATCTTTCAAAACATTCTTTTAAAAAATTCATTTGAAATTTGATAAAAATATTTTTCCACACTTTGATTCCATTTCATTTATATAAACGCAATATATATATATATATATATACACACACACACATATATATATATGCTTTGCCTGCATAAAAATAATTTTCCAGTTAACTTTTTATTAATTTTTTTTAAAAAAAACTACTTACTTAGTCTTTCAAGCGAGTTATATTTTTATTTTAAAAATAAGTTTTAAAAAAAATTGAAGATGTTCGCGTATTTTCTTTTTGTAAAGTACTACTAAAGAGGTTAATGACTTTTGATTTGATTTGATTATTTATTAATGTCGCACTGAAAAGCAACATGAGACCTATTGGCTACGAACCTCGTAAATTTTGAGCCTTGATTAAGAGACGAGGATGAAACCTAAGCTGCCCCCTCCACATCAACGGAAGAGATTTAACATGCATCAGCCCCGAAACGAGACGGATCTTTAGCGCAATCAGGGCTCGAACCCACGACATGACGAAAACAACGCCAGCCGCGAGTCTACAATCATGACCAGTAAGCTACAACAGCCACCATATTTCCAGTAAAAATTCATGTCAAGAGACCGAAATGGAGAACGAAAATTGAGATGAAAAACGAGAAAAATGTACGGACATTGAAAAGTTCATAAGTCGCTGCATTTGTGATTATTTTTTCAACGTTTATCTCTCATCAGGATGAAGTCATGGCAACAACTTTAATTTTCTATAATGAGATACGTCCTAATCATCGCTGCATCGGAAAAATAAGTTAGCTCGAAGCCTTTATTTAGACCGTGCGCCAATCCGATTCTAACCGCAATAAAAACCCTTAATCAGCGCATTTAAATATCGAAACTAATATCGTCTCAATCAGCGACTGCGCGTGGTGACGTTCCCCCAGAAGGTCCAATTACCATTTCAGGAATCATTGTACGGGTGATGACCACAGAAAAACCCGTTTGTTAACACTAGAGAAATAAGACTCGTAAAAAAAGTGATTATCATCTACCGAATATGCCCGCAGAAAAAATCGTATTTGCATAAAAGATTCGTTTAGGGGTCGATCTTATTTCTCGCTTTCGATACCTCCCTAGCAGCAGATAAAAATAATTTCCATTTTTGTCTTTCATCTGGACCTACCGCCTAACCTCTGGGGAAGGGACACTGGAAAGTGCAATCGCGTGAATGTAGATTTGGATGAGCAAATAAAACATTAGGAGAGGTCATGAGATATTGGACGGGAAACGAAGGCTGCAATGTGTAATTATTCGCAGTTCTTTTTTTGCATTATCATAAAAAGGAAGAAGATTCTGTGAATGACAAACCGCGATTGTTCTTGGAAGCAAAGTGTGGTTAGAAAAAGGACCACCCTTTTTCGACTAAAAACACCAAAATAATGATATTAGTGCAGCATTCAGACTTCCCTACAAATTACAAGTTTCGTTCGTGATGAAAGATATGTTTTTTTTAATATATTATTACGATTTTTATCGAAGAAATCACACTAATGAAAGGAGCATGAGTTTTGAACAAGAATTCTTTGAATTCATTTCATAAAGGTATATTCTTTTAAAGCCTCCATCTATCGGTTATTTTGATTTCGCGAACGTACTGTTAATCCTATGGAATTTCTACTTTCCACCTTAGATATTTATTTGTATGCAATCAAATGCATGTGAAAGTGCAAAAAATAGGGAAGGTGTCTGCGAATTAAATTTGTCCTACTTTTGTAAAATTATTTTTGCATTTGTAATGATTCGTTTTAGTATATTTTCCAACCTTCAAAAATAGTTTAAGAAATAGGAGGAAAAAAGTAATACCGCAGAAACCTTCATTTTAGTTTGCCCTATAGGATGCATTTTATTGCATAGAAATACATAAAATGATAAATATTTGAGAAGAAAAGTAGAAATTCCATAGGATTAACATCATGTTCACGAAATTAAAATAACTGATAGACGGAGTCCATAACATAATCAATACGATTTTTATCGAATAAATCAAACTAATGAAAGAAACATAAAAAATTTAACTGAATTCTTTGGATTATCAAATACTTTACTGGTTTATTTTAATTAATATTACATTAGAGCTGCGTGATGGATTATTGGCAATGAATCTCAGTCAAAAGACGAAGACGATATCTGTGTTTGTACTTGATCATTCTTAATTTCCTACCTTACATAGTGAAGCCTAACATAATTTTAAGTGAATTTTCCTTCATTATTGTGCAAGATAATCATTTGCGGAATCGGGCATCGTACTTATGATTCACTGGCCGCTAAACTTAACTGTTTTACCAAATAAACACATCTTGGTTTCATATAAAACAAACTGAAATTTTTGAATACTCTTAAAACTATCAAAAGATATTCAAAATTAGACGATTAATGTTGCTTGCTGTTATTGCTTGGTCCATTATCCTCACGAACGCGCTCCTGAGCATTTCATATATTATGTTCAAGACCACTGAAGACGCACTCTTCTACGGAGAAATATTTTAGAAGAAGGGAGGCAAAGGGTATTCTATCAAACTAAAGATGATTGTCATCCATCCGTCTACAATGCATTAATAATTTCCGAGAAAAGATAGATATGGTAGAAATCAGCTTAATCTGCCTTGCTGCACGTACTCGCAACTTAGATGCTAGTAAAACTAAATGTGTGCAACTGAATCGACGCCTGGAAGCATTGCAACTATGAAACATATGGACTTTCTTCGAGGCACTTCACAAACTTAAAATGTAAATTTCTTTATAAAGAATGTGGTAAGAAACAAAAATCTAACAGAATTAAGAATTACCAAACCATATTTAGAATTTTTATTTATATATTTGTGTACAATATAAAGGGGCTGCGGTAGCCTAGTGTTCATGGTCGCGGACTCGTGTCTGGAGTTGTTTTCATCGAGTCGTGGGTTCGAGCACTGATGCCACTAAAGATCCGCCTTGTTACGGAGCTGATGCACGTTAAATCTGGTCGTTATCCTAAGTTCTTCCATTGGTGGGGTGTGGAAGTTTGGAGAGGAATGTACCGCCTCAGATGTCGTCCTCGTCATTTGATCGATACCCAAAATTGCTTGGTCCGTTATCAATAGCCCTCGTGTTGTTTCTCAGTGCAACGTTAACAATCACATTCATCGAAAACTAAAAACTAATTGTATTTATTTTAAATAATGTTAGTGTTGCAATTTCTTTTCCCTGACTTTTCTACGGACCACCGATCGCTGACCGCTGCTTGAAATGATAGGCAACTAAATAGGAATCTTTCCATTCCATCGAACAAATTTAAATACCATTACTGTTTGTTTTCCGTTTCACATCCATTCTAATCCTCTCCTACAGTCGCTACAAATTCGAACTCCCGAATCAACTGAGTGGGAAGCAAGACTATCGGTTTCTTCGAAAAGGAGCGCCGACAAAACGAGATGCCAGCTAAACTCTTCAGCCGACTTGCAACAATACCCAGGTTTCACACTCATAATCAGTCCACCATAACCCAGACAGCGATCGCGGAATGGATGTGATGTAACAGAGAAAAAAAGTCTGAGAAATAAAATGTCATTTAGTCTGTTCTCTTTCGGAAGTCTTTCTCTCTTCTATATCTCAGAGATACACAGAAGATATTTCAAATTTATGTTTTTTTAAAAAAAATACTCCGCCAACGCATCGTCTGTTTGCTTTTAAGGCAGGGTGGCAATTTGAAAAATGGGGAAGTGTTGTTTCAAATTTAAAGAAATTTTTTTTTTAAATTTATTTTGCATGTTGCGAAAGGTCGATGTGCCGAGGTTAAGATAATGATCAACTTTTTACAAAATGAAGAAGGAGGTCTTTTTTGGAGGGTTGATCCCGAAGACACGCATTGTGCTTACTAATTAAACATGCAAGAATTCTGACAGTGGAATTTTCTAGATTTGTTAATCCGAGGAAATTGGGTTCAAATGAAGTGAAGGTGATTTAACAAGACAGTATTTTCTGAGGAGGAATAATCAGACTGCGTTTATGACGTTTTTTCCCCCTTCTTTTTTTAAAGAGCTGATAACTGTGGAATCAAATATAAAAATGAATATTCCGAAGAACATTGTTGGTTGTTTTTAAAATTCAAGGTGTTCTGGTTTGAAAAAGTTTTTATTTCTTTTTATTCAAAATTTTTTTATTATGTAGTCTCATTTTTCATCTTTGATACTGATAATCAGATATGAAATGTCGTTGCTGTTTATATTAATACTAATTATTTGGCATAAACAATTTTAAATTTTCATTTAATTTTTCCGAGTGAAATATTTAAATAATCATACTATTTATTTATGCATAAAATATTTCTTAAAATCTATTGTTCTTGTTGTTGTCACAAATATTATTCCTGAATACAAATTTTCATAAATGAAATTCAGTAATTGAATAACCATTCACATCGCTTAATTTGATTAAGCAAATTGATCAGGGATTAAATAAAAAAAGACGCCTTTTCCATTTGAACAAGAAAATAATAATTTTGATAGATTAATTGTTTATTTAACATCGCACATTGAAGTAACATGAGGGTTGTTGGAGATGAGCCTCATAATTTTGAACCTTTGTCAAATGACGAGGACGACACCCGAGCTGGAAAAATTTCCAAACTATCTCCAAACTTCCACACTATATCATTGGGAGGACCTGGAACTTTGATGAATTTAAAGTGCATCGGCTCCGATACGCAGCGGGTCTTCACAGTGGAATCAAGATTTTTTTTTGTGGAAATAAATAAAAAACACTTGAAACACAAAATCAAAGGGGGGAAAAAAAAGGAAGAAAATATATATAGATATTTTATTACATTTTGATCAGGTTATCGGAATACAATATAGTAAACTTCAAATGGAAGAGCTAAAAGAAGACGATACTTTTGTTTTATTGGAAAATATTTCAAAAATTATTCTACTAGTACATCTAAATGTAATATTTTAAAAAAATTCGAAATTTTCAATACCACATAAGTGGTAAGCAGGTGGTGTAGTAATAATTGAATTGCTAGTTCAATCTAACATTAAATTGTGCTATTAAAATGTTCGAAAATAGAACTAATTGATTTTGCATAATTAAAGTGCTAGAGAGATATACGATAAATGATAATTATAGGTAATAGACTGTTTATTTTTAACCAATTTAGGGGAAAAACATCTGAACTGGGAAGTCTCCTTTTTTCTTCAAATATCCTTAACATGATTTGAGAAATGATGATGATAGTTAGGGCTCATGAAGCAATATCCAAACCTATCTAAGCTGCACCAAACATTTGTTTAAACTATAATCCAGACAGAAAATAATTCGAGATAAAAACCAACGTTTTTATATGGTGGCAAAGATTATTAAAAAAATTATTGAAACATTAATTAAAACTTGTCGCAAATGTCTAAATATTGCATTGTTAAGCAAGTAAGAACGATTTCCAAAGTTTCAGAGCTCTAGCTTGATGGGAAGTTGGTTAAATTAACGATAGAAAATTTGATGACACATTGATACACACACAGACACACACCAAGTGAAATACATGAAAACGTTGTAAAAAGGGAGGGGTGAGGTGCAAGTTGGTCGACAAGGAGGGTTGAAAGTAGAGCCCGATTGAAAGGTATCCCGAGGGCGAGTCACCCGTTTTTACCAGAGACAGTAAATTCCATTGGAAAGAAAAAGTTCTCTAGGGTTCCTCGGGATCAAAATTAGTCCTTCAAGAAATGCTTTGCGAAAACTCTGACGTCCCAGTTGGATTTATATAATAAGTGACAAAATCCAACATTAAACATGAAAATCTGTTTTCGGAAATGCAGGGTTGAGTCTGGATTACATAGTTATTTACGGTCCAAAAGAATAATTCTGATCACCGAGAAGGGAACAAAAGGAAAATGAAACAATGTTTCTGATATAATGAACATTTCGTTGCCTGATATTATGAAATATCAAGAGGGAAAATGAGTTTGGAATTGTTTTAAAATGTATATACCGTATTTTCCGGACCATAAAACGCACTTTTTTGCATAGACATATGAGCAGACCACAGGAAAAAACCCACTTAAAATTGGAGATCGTCTTATGGTCCGAAGGTTACATTAAAATATAAATATTTATACTGTATCAAAGATATTGGAAAAGATCAATTATTGCACAAAATGTTAATAAAATCAGTACAGAGCGTGAGTGGTGGTAGATGTTTTATATCCCAAACTGAGAATAGATAAAAGTATAAATGAAAAATTAGGCAAAAAAAAAAATCCCACTGATTATGCAGGATTACTTTTTTCTACGAAAATGATAAAAATCTAAAACTCATCCCAAAAATTCGGGCTTTGTCTTACAATCTGAAAAATACGATATTTTATCTAGGAATTTTTTTACTTAAATTTATGTTTCCACATTTAATATATTCATCCTACATGTATACAAGAATTCCCGAAAATAAGTAATCTATTAACGATCGTATCTTTTTACGAAAAAGTTTTTAGGAGGCTATCGCTCGATAATATATTGTTTATAAACTTCGCATTAGTATCAACACCTGGCGATGGACCTGGCATTTCAAGCTCGAGCCTCGGTTAGTGACGAGGGCGACATCTGAGCCGGCACCCCCAATCTCCAAACTATCTCATCGTGAGGACAGAAACTCGACAGGTTTAGTGTACATCATCCCCACTGAACAGCGGGTCTATAATGGCATCAGGAATTGAACTCACGACGCCACGGGAACAACGCCAACCATGAGCTCGCGACCATGACTACTAGGCTACCGCGACCTGCTTAAGAAGGTAACAACTGTCATCATAAATTAGTTTAATTAAGTCATAGTCCTTGATACCTTCATGAAGAAAATATTTAAATCTATTTAACTACGTTTTTAAACTTGAACCTTGCTTCCTATTTCTGAGCAGCTAATCAACTTCAATGGAAAAAAACGACAACGAAATCAATTAACGCGCAGAATGAAAAAAGTAGAAGGATGAGCAAAGCGAAAACTATCATCATAGTTTGGTCAACACAAAAAAGTCGTTACACGAAGGACATTAATCTATCATAATGTGGTACACGCCCTTGAGAAAAACGTAATTTATTATTCCATCGGTTTTTTTAAATCCATCTTGACCTTGAGAAGATGAAAAGAAGCGGCTGCAAAAAGTACATTTTTTTTCCAACAATCAATAGATAACAAGGATCGATGGAACGAAAACAATATCGAAGCCTATTTTCTCGATGGCAACTTTTTACATCTATTGCTTATTTAAAGACTTTAGGGATGTAGTGGTTATTTCTTGAATGAGAAAATTTCAAAATATGAAAGTAAGTAGTTGAATCATAATATTTTTGTTTTAAGCCTAATCTCGGTAAAAATAATATTAGACTACTGTTAATTTTTCTCTCCTATTTTTATTGAAAAATTTAATATCCGTAATTAAAAGAGTGGATCAAATAAAACGGAACTTTTTCAGATACTAAAAGAGGGTTATATTGTTTTAGTAGACGACAAAATGGTCACCCGAACATTTTTCAAAATTTTATCGTAAAAATGTATGCGCAATTGTTTGATGTCGGCTTTCATCAGAAATGAACTTAATTTTCATAAATATGTCATAATAAATTTCTCTTAAATTTTTTTTATTGGATTGAAATAAAATGCGTATGAAAATTAATTCACTTTTCGGCAGCAATAATTACGTGTTGATGGATTGTTTATTACCGTCACAATAAGAAGCAATAGATGGGTTATCAGCGACGGATCTCATAATTTTGAACCCACGATCAAGTGACGAAGACAACACCTGAGTGGGTTTTCATTCCCATTCATAATAACCCATTCTTCAAACATCGACACAAACAGAAACTGAGGGCACTGAGCTTCGAGAAATTAATCTCGCTACACGACGTGCCTTCAGTGGAATTGGATCTCGAACCCACTACTCGATGGAAACAACGCTGCCCATGGGTTTGCGACCATGAGCATTCGGCTATCGCAACCGTTTACTTTTTTTTTATACACGGTTGACATATAAGGTAACCCAACAAATTAAAAGACCAAACGAAAAAAAAAAAAAAAAATAGAAAGAGTGACATCGCAACTCCGTGTTTATGGCTGTTCAAATTGGTTTTTGAGACAAGTTCAAATACTGTACATATTCATGGCCTTATAACACAATTTCTACAACGAGGTACCTAACTTCCAGCATTGTACAGACGTTTGCCGCATTTAATAAATGGAGTACTACATTATTATACTTAAGAGCGTTTGATGAAATTGAGACCCGAATTCACAATATTGCCAACAAGCTACAATAAACCCATATATGTTCGTCAGTGTTAGTGTACATACAATTTTTAGTCATCAGTTAAAGACGCTAGTCAATTTAAGTAACCCCATACAATTAAAAATATTCAGCTCTTTTGCATATTCTTATAAATATGTCATCAAGTTTACATTTTGATTTGTATTAAACCCAAAAGAATTCACACTTGCAAAAAAAAAAGGGGGGGGGGGCAACCATAATTATTAGCATATATTAACAAGAACTCCCTCGTGAATTTAAAAGGATATTTCATATCCACAATATGTAGATTTTCTTTTCTTGCTTAAATTAACAAAACATTAAAATTCTTCAAATTTTGATTCTTTTTTTTTTTTTTTCCAAAGTTTTGCTGTACTAAATAGAGGGCACTTTGCTAATTCCATTGATGTATTATTTATGAGAATTTGAAATAGAACGCGCTTGAAAATAGAGTTTTAAAATCGTAAGCTAACGGGCTAAACCCACAAAAAATATCTGTATATGTCTTTTTCTTAAAATGCATTTTTTCAAGTTTCTCTGGCTCCCTTTCCTCTAAATTTACTCGGACTTCAACTCAAGCGCTGATATTTCCCACATTATAAAATGAATTAATTACAAAGCGAAATTAATTCCAGTGTATAATAAACCCACAAATTTATATTTTGCACGATATTTGTATGAAAACTAAAAGAAATTTGAATGATAAAATTTAAAATTTCAAAAAAAATTAAATAACTTAAAATTTTGAAATTAGAACTATGTTAAATGTATAAAATATGATGAGTGTAAGCATTCTGCAAAGTTTTAAGCTATAAAATGAAGTGGATTTCATGCAAAATGTACGAGGGTCATTTAATAAGTCCTATGAAAATCAAAGATATTTCGATTGTAGCATCGAAAATAGTTTGCTTTAGTAAGCATCATAACTCACTAGACAGCTGTCAAAGTCTCAGTTACTCGTATTCGTGACCATGATATCTTTCGCGCATCAAAAACTCTTCGTCATAACATTTCCGGACTCGTCCATCCTCCCCTTCTTTGGAGTAGATTCACCGTAAGCAACCCATTCTATTGATTGTTTCATAATGATGAATTATGGCCTCACCGACGGTAACAACTCAAAGCAAAATGAGTCGACAACTCGAAGCGGCAGTAATCAAATCATGATTTGACAGCAAATGATTACCAAAACAAAACTAACTTATGAATCAATGTCAAATTTGTTTTGGCTCCATTTAACAGATGGCAGCAACCAATGATCCAAAAAACTTGCCTTAGTGATGCCATCTGTCTTCAAATAAAATACTTTTTCAATCACCTCATATTTAAAGGTAAGTACACGTCTTTCAAATGTAAGTATCAGCTTTTGATTATTAATGTAATTATTTATAATTGTTCATAAATGTAGGATTTTCCAGCCAATTATCAATTTATTAATTACATTTTCAGTGATATTGTAAAACTAGTTCCTCATTTTCTCGATAGATGAGGAATCAGTATCATGTGTTAGCTCACACAGCGCCCTCTATTTCTTAACGAAACTGCAAAGAGCCTCACTCTCAGCCTCTCTCGACTTCGCTCATCACCTCTCTTCGCTCTCTTTCGTTTTTAGCCCGTTAGCTCTTTCACTCAGCAGAGCTGGATTGCGGGTTCACTAAGGATTTGAACTGTTAAAATGTATTACTCTGAACGCCAGCACGCGCTCCAACGTCCGTCGTCGAAATGTACGAATCAATATCTATCGTAGTGATGAACTATTCGTTAGAGAAAATCAAACTGTACATAGTCTGTTGTATTGTTTCTCCATTTCATCGCCAATAAACAGAATAATTCAAATACTAGAATCATCCTTGAATTGGTAAAAACACCATAGAACTTGGAAGAAAAGTTTTCCTTAGACACCAGCCTACCGAGGAATCAGCGGAGTCTCTTCTTTAGACTTCTACAGGTACTACCAATATAAATAATTATTTAAGATTATAAATGTGATTGTCCTTACTCAGGCATACACATAAGACTTCCATTACTTTTAACTTAAAAACGTGAGGATTATTTAAAACTCTGTATAAGATTACTTAAAATTCTGTATAAAATAAGCTATTTTGTCCTAGTTGAAGACAGCTTAGTTTCCATAAAAATAGCCTTTATAAATTCAGCATATCAATTCATCATTCATAACATTAATAAACAGACAGAAAAATCTAATCATTACAATTAATATAACAATGCGTAATAATAAATAGCGACATCAGAAATAGAAAATTTTAGTTCAATTCAAATCTACATTCAAATTGAAAAGGTTTTTCTAAAATATTAGAATAAGACCATTTTTATGATTTAAAAAATCGAAGTTTATGAAAGCAACTACTACTTTCTCGAATATTATTTCTGAGATAAAAAAAAAAAAATATTAATAATATATTCCAGCTAAGATAAAATTCTCTCTGTCATCCAGAATTTAATGCCTTGGAATAAAACTAGTATGGACAATTAATTTCATTCTGATTACATCTTAGGAGCCTATTAAATCTTTTAGAAATTCCGTTTCTTTTCATTTACTTTCATATATAGACTTCGCGTTCAGTTCGAGTTTATTTCTTATTTCAAGCGAGAGTAAAAAAAATTATAGGATCATGAGGATAGTAATTTACCAGATGTTTAATTTAAGATTAGCAGACTTAAGCTCCAGTAAGAAAATTTAAATTGATGTACATTTTTTTTTCCAGATTATATATCATGCCTATTTTAATCTGCGTAGTTGTAGATCAAAACGGGTTTATGAAATAAGATTTTGATTTGTTGGTTTACGTTCAGTTGTTTTTACTCTATATGCTTAGTTAAGTTAAAAGGTATATTCTGATTAACCGCACGCCCACGAAAAGTCGCCAACACATAGGAGATTTTGTGAATTGGCTATCTTTACTGATAAAAAAATGTATTTAGTTTTTGTCCTAATCGAAAATGAACTTTTTTAAGTTTGTATTGTGCAAGAGGCAACAACAAGTAATGTTTATATTCTATCCATTGAAAAAAAATTGTGCTCTTTTTTTTTAAAGGACATCGAAGGAAAATATCAGAAAAAGCAATCAATTATTCAGTGTCATTAATTCATCAAATTCACTTTTACCCATTGGATCGTCTGGATGCATACCATCACTTTTAATGCATTCAATACTAAAATTCATGTCCATTTTATACAAAAATTTTCATTTCTGCTTATGAGTGGGATTTGAATTTTGAATACAATTCAGAGGTAACAAAACGCATTCTCGACTCATACAATGATCGCTTTATATTTGGAAATATGCAGTAAATTTATTTTAATTTAAAATTTGTGACGTTGGGCTCTTCGCGATTTTCTCTACACTAACCTAAGGGACTTTATGTTTATTTGAATTACATACAATTACGACCCCTTGTCAACGAAAATAAAATGTGATTTGGTAAATCAGATGAAGATAAGAAGTGCAGTGAATAGAATTAGCGATACTGATTTATGAATGAAATAGAATTAAAAAAGGAATATGAAGGAGTTAGAAAATAACGATATGCTGATAAATATTTAAGTTACATTAAAATATCGTAATTGATATTTTGGTTTGAAGCGAATTATAGTAAATGTATTGAGATAAGAATCGAATTATTTGATTCAGAACGAGTGATTTGGTAAGCTGAGATTTTAGTATTAGATCATAATCTAGGATTGGCTAGTGGGATTGGAGAGAGAACGACCTTATCTATTCTTTCATGAGTAATAAAATATTTTGTTTTGCTCTTACGTATCTTCAATTCGAGTCTAATAATAATTAATAATAATATTAGACCTAAATAATGAAAGAAAGATGTCGCAAATTAAGAATATTTTTTTATGAAATAAGTTTATTTTATAGTAAAAATGTGTAAAAAAATTATTTTCCACTAGTGCACAAGTAAACTTTTTTTTTTTTTTTCATTCAAACAGTTGTATTAAAACTATAAAGTACGCTACGTCTTTACGAAAAATTACTTGATTTCAAAATTTTAATTTAGTCTCGCAAAGTTCAAGATAATCTACAACACTATTATTGCATCAATACAGGTTTCCATACATATATAACTACAAAAAACACACGAATAACTTACTTCATAAAAATATATCTTTCATAAATGACACGAAACTAACATTACTTTACGTCCAACAGTAAACCCAATCTTTTGAAATCACTATCATTACAAACCGAAATCAAGTCGCAATAATCCAAATGATCCTAAAAACAATTAGTTAAATAATAACTCTCACAAATGCCATTAAAATCCTTTCAATTTCAAAAACTAACACGAGGTGTTACGGCAATTTCATTTTTTGAGTAATATTTTCCTCCTTTTTATAAATGTGCCTTGAATCTTCTCTTCACTTTGACTCCCAGCCCTTAATAGTGTAAATGTCCTTGTCGGTAAGTGTCTTTCATTCTTTTTTTGTGCGTGCTTAAAATGTTTGTTCGGATAATGAAGTGTCGAATTGTAGTGAATAAACTTGCACTTGTGGATCGCAATTGTTTCGTTGTATGGGTATTACGTTAAGAATTTTTAGCGTTTCGCATTTTTTTTTCTTTCCATCCCTTCTTCCTCCCCTCTCTGTACACGCTTTTCTTCGTTCTAAGATCTTACTGCGTACTTAATGTGTTTATCTTGCTTCGAGCTGCCTCGGCAGCGTTTATTTGCATTTTCGTTTCAGCAGGATGGCAATAAAATGATGGATGTGCTTGTGAATAATTCAAATAAAATCGTGAGATTATTTTATTTATCATATACTTGTTAGCACTAGATTTCGTGGGTTTGTTAAAATTTTATTTATTTTTACCTTTGTTTAGGGCTTTTTTCCCAAACAATTAGTTGATTTTGTTGGATTAATATTGCATAAAATCCATATGAAAAAGGGAATGAGTTTATGACACAAAAGCCATATCTGGGAAAGCATTTCAGGTATCACATTTGAGCCATAAAACATATGCCAGCATTTCAAAATCACCGATTCACCATTTACAATTCGTAACTTTTCATCCTATTTTACGGCATTCGGAAATCGATCTGCAGCTCACTTTTACATAAAAGCATCGGGAATGCGGCAGAAACTAAAAAAAAAAAAGATTCCTACAGGACCCAAACAAAAGTTTTTCCTCCCTGTATAGCACGTGCATGCATTTCACTTCTTTTGTAGCAAAAATATATATTCCAAGTTCCGCTTCCGGATAATTTGCTCTCGATGACAGAATTACAGCTGTGGGGAATATTTTCCATTGAAAAGGATAGCCTTTCCACAGAAGATAGTAATCTGTATACCATGCGATTTGCGATGAATACAAGAGCAGAATATTTTTTGTCGGAATCGTGACAGATGTCACACGATTTTTTTTTATCATGCGAATGAGAATGGATGCCTTCATTGTTATAAATAAAAACACATGGAAAATACTTTTGTGAAGAACCTTCCACTCGATGCCATATCAGATTTCATACAAAAATCAGCTCTTTATTGGTAATATCAAATTATAATTTTGTTTTTTGCATTTGCTTTAACAGAAGGATGGAAAACTTTTTGATTTATTAAGTGGTGAAGTTGGACTATTCGCGGTTTTCTCTTCACTAACCTTGGGAACTTTTTGCAATTTGAATAGCATAAAATTGCGACTCCTTTCCAACCAAATGAAACTCGATTAAGTAAATTAGATTAATAAAAGAAGTGTAATGAATTGAATAAGGGTTAGTGATATGTAAGCGAAACAGAATTGAAAGGAAAGCGAAAATAGATGGATGATTAAAACTGATAGATGTTTGTATTGGAGTTAATGATTGCAACTTATTGGATTAAAATAACTCCTAATAAGAAAGTAATATGAGTTAAATCTGTGATAAAAAAGAATTAAGACTTTATTATTAGAATATAAACTAGGATTAGTTGAGTTAAAACGGATTAGAGAGAGAGAGAGAGAGAACTTAGATATTCTATGTTGAGCTAGTAAATTGTATTGTCTTTCTCTTACATATCTTCAGTTAAAGTCTTGAACTTATTGACTATTTTATTAGACTATAAGATGGCTGTAGAGTTAATCAATAAAGGAAATACATCCCAAGGATTTTAAGGAAATGTGTGAAATTTAATTAAAATCAAATCAATTTTGGTTTCGAATTAATTGTACCTCCAAAGCTGCATAAGAACTACTGGTAACTTACCATGTAATTCTAAACCACAATCAAGTGACGATGATGACGTTGAGCTGACTTACCGTGCCACACCACTTGAGGATTTGTGGCTTAGCATTATACATTTAAAGTATCATAATGTCAAGATGGTCTTCAATAGATAGATGATCAAGCATTTTCTCAATCCACCTGGCTACTTCAGCCGTTAAAGTAGTGAATGAGTAAATAATTTAAGAAAATAGTTTTATTTGAATAATTATTGTTCTAGAGTAATATGAAGTAGCCTGGTTATTGGCAACAAACCAAATAATTTTAAGCCTCCATAAAATGGCGCGAGAATAACAAGTGAGCCAACACCTCACTCTCTTCACTTCCATTGCACCCCTTGAGTATACATGAGTGAGGAGCAGCACTCTTATTATGGGCAACCACCATTACACCACACGACAGTATGATGAAATCAGAATTCGAACTCGCAATTTGATTTGAACATCTCCCAGCTGATAACTGCAGTTCCAAGACTTATTCAAAGATGAAAATTATCTAAAATAACCGAGTATTTAACTTATTATTTAAAATTACACTTTTTAAATAGATTCTCTTCATTAAAATTATTTTAAATTTTTATTAATGTACAGAAGAGGCCGTTCTTTTCATCCCTCGTCATTTTATCGTTCAATTAAATTAATTTAAAAATGTAAGTTATTTTTTTTAAAAAAAAATTATTTTTAATATATCAGAATATATTTGATATCTAATCACTTCATAAATAAGATAAATACAGTTTTTAAGAAAAAAATAATAAATTACTTACCTTACGACGAAATTCCCAAAGATATAAGGTTCGCTAGCCGAACGCATGAGTGCTAGTTTGCAAGCGATAACCTCATCAAGTAGTTCTTAATCAATAAAAATTATTTCTTCACTAAAGGGATGAATCACTACAATCCAGCTGTTAAATACTCTCGACAAAATCCAAACAAAGTGATTCACGTAGAATAATAGTCACCTTTCAGAATTTTTTTCAAATATTTAATTAATATTTTCCTTTGCAATATGTTACCTAATTTTGACCTCATTGCAAATGTAAACATCATACTTGTGTTTGAGGCTTGTGACATCAATGAAAACGAATTTCGTTTACTCAAAGGATGGAAAGAGTTAAATAGAAAAAGCTGTACGCACATAAATGGTTTGAAAGATATATTATCAAATATCGATAAGATTTATTTTTTTTATCTTGGTTCGATAATTACATTGTCTCTCTTTATCTAAATGGGATACTTTTTTCATTTTTAATTTTGGTGGTTATGGAAGATGAGAATCATTAAAAAATTTTCTAAATAAAAAGTAGCTATTTATGTTTCTTTATTTCATTCATGATTACACAATAAACAAATATATATATATATACATTTAAATTCATTAAAATGTCAAGAAAACAACAAAAATACCTGTGATGCCCCGGCTTCACAACCTCATATTTTTTTTATTCATGTAATTCACTTAAAGTCCAGTAACAAATTAAGCTGTATTTAAATTATCAGACAAATCTTTAATTTTATTCTTCTATAAGTATAATCAAAAATCAATATACGTGTTACGAATGCGGAGAAGAGCTCTTTAAGGGTCCACACCTAAATATTAATATTATAAAATTCTACTTATCTTACAAATGGCAAATCGGATTCGAGTCAGTAATAAAATTTGTAAGTTATATCCGATTAAATATTAATTTCTCAGATGATCATTTGACACTAAGTGCTATAATGCTCAGCATAAGAACATGTCCAACCTCGCTCTTCAAACCTACCAATCTCACTCTCTCTCTCTCTAATACTACTCTAATTCCAACTCCCTAACCTTTTCCCCATTCACTACACTTCCATTTACATATATAGTAAAATTGATCTGTATAATTCACGAATCGAAATACTCGTTTCAAGCGTCATAGAAATAACCCTTAAGGGAAATACGAGTGCACGTGAGAATCCCGTTACGCAGTTGCATTTTACAATAAACTAAAAATGAGAGTATCATCATTTTTTGATGAAGAAGTCAATTCACATATACTATTCAAAAATGCAGGAATTTACTTTAAATTAATACAACAATGAACATGTAAGAAAATAAATATGTTTCCAAAGTAACGCTCGGCAAACCTTTATGAAAATTTTCGGTACTTAATTTCAAGCCGTTTTGATGATGGTATAACAAGTAATAAAGACATGAGATATGAAATGTTAGTGTTGAGAAAGATGATACTAGAAAATGGATTGGCTTCTCTAATGCAACCCATGTAACCTGGAGCTCCATAGACGTATCATAGAAACGATTGATGAGATGACCCCGGCCTTCTACAAGAAGGTAAATATCTAATACAGGATAAGCAAGTTCTCAAAAATCTATAAAAGATAAGTTTATACAACCGATTATGTCAGCTTAGATCGTGTCAATCCCGACATTAAAAGATAAGTATTGAGCACTCTCTCTGATTGGATAAATAACGAGTACATACTCTTAGGATTCAGAACATAAATGAACTGGTCAGATCGCGCCACGCGGTGTGATAATCCTTTTCCTACTCTCAGTACTAACTGAAGGAGGCATTTTCTTCAAGTGCTAAACCTAGAAAATAGAGGCCTATGTCTGACGTCCCAGTCTCCCCAACTCTCTGGGATATCAGCCGTGTCCATCCCAGAAAGTGGGGCAAGAAATGAAAGCAATTAGTATTGAGAGTAGGAAAATTCAATCTTGGACATGCTGTGGTGTGTCCACAGGTATTTCCCTCGGGTGTTTCACAGGGGCACCCACCTCAGGTGCATAAAGTGAGGGAGAGTGTAAATATTGGCAAGTTATAAAGGTGTCAGATGCATGAAAGTAAATTTGCAAATTGAGACAGGGATAATCCAGCCCGTGCACCTCACCATTGAGCTAAATGGTGTGTCAGCACTCCAGTTACTGAGGGATTGCACGTCTGTATTTATCCAGATACAATTTCACCCCAACCCGTAGTGCACCATATGTGGAGCGTAGAGGTAGTCGTACAAATTATGTCTAAAGTCAATGTTGAAACTTCGAAGCAAAATAAGAAGACTGTGTTGCCAAAAAAGATTCGGTAAAAATGCCTTAATATTTGATTCGAACACACTAAAAAGGTATTCTTTTAAAGTTAAAGGGAGGGGATACCTTCATAGAAGACTGACTGTGAGAAGGAAAAAAGTCATATTGACAAACTATACAGCCATATATATGTTAAAATATTTGTTGATAATTTTCATATTAATCTATCCTTTGAAATAATAGTAAGAAACATTATTTAGAGGTTCGCAAACGTCTAGATTGAAATTCATATAGAATGTATCTTAATGACAAGTTTTTAATTCAAGAGAATGGAAAATCGTTTTTTTTTTTTTTTTTTTTTTTTAAATAATCTATGTCATGTCAAATTACTTAATTTTGAATCCAGAGATTTTAAGACAAAAATATTTCGAATATTTGTAAAATCTTAAGGAAAATGATGGACTCGGACGGGACTTAGGAAATCTTGTCAGTTTATGTAGGAAAATACTCTTTATCAAATTTTATATCATTCCCCTTTTGAAACAACGATGAAATTTATACATATATTCTCAAAAGGAAAAGTCAAAGTAATTGGTAAAATAAATAAGCATACATTTAAAATAAAGAATAAATTAAGTAATAATGTTGAAGGAATATAATAATAATTCGCGAGCTTGAGAAAGAGAAACCTTGATACGTGGAAGGAATTGCACATGTCTCTCCAAATAACTGACTGTAATCTAATATTTTAATAACAATAATGGTCACAGTTATCTCACTTTTAACACTGTTAAAATAATAAACTCTAAAAAATGTATTTCTTAAAAATTAATTCATTTTTAACGAGTGTCTGAGTTAGGATCAAATGATGATAGGTTGAAATACTGAGTTGAGAACTACGATCTTCTAGATCGGGACTTGACAGGAAGTGCATCAATTGCAAGGTTTCAGACAAAAATGGAGAGTTAAGAAATTTTTCTTCTTCCAATTTATATTTAGATACTTGGTAATTGTTTTCTTATTGAAACATTTTAATTTTTTGAGTTTGGTACTTTTAAAACGAAAATATTTCTATTTAAAAAACATTTTAGGAGAAATTTAGACATTTCTACACTCCATATTTTGAGAACACTTAATATACTCTAAATAATATATTATTTTAACTTCTACCACTCGTTTTATTCATGAAGCAACGAGAAATTTAGATATGCATCAACATAACTAGGAGAAAAATCTTATACGACAGTAAAATCTAGAATAAACCCTAAAATGCAGAATAATTTACATATTAATTAAGTGAAAATATAGAAGGTAATTCACGAACGCAAGAGAAAACTCTTGATAGTCCAGATATTACGTTCGAATTCCTTCTAACTACTCATAATAACATAATCTTCAAATAATTATTATAAGCTTTAGGTGTCTTTAAAAAAAGTGAAGCAGACACAAAAGTCTTTTAAATTAAGATTTTATTTTCAACGTAGGTAAGCCAAAAAAATGTCTTTAAGCGTATGCAGCTGTTTCTAATCCAAAATGCGAGTTAAAAAGTACTATTATAGACAATGACATAAACACAAATTGCCGCTGGCCATAGTAAGTAATGATCCACCCAATAAAATATTAAGGACGCTGCAATGTACTAAAGGAGTTTTCCATTTTAACTTTAAATAAAGATGACGGATGCATTCCCAAAACCTTTTTTTAATACACCCTTTTATGCTGCAGTTAGCTAATTTCTGGTTTGGTTTCTCCACCTCGGATGGTACACTATGGATCCGACTATCTCTCCTGTCGGGGTGCAAACCAATAATTAAAGTTCAAGGAACCTGCTGGTTTTTTGGGACCAAAAGGATTAATGATCTCTTTTTTTTTATTATGCTGTTCACTTTCATTGACTTCTTTTAATATGCTGCAACCAGTTTTCGGCGCTATTAAAAGATGGATTTTGATGAAGTAAGAAAAAAGTACTTCAGCAGACTGGCGTCATATTAATTTGGTTTTCATTTGATCGAGTAATTAACACTCCCATGTTAAATAATTGATTTGGTAAGGATATTAATGTCTCAGCGTGAATATTTAACACATCGGCAATCATTGAACCAGCATATTTATTATCTGTTTGAGTGATCAATCGGTAAAAGAGGGTCTGAAGCGGCCAAAAATTTTTTACAGGATGTATAGTAAAACCCAGTTAAGTTGAATTCATTGGGACCAGAGCCAATTTGGATTATCAAAAATTCGGTTTAACTAGATAATAGCAAAAAATGAAACAAAATAAATACTTACAAAAAAAATCATCTTTATATTGAACAAATCGAACTTGAATCGCATTTACAGAAGACAAAGGCGTCTAATTTGTGAACAATACAAGTGGGCTTAAAATTGTTTCATTGAATTTACCATTTAGAAATTGTAGCACTGTATGCCGTTTATCACTGGTGACAAAAGGTGTAACTAAATTTTGTTGACTTTGCATAAAGAATATATGTAAAGTAAATATTGTATTTTTGAAAGGTTAAGAGACACTGATAATACATCATACTAAGTTTAAATATTACTCAATAATCCACGATAGAAACATTAAATAAATTTGGAATTGGTAAAAAATAATCCATGCGTAACGAAAACGTCGATTGAACCAATTCGGAATGTTTAATTTGGGTTGGTTTTTGATCGAATCAATCCAATTACAACAAGAAAAATGAATCTTTTCACGCCGATCGCTCCCGTATTGATCCATTCGTGATCTAATAAAACTGTAACAATTTATATGTATTCAATATTTGTTCTTGTATAAAAATCCAGCTGTAATAAACACTTTTTGATTTTTCATCATACTTTAAGAAGTTTCATACATACTAAAGATTGGTTGATTTTAATAAAATCTCACGAGTTTTAGTTTAGTTTTTATTAACGTCGCTTTAGAAGCAACAGGAAGACTATTGGCGACGGACCTCGTAATTTTGAACAATGGTCAAGTGACGAGAACGACACCTGAACTGGCACCCCCCCTCTCCTAACATCCACACCACGCCAACGGAGAACTTTGGGCCCCGACAGATTTAACGTGCATCAGCTCTGGCTACACGGCGGGTCTTCGGCGGCCAAGAATCGAACCCGCGACTGAACGAAAACCGCCGGCCGCTAGTCCACGACCTTGACCACTAGGCTACCGCGGCCTTATAAAAACTCACGAAGGAACAACACAAAGGCTATTGGCGACGGACCTCATCATCTTGATCTACGGTTAAATTACGAGGAAAACACCTGAGCTGGCAGCTCCCTCTCCAAACTTCCACACCACGCTAAAGTGAAAACTTGAAGCTTTAACAGATGTAACGTGCATCAGCCCCAATACACGGTTCATTTAAAATGGCTTCGGGACTCGAGCCCACAATTCGACGGAAACGAAGCCGTCCATGAATTCGTGACCATAACCATTCGGTTGCCGTGACCGATTTGTAGTAGGGAGCGGTAGTACTCGGTATATTCTTCTTGATATGGAACATTCTAGGCATGCCTACTTAGATACTAGGAAAATTTTGATAAATTATGTTGATTTAATTACTTCAGTCTAATATATTTATAATTGATTTCAGTCTTTGTTATTTTTATAAAAGAATATTGAGAAAGACATACAGAGTCTTGAAATAATTTATATAGAGTTATTTTTATCTATACGAAATGAATGACGTGTAGGACTGATATCCTTCGATGAGTTTTCAAGAAAATTTTTGGCCATTTCAGGCGCTATCTTACAATAAAGAGTGGCCGTGGTAGTCTAATGGTCATGGTCGCGGGCTTTTTAACAGCGGCAGATGAATTTTAAATATTTTGTCACAGCAATCATAAACTATTCAAAGTTTATTGATTTGTTCATTTATTTAGTTTGTAGATCCTTGAAACAAAATAATTCAGGAGGGAATTGCGCTCATAAAATGAAACTGCTGCACTAAAAACAATAATTTGATATAGGCTGTAAAAGTTCCAGCTATTGTTTCTTGGAATTAACTGGATTTTCTGTGCGTCGAATTTTTTTATGGTGGGTGTACAGTATATTACTATGAACCTTTGAAGAATATTTAAACAGCATATCGATCCAAAAGGCATTCTACACAATCCGCAATGCTCTCCCTTTCCAGGACAATGCAAGACCCTACACAGGTGGTGCAACACTGGAAAAATTAAAGAACTCCATTGCACAGCACTGGAACATCCTCCTTATATTCAGAATTTGGCATCTACAGAACATCATTCATTTGGAGCACTTAGAAAAGCGTTGGGAGAGAAATATTTTCTTCGAAAGAAGTAGAATTGTGCAATTGGCTCCATATAGGTTCGACTTCTTTGTATCATACGAGAATAATAATAATAATAATAAAAAAATTCTTGATATGTTGAAAAAAATATGTAGATGTGTTATCCGCGTTCTTCTACTTATTATCTTGGGAGGCTCTTCAAAATTTAATTCCACCAAAAATAAAACCTCGGTACAGCCAAATGAAACCTGATTATGCAAAGTAGTACGAGTGAAGAAATGTAATGAAGTGATAGCAAAGAAAGGATATAAAAATGACACAAAGGTTAGCAGAAGGTGGGTAGTAGCAGTGAGAAGGAATTGGACTGAGAGCAGAACATGTTTATATACTTGCGCATGCGTAGACATGATTTGATGAAGCAAGATTAAAGATCAGACTCTGCTTGACTGAAGCCGAAGATAATTTGGTTTAACACTTCGGATCCAAATATCCGGGTAAGCATGATGCTTCATAATTTAGTAAAACTTGTTGGCAACCGTGCTGAGGAGCCGTGAACTGGTAGAGAATATTTCCCTTAAATAGCATAAATAAATAATTTCTTTGATGACTATTCTATTTAATTGGAATTATCTGTGCCTAGACTTAAAATTGTGATTTAAGATGAAGGAAGAGAGTAGAAATAGGGAAAGATGATCACAATCTCAATGTGATTGGTTTATTAACGTCGCGTGCGCGCCTTGAGAAGCAACACGACGTCTATCGGCGACGGACATCAAAATTTTGAGCATCAGTCAAGTGCAAAGGGTGGTACATGAACCAACACTCTCTTCTCCGAAATTTCTCACCACGCCAAAGGTGTATCTTTAGATACACGGTGTATCTTTAGTTCAAGACTTGAACCCAAGACTTGACGAAAACAATGCCAACCATGACACTATCTTAAAGGAGGAAAAATAGAAAAATAACAATTGTGTGTTAATTTTGATAAGTAGTAATTTAGAAATGATTAAAAAAATTCTAGTTTCTATCTGATCCACCCTCGTACATATGTCTCATTAAGAATAAAAAGTCAATTTCTTTAACGTTATAGTCAGCACCCTAACCTCTCGAGCGTGAAGGCGATATAAAGATTTCGAATGATAACATTAATAACCTGTACATCATAAATCATACCGATTTCAGTATAAAAAATATCAATTAGTAGCTAACCAGAAATTAACATAGGTATAATAACTGAGCTTTTCTGCCAGCGCAATGTATGTTAAATCTAATTTAATACCGCACCCACATATTATCACTGCGTCAAATACAAAGCTGCTCTTATTTCAATATAATGGTTTCAGTTTTAATACTAAAGCAAGATCGTATGGATTGTTCCTTTATGCAGCGGAATATAATTAACTCGACTAATGCTTCATTTTTGATTTTACATTTTCTGAAGGTATAAATTTCTTGCGACATAATCCTTTAATACCTCTATAATTGGATTATCAATCATTGCAAAACAATGTTTTATGGTGTTAATAAATATCATTTGAAATAGTTTGGATATCTGACCTAGCTTTTTTACTATGAATTTTCTATACACTGCCAAATAAGGGACTGTAGCAGGCAGTTTTGTTTATTCTTTTTGCATATTTTACAGCACTTTTATTTTCTCATCCGCTTTTAAAAAAATGCATTCAGCTTCCTATCTACTAAGATCTTGAATTCGTGAACGTGATATTAACCCAATGGAATCTCTAATTATCTTCTCAAATCTGGACCATTAAATTGGATGGAATGCAATAAATGGCATCCGAAAGAAATGTTTCTATCAGATGACTTTTTTCTCCCCGTCCATTAGATTTTAAAATGTATTTTTAAATATTTTTTAAAGATTTAGAAACCCGTTGGTAAATTATTAAAATAGACATATTAAAAAAAAGTTCTATGCAAAATTTTGCAAAGAACAGATTTAGCCACCCATGGTGTGCTTTTTTATTTTAATTATTATTAAATTACTCAATTAAATATAAGAATCAAAGTAAACGATGAAATATCGAAAAATGGACAGTAAAAACTAAAAGGTCTATTTATCGTTTCCTTTAAATGAATATTAAAATTAAAGGAAACGATAAATTATTGAATTGAATATTATATCAACTACATGTAATTAAAATTAAAGCAAATTATAAATTATTAAATTGAATATATTTAAGCTAAATATAATTAAAATTGAAGCAAATGATGGGGAAAAAATTGAAAAGTGATCTGGTACGCCAAAACGCTCAACCTAAAACAATAGCCTCTTAGGTGGCTAAAAAGTGCCCTATGCAAAGAAGAACAGACTTAGCCACCAAAAAATGCTAACTTTTTTTTGAAATAATTAATATTCAAATCTTAACATATAAAAACTCTCTTCGTGTCACATTCAGCTGGGAATTAAATTATAGAAAGTAAGTTATTTTTGATATTGATCTCCTCACAATAACGTAACATTACTCATTGTTGGATTCTAAAAAGTTTTATATAATCTAGTAATACCATTACCCGTAAAGTAACTATGTCTTGAATGATTATTGAAAAATTCTAAAATAATAAGACTATTTCCTCGTATATTACCGCATTCTTTATGCTATAGCCCTTTTCTCGTTATATTATACACGAAAAACTTCTTTTACACAAAATCTTTTGATAAAATTAACAAAACAACCGATTTCATATGAAAATCAAATTATTAAATTAAATATTAGAATTTAAGCAAATGATAAAGTATTGAAGAGGACAATAATATTTTTTTCAGATATTAAAATCAAAGCAGACGATAAATAATAAATTCGAATACATTTTAAGCTAAATGTTAATTATTGCTGCCATAAAACGAAAATAAATCTTTACGTATTATTCTCTTTATTCTTAACACTAATACTTGAGGCAACTACAATTCAAACTGCAACTATTGTGAATCGGTAGGATGAAATCAAAAAAATATTAAATACGTCACATGCATTTCACATTTTATTTGAAAAGCGGTCAGAGGCGGAATTTTGTGGTTGTACAAAAACAAAAGTCCTTTGGGTGACTAAAAATAATCTCAAAAATGAAGGGGAAAATAATACAGTTGGGAACCATCCCTACATTTTATTCTTTTGAATTAATTTTCAACATATGAATAAATTCAACATCCTAGATTTTACAAGCAGTTGCTCACACCTATATGCGAGTAATGAACACATCAATATCGCTAATTCATTTTATATATCTAATATCAATTATCTACAATCTCTGTATCTCATTCACTACACTTTTTGTACAGTATGATAATTTACATAGGTCACAGTTCTTTAACAAGGCGAGGTTTCATATATCAAACATAGCAGTAAAGTAGACGAAGAAATTAGTTAAAGGTTAATAAGCGAGAGAAAACCTAATAATATGATAGAAAGAGCCCATATTTACGAACTGGAACAAGGGTGCTCGTCTAAGATATGTGATTGCCCATATTTTGTCACAAAAATTTTCCGAACAATTCATAACATCTCTCTCTTCTCTGTGTGTGTGTGCGTGCGTGTGTTATGTGTAATGATTTAACTCAATTCCCATTAATTTCTCACTTAAATAATTTAATTTACTAAATTTTCCCATTCTCTCCTTTAAACGATAATGTTCATTCGTATTTCCTGATACAATTCCTATTCTTTTTTATTAATTCAATCACGCGTTCTAAAAAATTCGCTGACAATGCTCTCTTCTCACGGAACAGACCTGTAGGGATGATCCCTACCAAACTTTAGGTCTATACTTATCTTCCCTGGAAGTCCCTCCATTCAGACCTTCTGGATTCTGACGTTTAATTGAATTTTCTCTCATATAAATAGCAAAAAACAGCGAAAAACGCGCTCTTCTTATACTCCTCTCATTACCTTACTACTGTTCTCTTACGCTCGTCCTCTCTCTCTCTCTGATCATTTGAGATTTGTATGGGCCGAAGCCCGACTAAAGTCTGCTATAATATGGAAATAAAAGTATTTCGGCCATGTATGGAATGATTCATTAATATTGAACAAATATTAAAGTAAATACGTTGCATTTAGTCGACAGGATCGTTACACACACACACACACACACACACACACACAATAATACACACACACACACACACACACACACACACACACACAGTTATGCTAGTTTAAACCTGTAATGTGACTTTCTGTCCATCCTGTATAAATATTATATTAATGCAATCGAATTGTTTACAAATTTTGCTACGATTTGTTTCAATAAGCATTCATTAGCTTTCAGTGTGTTATTGAAACCATCGTGTTCATTTAAAATCGCTAAAAATATTTTTTAAACCATGCAAACACAAATATACTAATGCCTTAAATTTGTCACTGTTCTAGAGCCCTCACAGATCACATTTCACAATATGAGCAATCAAAAGATCAAATATGCCTTATTAAAAACCATCTTCAACTACTCTCATTCCCATCCGCCTTGAACGCGAACCTCAAAACGGGTCATCCAGTTGACCTCTGACCATTCTCATCCTAAACGGACCCAGAGTTTGAACTCATCCATCGGAAGGACGAAAGGGAGAGTGGAATGTAGGTTAGGACAGCCGCGGGCATCTCTCTACGAGGCAGCCCATTCTTTCTGCTTCTTCCGCGTTCTGTTGGGATTTCTTTCTTTTTCTTTTTTTTTTACCGAGGGGATGTGGCTTTGCTCGCAGCAGACTGCATGACGGATCAGTTCGGTATGAAGGAGGGTCTTTTGTTTTATTTATGGATGGATTTTTTTACTTCTGGGCATTGCAGAGAGAGAACAGAGAATTTTTCAGGAAAGAGCTCTGTGTATCGTGTTACCAGGTGTTGCATAAAGGTTGGGAAAGAATTTGTGGACAGGTGACATTGGATTTGAGTTACGCGATGGCTTAGATTTGGGGCAAGATAGGTTAGATCAAATAATTTTTTTTTTAGATTTAGAGAAAATTCGGGAGGTATGCATCTCTGTTTCGAGAGGAATCGCCCCGGCAGAAAATTTATGCACATATCCTGTGAAATACGATAAAGTGCATTTTAATAGAATACATCAAGATGCGAAAACGTGCGTCCTCTTTGTTTTCCCTCAGCATCAACTTTCGGATAAAAGACTGTCTACCAGTTATGATTTTATCTGATAAATTTCTTCCCAATTCAATTCATTCGCTGTTCCGTATTTGGCAACGATTGCTTTATCTTTTGGGCCATAAGAAGCTCCTTTTCGCCTTGAAATATTAATAATAGTTTAAATGAATAGAAATAATCATTTTAAAATAACAAACAATTATTTTTAGTTTTTCTAAAAAAATAATAGTATTATTCTTCGAATAATTTTTATTCCATGTAATCCTTGCAATATTCTTAAGCCTATCTTTTTTTTCTTCTTTCTTTTTTTATGCATGAAAGAATAAATTTAGACTTCAGAAAATATTTTTTTCTGAAAATCGTTCCATAATTTTAAGGTGCTTCTCAAAATTTGAAAAAATACGATACTTCGATATGAAATTAATCGATTCGAATAACACATATGCTTCCATCACGTAAATGTTAGGTTTTTCTCATTTTATTTATTCAGTTCACTACATTTCTATATTCATTACCCTTCCTATTTAAATTGTTATCTGCATAATAAAATGTAGCAATCTTTTTAAAGTCACCTCTCTTGAATCCGGTATTCAACGATTCAACACGTTCTATAATCCGACATTGATTGAGCCGTTCTATACCGAATTTTTTCATGTTTTGGGAGTTTGTAGACCTTTAACATCCAGGTCGCGGCACAGCGTTACTCGCATTTTCGCACAGTGTTTATCGTAACTGTACATTTTCTTTTCAGTAAAATGTTTCTTGTTTTCTGGAGGGAAACATACATCGCTGGCCATTAAAACTGTAACATCATGAAGGATAGCGAATACACAAAAGATATTTATTGTACATAAACAATATGACATGAAGTCAAAATGATTAAATTTGCAAGCAAGTTTTGGGGGTTTAGAGGGATGCGAAATAAGTTGAAACAGCTGTCCCCCCCCCGACAACTAAAACGATCCTTACCCGGTTAGGCATGGAGTCAAACTGGGCTTTAATGACAGAAACAGCAACTCATTCCATGCTGCTTTAAGTCTATGCCAAACTTCACCAACCATGCGAGAGAGGAATGAAGGGCCAGTCTCTCAGCAACACATGACCAGATGTTTTCAGTGGGTGACAGATCTGGAGATCATGCAGGCCAGGGCAACAATCAAATACCCTGTGTATCGAGGAAGGTCAGAACATGATGTGCAACAAGCGGTCTTGCATTATCTTGTTGGAAGATGGCGTTTGGCAGGCCTCGAAGATAGGGCATTGGACGTAAGATGTCAGAAATGTACCGATCTGCGTTCAAATTACCGTCGATAAGAACTAGAAATGTCGTGTACACAATGGCTGCCCCGATATCTAATGCAAGCAGGGGACGAGCGGTCTCCTCGAAGCCTCCAGACACGTACACGGCCATCAGAATACTGCATTCAGAACCGGAACTCGTCTGAAAAGACGACATTGAGCCACTCCTGTATCCAGATTTGTCATTCGGCGCACCAGAGTCGCCGTCTCTCTCTAGACTGCATTGTCAAACAGAAGCCGAAGTAATAATCGCCTTGCTGGCAGTCCACGCTGCAGCAAACGTCATCGCACCGTATGAGCGGATACTGGGCGTGCTGCAAATATGCTCATTTTCTGATTATTGAATAACGTGGCTATACGGTTTTGCAGGGCGTCCTCACAATATGTCTGTCCTCTCGGGTGTTAGTCATGGGAGGGAGTGGAGATCCCGCATGCCGTTCTGTATGACCCTCAGCAACCCATTGATTCCATATTCACATGACAGCGGTTGGATTTCGACCAATGCAACAGGCAATATTACGGAACGATAAGCCATACTCTCGATAGGCAACGGTCCTGCCTCTTTCGAAATCCGACACTTCCATTTCTTCTTATTCGAGGCGTAACACGATATTCTGAACAAACTCCGATCTTACAAAGTGCTTTCCGGATGAGAATTCCACTACACAACTTGAATGAGTGAGTGAAAGTAAAGTTTATTGGCACAAGAGCCAGATGTGGCCATACTGCGCCAAACAAGGTAAATATGTGATCTAGACGTTAAAACTATGAAAATAGATTTGTCGACCAAAATGTGTCAAGTGAGAAGATAAAATTTATTGGCGCAAGAGCCAGATATGGCTATGTTGCGCCAAAAATGATTTAACTGTGGTCTGGACGTGAAAAAAATGGGGGAAAAAAGACACAAATTGATTGACAAGAAGGAGGGTCAAAAATAGAGAAGAATCGCTAGGGTATCCCGGGAGCGCGTCACCCGTGTTTACCAAAGACAGTAAACCCCATAGGAAAGAAAAAGATCACTAGGGTGCCTCGGGGTCATGATGCCCGCACTTACCTGCAAGTCCCTGAAGTCCTTCATATAATCCCCAGGGGCATGGTGCCCGGCTATACCCCCAGACGTTGGGTACCCCTTTTAATCGCCTCTTACGACATGCAAGAGCTATAGTGGGACTATTCTGTCATTCCCGGTCACCACACGGGTCCCACTACACAACTTTTCTTTTATGCAGTACTTCAGATGCAGCGCTTCTCCCTCCTGCGTCGTCTAAATGCGCTGAAATACTAATCATTTGCATATTCCAACCTTTTCTTCCTTTCATGTGATTTTGACGTTCGAAAGATTATTCCATCCTGGTGTTGCAATTTTAACGACCAGCAGTGTATTATGTTTGTACAGTATCGCAACTGTGCACGTAAAATGTTCT
Organism: Nephila pilipes; assembly: GCA_019974015.1. Classification (NCBI taxonomy): domain Eukaryota; kingdom Metazoa; phylum Arthropoda; class Arachnida; order Araneae; family Nephilidae; genus Nephila; species Nephila pilipes. Next base: position 853,431 of record BMAW01082967.1, on the reverse strand, counting down.
CGAAGCCCGGCAAATGTTCTTCCGGTGCTAATAAAACTAATAAACGTAATCGGGTGACATGAGTAGCACTTCACAATTTGTTTTAACTACCACTGTAATGTATTAATTTTTATTTAATCAATATATAAGAATATTCAATTAAATTAATGAACTAAGTTTGAATTTAATTATGCAGTTCACAGAATAACAATATATTTTGTCAGGTACTCATATCATTTACACAGATTTTAGAATGTGTGTAAACACATTAAGTGCATGTTTTAATTGTTTAAATTTTTATCCAGAGTGATTTATTTTTGGTATCTCCGTTAAAACTATATTGACTCTCGATAATTCGGTGAAATCGTTAAACAAGCACGGCCATGGTCACAAAAGCAACTTTAAAACGAGAGTTTACAATATTTCTATAATTGTTACGTGCTTTGTCTCCGGTTGTTTTGCATGAATTCTTCGAAAACTGATTCATAAGAGTTTTATTTTCTTTTTCTTTCTTTTTTCTTTCCTTTTCTCGTTTTATTAATATGAAAATAACGCAATTTCATTGAGAACGTTTACCGAAAGATAAAAAATGGTGGACTTATAAAACTTTTCTTAAAAGATATTTAGCGTGCAAAAAGAAACAAACAATGAAAGTACAGAATAACAGTTATATTTAAAAAAAAATTCTCCATTTGATAGTCTGAACAAAATTAAAACAGAAAAAACAAAACCGCTGCAGATTCTTATCAAAATTATCTATCAACACAACGATCTTTGTCATGCAATAGTATTTAATACCATGCTCCGTCGTACAATTCACTATTATTTGACATTGGAGATATTTCATTAGATTTCACAAATCACTGTTCAGTAAATGATTGCTTATTATTTTTTGGTTTTGAAAATGTTTTATTAAGTTTTGATCGGATCATATTAATGAAGTGCAATATCATAAATAAGATGGATTTAATTATTACAGTAAATTGGTTTACATATGACAACAGTTACTTCGTCTAAAATAATAATTAAACAAACACCTAATAAAATTTTAGTGAAGAAATTGCTAATATAGAGAATAATTGATGTGAACTCTATCATTTTAGAATATTTACAACAGCAAGAAAGTAAAAAAAAAATAACTTCGCGTAGTGTTTAGTTACTGATTATCCTCAGATGATGAATTCTTAATTATGCGGTCAAACTAAAAAAATCTCTTTTTCTATTTAACTAAGAAATGTCCATATTACAAGAAAAATAAAATAAAGAGAAATTTTTGTTAGGAATCAGTTTCTCAAGCACGATTGAACTTTTCGAAAGTTAAAAAAAAAAGCAATGTGACATTTCTAGAAATTTTTGCAGGTATCGAAGTTGTGCATGAAAAAAATTTATAGCTGGTCGAAGTAATGTATAACAATGAAACGTTTTTAAAATTCAGTTAGAATAGTGCTTTCTCAAATTAAAAAATTTTTACATTTTTTTAAAGGAATCGTAAATTTTAAAACACGTCTGACAAAATAATCTATTGCGTATGCTTCTTGCAAGCTTATTGCTTTCAAATGTTTTTTTTTTTAATTAAAAAAGAGACAAAGAAAACAAATTCGAGCATTTACAATTGTATCGTGGCGCCATCTATTAGAAATATACTGTACTTATAAGGGGATTCGCGTCCAAAAATTTTTAATACAGTTTTCGATATCCTAAATTTCACAATAAACACACCCACAATCAAAATGTATTCTTACCTGCTGCTAAATGCTAAGGCTAGTTGGTCGATTGCATCAAAAAAATTCGATGGATCAGATTTTTCGTCTTCATAATTATATCCTGAGAAAGAGCAAAAGGAATTAGTAAACATATTTGTAAAGGTTGTAGAAAATTAGTTATATTTTAGCACAAGAATTGCTTATATAAGTAATTTAACAAGATTTAGATCTTTTCAATAAAATAATTTCAGTTCTTATTAGAATTTTAAAATATTCAAACTTCTATTTATGATCCCATTTACCTTAATCATGAAATATGCTCCGAAAGAACTACGTGCATTTTTCAAAGTGTACAAAACCGTATATATTTTTTCATATTTGTAACCAGTAATGTAAACGAAAGTCCTATACTTTAAGTATATTTTCAAAATCTGCCTCGAACTTTCTATTTCTTCGATGTTTGAGCTCAATGTTTACGTAGAAAAATTAAAATTTAGCATTCATAACACACTGAAATTTTTCATTGATCAAGAACTGTAAATATAAAACAAATTTTCTAAACAAATAAAGCTATAAACGTAAACAGTTTAATAGTACTTTTTCTATATATATGATCATAGGCAACCAAAAAATATATGTGTGTGTAAACGAGATAAAAAGAATACATTTTATATTCACAAAACATTTCAACAAATTTAAAACAAAACCAACTAAGAGAAAAGAACTAAATAACTAAAGAAATAAAAGAAAATTTAATTAAAAAATACTTGTGAAAATCAACTAAAGATTTACTTAAAAATAAATAAAAATTTAAAATCTTTGAAAATCAAAACTATATAAGAATCAAACCAGTAAAACAAAGCAAAGTAACAGAAAAGGAAAATAAAAAGGGAAATAATACTTAGTAATGGAATAATGTTTGTTTATACGGATAGTTACATATTTAACCATTACACTTCAGTGATTTACATTATAAAAAGATGGTAATAAACCGAAAATCCGAAATTCAACCACAGGAAGAAAAGAAAAAAAAAAAAAAAAAAAAGAAGGTAAACATAGGAAACATATTCACTTGCTCTTGAAAATATATACGAACACTTAAATAATCATCTAAAATATTTTAACACCAAAAAATGCGAAAGATGATTAGTATCCATTTTTCTAACTACACAATATGAAAGCTGATTGGCAGATTTGATACCGTAACTGTGTGAGCGTGCCTGCAATTTACAACTTCATCGTACATACACTGTGCTATAAAACAGTTTTAAGACTGAGCTCAAAAATAAAACAGAAAATAAATTTTTATTTATTATTATTCTCGCTTTAATTATTCTCTATTATTCTACATTTGATCCTAGTTAAGTTATACTTCAATCGACGGGATCTTCTAGACGTTCCAGACCTTGCCAGAACGCCTCGTAGCTCCCTCGTAACATTATCACGAGTCGCCTCGATATCAAATTGTTCTACTTTAACCTTTAAATGCCCCAAGTTTCAAATTTGATACCAGACTTTTAAATCGAACTGTACACTTGCAATTGGTTAGCTTTTCATATTTGGCTGTATGTATGTTACCGTTGCATAATGTTCTTTTGAATAAAAGCTAATAAAATAAACGTCAGCAGTCAAAATTGTTCAAATAATATGACATTTTGTTTTCCCACCGTATTGAACGATTGACATATTTTTAGAAAAAATTTAGCGGAATAAATCTTTGACGCATTTAATTTTTCCGAAAAATAAAAGTATTTTTGAAGTAGGTAAGTATCTTATTCTTACTACAATATAATTACTTTCGGCAAGGGCTTGTTTTGCTTGAAGAAAATCTTGCTATTTTGTGAGTATCAATTTTGATACTTCAGGCAGTCCTGGCTGCAAGAAACCTACTTGCTATTCAATGGCTTATAATATTTTTTGCTAGTATCTTTGCATTTCTGTTGTTTCTCTGCTTGGTTTGGTGTTGCATTAATTAAATTAGGCATTTCATGAAGCAGTATTTGCCCAATAAAACCCACAAGTGAGGATTCAAATAAAATGTTTTATGCTTTCTTTCGGGGCATGCGAATAGTTTTGAGATTTTCTCAGGAGCTAAGGATGCTCAACGTTTACCTGGCGAACCAGAACTAGAAACAGTATCAAGTACAATTTTTCGATTTTTACGACCAGACCCTAGATATGTAAATCATGTAATTTATTTTGACAACCTTTATACCAATATTCCTTCGCTACATTACTTAACCAAAGAAAACATTTACTGACTTGCCACTGTACAGAGAAACAGACTTGAAATGTCTTGCAAGTTGCCAGAGAAAAATGAAATCACGCAGTCTAACGTACTCAGAGGAAAATACGATGAAAATGTTGCCACTTTTGAAGGCATAGAATTGTCGGCAACATGCTGAAAAGAATAAGCAAGTTTAATTGCTTTCCACCTATGTTGGTGCTGAACTAGGAGAGACTATAATAAGCTACGACAAAAAAAATCTAAAAATGAATGTCCAAGTACTATGCCTTGGGATCATAAAAGAATACAATGCCCCCATAGGAGGAGTTCATCTGATGGACAGCTTCATCAGTCGATATTGTTATCCGCATAAAAATCAAGAAAGTGGACAAAGAGGGTGTTCTAACACCTCTTGGATATGACTGTGATAGATGTTTTGGTACTGTACAAAAAAAGTTTTTATTATTAAAGAGAAATCTCAAAAGGACATTATGAAGTTGGCTGACTTCAGAACCGAGCTTGCTGACATCTTATCCCGAAGAGACCAAATTACAAGTTCTGCCCTCATCTGCTGTACGTTATGATTGTGTTGGACTTGGAAATAGTATTTATGGATTCGAAAAATAAATGTAAATATAACAATTGTGGAAAGCTTACCTCTTGGATTTGCAAGAAATGTAAGGTTTCTTTATGCAATAACAGCGAAAACCAATGTTTCGCATTATTTCATGCCTAAGTACATAAACAGTTAGTGCGACATATTTACGGACTTAATGCTGAAATTATCAAAATTGGTACCTGCTTTTTTTCGAAATAAATATATAAAATATATATTGCGGTTTTTTTGATTTTTTGATTTATCTGGCCTTCTTCAATGAACACAATGATATTTTTTAAAAAATTTAATTTGGAAAATCAGATTTTTAAGGATTAAACAATTTCTACTTTGGAAGCAAAAAAGGTTATCCGCCAGTGCCAAGCCCAGAGAGTACGAGAGGTGTTGTAGTACAGTTACAATTTTTGTGACAAAAACTTACAAACAGTTGTATTATGGGATGGCGCGTTGTTATGCATCATGAACCAATTTTTTGTTTGCGTTTAAGTCCGAAAGCACACGAGTGATTAGTTTTTAACTACCGATCCACTACACTCTTGTAGAACATTGCGTTCATTGTTTGAACTTCAGGAGCAAATTCCAAGCGAATCACACCTCTGTAATGAAAAAAAAAGTCTTCTCTATCATCTTAAACTTTCCCAAACCATAAAGAGAGAGAGAAGATGAAGAAAAGGAAAGGAAAAAAACATTTCAATCGAGACAAATGATTAGCACCTTAATATTGTCTTCGACTGCTGTCAAACAAACAAACCAAAACTTAGAACACAATTACAGATAAAAAAAAAATAAATTGTTCCAAATTTTACGAAAGTTTGTGTCATTGTAATGCGTACATCTTTTTATGGTGCACTATTAAAATTTAAGAAGATTCCAAAAATGAGCCCTTTTTCACTGAGCATGTTAAATTCAAAACCCATTTAATATTACAATTATAGAAGAAACAAGGAACATATTTTACACCAGGTAATATGGATTCAGTTAAATAGAATTGAGTAATATTGTAAAATACGTTGCTCTTTAAGAGATAGCGAAGTCAGAGTATAAAATTAATGTTCGAGCATTTGTTATAGAAAAAAGTGTTCTAGGTTCGAATCTATTCTTTAACAGTATGCGAAGGCAGGCTTAAGCGTTTCATACAAGTTTCGCAAGCAAATCAGGAACTTTTAAAATAAAACTCTGCCGCACTTCTGTGTTCCAAATAGGACTCCATCACAGCTGTAAACAACAGATAACAAGCAAAAAATTGTATATTGATGTAAATTCAGTACAAACTGATATATTTTTGTCAGCCACATTTAGAAAATTTTGGATTTCATGTTTCCGCCTATCATACATAGATGATGCGCATAACCCAAATTCTATAATATCAGTCTTAAAACTTTTTAGCCATAATGTGTAGCTGTAAATATCTTTTCTTACTGTTGTTGAACCATTTCAACCGCAAATAGAGTCTCAGACTTATTTACATTCAAAAATGATCATCTTTTAGATTTAAAAATACGAAAAAATGAATCGGAAAAAATTCATATTATGTGATATTTGAACGTATGTCTGTCACGTCAATCTACAGAGTTGATCGTATCGCTGCAAAATTTTTCGGGAGCTTAGGTTGTGTCGTTGGGCTATTCGCGATTTTCTACGCTCAACATAATCCAGCACATCTGGAGCTAAGCAGTTCATTATGTGCTGCACTGTTGTCGCTTCCGTGACTACAAAATTCAGCAACTGAGCAACTTTAAGCAAGCGAAGAATAAATGCTGTTGGTGACTGGCTAACCTTTTGCCTCGAACAATAATTCTCAGCTTCAAGTTCTATGCGATCTCGCACTGCAAGGAAAGCGTGTTGAAGAGCTTGTTTTAAGTGTTCGATACCCGCTTCTCTACCTCTAACTATATTTTCACCTATCACAGAGTACCACTCACGAGCACGACCTGTGAGATGATTCCTCAAATATGCCGGTTGAAGGGCCTCCGGAATTCCGTAGTACTGCATATTGTCATTCAAGCTAGCTAAAAAGTCGGTTACACTTCCTGATCCATCGAAAAACTGTAAAGGGAATATGACCATTCCTAATCAAGGGGTGGGAACGTTTGGGCGCCACTAAGGCGAATCACTTCTTCTACCCGATTCTTGTGCCATAACTCAGTCAAATACAACTAACTCTATAAGTCAATAATCTACACAAGGATACACCGATAAAATCTCACATAATTATTTATTTATTTATCAATTTTGTAACATAATGTCTAAGGTATATTTGCTATTCTTGGTGGCCCCTTGGATTGATTCACCTATTCAACTACTACTCAACTAATACCCTCTAAACCAGAATCTCTCCAGTTGAGGCTGTCTTGATTTCTCGAATCCTCTGCGACCGCTATCGCCCGTAACAACTCTTGATATCATCCACTTGTAAGGCATATACTCAGCGCTAGTCCCACTCGGCCTATATCCACTAAACTTCCCTTTGCTTATATACCGTCATATCTATCTCACTTCACTTTATTTCTACTTGCCTCTAATTATCATAATCACGTTTCATTTTGGTTGGGAAAAAAATATTTATTTCATGCAATCAATCTCAATTAAAGTCCCCAAGATTAATGAAGAGAAAATCGTGAATAGCCCAATGTCTCAAGTTTGATATTTGGAAAGAACTGTAAGCACATATTCCTAGCCAAAAAAAATTTCCAAATTTATTTCTGGTGATATATTTTCAAATCTTTTTTTTTTTTTTTTTTTTCCATCATTTTTTACCACCGACAGATGACAGAAGTATCAATTTACTTAAAAAATTTCTTTAAGAGGTTATTTCTTAATATTATTTTATTTTATTTTTAACAATTTTTTTTCGTGTTTTTAAAATTTTTCTTAATAGTGGTAAAGCGATATTTTTGTAAATTTTGCAAGATAGTTCTCGAACGAAACATTGAAAAATTTCTATTCTTGCATCATCTGAGAGATGTAAAACATTTAGCTGATTTTAAGCAAATTTCTTAAAATAACATTGAAAAGTATCAAATTAGGATTTTTTTTTAATCGCACCGTCGAGAAATATATTGATAAAATCGAAATGGTATTCATACGGTATACGATATGAGAATATGCGGCCTTTAAAAAGAAAAAAGAAGCAATTATAATAATCTCTTAATTCTAATAATTACTTGCAGTTTTCTAAAATTGACTCAAAATATTATTTAACAGTTGGTTGCCGTTAAAAAAAAATTTTATGCTTCGAGCTGGATTCATTCATTCGTGCGAAGAACGGGTAGTTGTATATATAGTTAAATCTTGCCACCTTATTATTAAATATCAGCAATCAAAAAGCATCTTTGGAAAATCTTTCAAAGACCATCTTGAAGCATACAATGCCAGTGTTCAAAAATGTTTGAGACACCAGCTCAACTAAATGGAATGTTACAGCAAATAATTCGAGATAAAAAATAAAACCAACGTTTTTTAAAACAAGGTTTTTAAATAGTGGCAAAGTTTATTAAAAAAATTATTGAAATATTAGTTAAAACTATGTAAAAAATCTCATATCTCTCTCGTCTTTTAAGATCACTCTTTCACTCTCTGCGTAATTCAATATATCTTCCATAGATGGCGCCGCTTTACTAAGAAAACTACATTATTAAAAAAAACTATTGAAATATTAACTAGTTAAATCTTGTCGTAAATGTCTAAATATTGCATTGTTAGGCGAGTAAGAACGATTCCCAAAGTTTCAGAGCTCTAGCTTGATGAGAAGTTGGTTAAATTAACGATCGAAAAATGTATGACACACACACTCGCACACACCAAGTGAAATACAGAAAAACGTTGTAAAAATAAAGTTAAAAAGGGAAAAAACCAGCAATTTCCTCTAAATTTTCTCTTCATAGTGAGGATTTTTTTTTTTTTTCAGTTACTTCCAAACAGATACGTTTCAGTGAAATCACGACAGAAATTATATATAGAACCCGAAAGGGGATACTACTAAGGTATCTCCTTGTTCTCTCTATAAATGTGAATAATTAAGATTTGAGACCACCCACAGCGAAATTCTGTGATTCATCTGGTGGGATAAATGGGAATTTTTAAGAAGCTGACAGATACTGAATACCAGTTACTACATTCGGTAAAATCTTAGAACGTTTGGAAGTTGTCGAAACCGTTTATTATCGAATTTCCCGCTACCTGTTTTCATACTAAAAAAGTTTTTAAACAAAAAAAAAAAAGGTTTAGGATTTAAAGAGAAAAAAAAAATGTGACATGTACTAATTATACGACACAAGTGCGTTATAAATATGGTATTTAAATTCCACTAAGTTTAATGCGAAAAAAGGACATTTCTCGATTACGATCTTATATTTTTGAACTGGATATGTTTATAGGTAGTTCTAGACAGCCAGGAAAAATATAAAATAAATGTCGCTTCACTACTTTAAAAAAATTCATTCTACATCGAAACATAAAAATCTCGACAACGAATTCGCGACATAAAATTACATATTTTAAATAACTTTTTATCATAACGACTCCATCGCAAATTACTATAATATCAATGTCTGAAATTAGTTTGAGATAAAAATCTTTCTTCTAAGAAATGAGGTCAAAGAATTACATCCAAATGGAATAAGTATTAATCGGCAGACGATTTTTTTTTTTTTTTTTTTGTATATAATAATCCTAGTTTAGCGTCGAAATAAATTAACTATGGATGTGATAAAAGTATAAAATATATAATTTTTGCATCGTTGGTACCAAGATGCCTTTGGAAAGGAAAAATATGAGTTTATTTCATGCCCAATTTAAGTAAATATTCACATTTTAAAATTAAAAGTAACATAAGTTGTATTTTAACGTTGAGATATCTGTATATTTATATTTCCAATTACCTTTTGTAAGTCGAGTAATTGCTTTTAGGCACATCTTGCATAAAATCCACTACAACTGTAACTTTACAAATTTGAAGAGAACTTATGAACATAACATTCTACATACTGAATATTATTCAGCGCTATGGTTAAAGTAGATTTTGAGGAAAGTATACCAGAATCCTATTCGAGAAAAACGGAAATACAGATATTTTTCCACGTTTATTTACAATTTTAAGCCCAACTATTTATTAAATTCTCATAAATAATACATCTACGGAATAGGGAATGCGCCCTATATTTTGTAACAACCAAAAAAGCAAAATTTGATACATTTTGGTGCCTCAGTAAGGTTATTTTCGTGTTTATAAATTTTATAATACTCAATACTCTGGAATTTCACAAAATATAACTGCCTGGTTGTTATACAACAGAAATTTAATTTCTACAATACGTTCAGCTTTTTGGAAAGTAAGAGTAAAATAGACATTTTGAATAAGAATCAAAGTGCGATCCTTAATTATTCTGAGCAACAAAAAAAAAAAAAAAAAAAAAAAAAATCCAAAGAGAAAAATACGCAGCAAGAACTTTATATTTCAATATTTTCATTCTCACTGGCTGTCATACTTTATCGTTTTGCTTTTGTGAATTTAAAGCCAACTAAGGTATAGCAATACTCCAAATTCCGCATTTGGATTTTGCTGTTAAAAAACAGAGGAGGCTTCGCTGATTCTGTGGTTGTATCATTTACGACAATTTGATATATAGAGCGTCAGGAAATTGAATTTTAAAATTGTAAACACAAGCTCAATGCCATAGAGAAAAATACCTGCATAAACATTTTTCTCAAAATGCGCATTTTTAGGATTTTGGTACACTTTCCTCAAACTCTACTTTATCCATAGCGCTAATGTTTCGCACATTATGAAATGAAGCTGTTTCCTATACGATGAACGTAATTTTCTTTTTCTAATTAGAATTTTTAAATTTTAAGTGTTGGATAATGTTTGTATAAAATTATAGGGAAATTTTTAAAACCTAGAATTTAAAAATCAATTTTTTTATTAGATATAATTTTTGAAATTATAATTATGCTAAATGTACACAACGTTATGTTTATAAGTATTCTGAAAAGTTTTTAAAGCTATAAATGTAGTATATTTTATACATGATGTGCCTTAAAAGTAAGTATACGACCTAATATGTAAATACAGTTACTCATTATTAATTGCTCGTACATTATGATTCGTAAATGGGATTTTCTTTTCATAACCAAATATACAGATATATCTCAGTATCAAAATATGATTTTCATTGCATTTAATTTTAAAAGATAGAATTATTTAAATTTGATTAAAAATAAGTTCCTTTTTTTTCTCTTCGAAGGCGAGTCAATTATCTAAAGAGCCCTATCTTGAATACTGTATTTTTATACTTGTTCAGTTTCAATTTTTATATTTATTTCAACTTGTAACGATGTAAGATATTTAGATGAATGATTAGAGTGTACAGATTGATTGAATGGGGATTTCAAGTATATCGTGGCGATAGAAAACTACTGTACTTTGATATATTTCATTCGTTCGTATTATTGCAATTTTTGTTTATTATAATTCTCCATTCTTGTTCTATTCCATTTTATAGCACAATAAATTGAATTAAACCTTATAATAATGTCATAAGTTTATATCTCTGTTTCTTTAAGAAATACGAATACGTATTTGTATGCTTAGTGGAAAATTCAAATGCCATCGCGTAAAAGGCATCACATGAAATTTTTTAAAAAATGATAGTTTGAAATATTATTTATCATTTCTTGAATATTATGAGATGTATTTCAAATTTAAATTTCAATTACCATAACTTTATATTGGTTACATAATAATTTCCTATGATTTAAAAGTTTAAATCTAAGCCTTAGTATCTGTTCCCAAATTAAAAAAAAAAATGAGGTATAATAATTTTCAATCAGGAAAGTTTATGACCTTAACAATAATCACCAATGAAAAGCTTTTGTTTGAAGTTATTAAAATTCTGAGCTCTGAATACAAAACATCGAATTTTACAAAATAATTTTAGTTACTCATTTTTCAATGAATAAAAGAAACAATACAGTATGACTTTGAAATGGTGACAGTTAGAAAAATTATCTCTGTTCGTATAACTCTACTATACTTCCTTTTCAAACCAAATGCTAGAGAAGGACTTCAGACTTTTTAAGTAGAAAATGGGTTTCGATGTTAGATCATGCTCCGATTCTCAATAAACTAATATTTAATCACAACCATTGTTTGCGTCGTACATATGAAACCATAATATTTTAAAATGTCATTTGACTTTTAGCGATTCGATAGTGATGATGAACAAATACGGATCGGAATATAATACGGAAATTATTCTATTTAAATTAAATTTAAAGGTGCACATGAAAAATTTTATACTTCTATTATGAACAAATATTTTAAACTTTTACAAAAAAACTTATTCATATAGGTATACCTTAAAGTTCTGTCCGATAAGACAATTTCAAACTTCAAAAAGTATGCGCATGTCAATTTGATTTGGCATTTTTTAGTTTAGTATAGTAACGTCGCACTAGAAGCAACGCGAGGGCTATTGGCGACGGACCTCGTAATTTTGAACCATGGTCAAGTGACGTTTGATTTGGCATATTATATAAGGAGCCGTAAACTCCTGCACGTACCTATTTTACTTTATGAAAATGATTTATACATACGTTCATGTATTACATCTATTCGCAATAAGCCCCTCCGGTACACTTATTATAGAGATTTAATAATGATTCAAAATGCCCTCTCTAATTCATTTTCGAAATTGCTTCCAAAGCACGTGTCGGAACTGTTTGTATGGTCAAATTAACACCATTTTATATTTTGAAAATAAAGAGAATACTAAATCAGACGAATATGGTGGTGATTCAACACACGGAGGCTATTTTATGCCGAAAACCTACAAACAATAAGTGCATTGCTACTGGGTGCCATATCAAATAACAAACTCGAACTGTTTTCATTCCGATATTCTGGACGAATGCGAGGAATTCTAGCCATCAAATACTTCAAAACATTTAAATAATATTCACCAATAATTGTTTGTCCAGTTGGAATAAATTCTGTATGGATAATACCCTTTCTATCGAGAAACGTAATGAGTATTGTTTTGATTTTGGATGGCAATTTTTTTTTGTGAGTGGGCTCGTGGTGAGTGTTTTGAGTTGCAATCCGCACTTTGTTTTGAGATCGTATTGAAAACACCAAATTTTGTTACATATACGGCCATATTTCATTATATTTATATGATTATCAGTGGTTACAGAATATATTTTGTAATCATTAATTTTAAGTTTAGATCATTTTGAGTGGCAGAAATAATGTCTCTGAGACGAGTACTTCTCAATGGTTTGTGTTCATTGGTTAAATTCATTGACACAAATTTATCTCAGATCTTTATTTTAAACAAATCTTCATTAAAATTGTTCTAATCGTTTCTTTGTTGACTTTGAGCCATGATCAAATGGCCATGGCTTCTTCTCCTCTTCCCTCGATAGCTCCTTCTCCTTTGACACCATATAGCAAAATAACTAAGGTTCAATGACGTGCAGTAGACTCCATTATTCTTCTCGATGGTCTATATAAGAACCTAGACTTGAACATCTGACTCGATTTGAAAGTCATCGGCTCGAGACTATGGATTACCCAGACCCGTACCAATTTGAGACAATGGAAACAAAAGTGACAAAAGCAAAGTTTCAAATGATAACTTCTGTTAAGAAAATTAATCCTGTTGCATTAAATTACAATTTGCCCACTTTGAAGAAGATCAACTTTATTACATGTCAGTAAATATAAATATTTTTTATTGAAAATCATTCTGATTATTTTTGGGTTAAATTGTAGATATTTTTAACAGTAGGGGTCATTTTAACTCCTGTTAAAAAGAAAGCAAACATAATTTCATTCATTGAGTATTTTTACTAGTCCATAAAGAAGCCTTTTCCCAAACAAATGCCTTTTAAGAGTTGAAATTGTTAAAATAAAACAGAGAGAGGTAATTTTTGTTTCAAACAGTAATTATCTGAGGTAATAAATCTTCTTGTCAAACTTTTTTTAAAAATAAAATCTATTGAGTTCCATAAGAAATAAATACGAGGTTAATTGTTTTAATTAAGTCTTTTCTATTAATTTTTTAAATGAACTTAATTGTAACGGAAAACTTTTCATTCAAAAGAAAAGCCTTGCAATCATATTTTTTATATTTTCAATTTGATTCCACTTGTCATTTAAAATTCTTATAATGATTCTATAACCCTGTTACTATTAAAATTAAATAAGTTAATGTGTTACATACATATTTCCATTTTCTTACAGAAATTAGAATTCCGTAATAAAATTAACAGCTTGCTATTTTAATAACACTAATAAACAAGAAATTTGAACATGCTTAAGTAACCATATATTTGTGAATTTAGAAAATATTCATAAAAATTAAGATTGGTTCTTATTTCTGAGAATTTGTATTGAAACATATCACATGACGTTATTTTATTGTCTTTTATGATGCTCCGTTTCTGCAGACAATTGATACTGGGAGTGATATAATACGTTTAAATGCATTGTGATGGGTTTCGTCAGACATAATTTTCTGTGATGAAGATTTTATCATTCATTCGTAAAAAGTATTTAATCAGTGTAGCATTTAATAAACTGACGAAGTGACGCATTTAAAATGTCTCGTGCGTTAATTCAAGCGATAGATTTTGCTGTAATTGGGGCGAATTTGTACGCAATACAAGCAGAAGAAACATGACTTCTTTGATCATAAAATTGCCTATAAACCTTTTGGATGTGAAATTAGCGAACAAGATAAACCATGGCCCCCACAGTGTTGTTGACGCTGTTCTACCCAGCTTTTAAAAGAAACCAGTTAACATTCAGTAACAATTTAATAACAGAATTTCTCCATAATTAGGAATGCAATGATTTACCTTTGACTTGCTGTATGAGCGTGCCAGCCGTCATGAGCAACTCTGTGGACTGGATGGGTGGATATTTCTCCAGGATGCTGCGCAGAATCCGCAGGACCTCACCCAGTCGCTCATGGGCAGCGACCCGCATCGTCTCCGTCTTATCTGAAACGAAAAGGAAATATTAACGACACTTTTCACACCTCGTCCTGCCTGTAGCACACATTATGAGATTTGTAACGCCAAAATAGACTTTGAAAATCAAACGGTTGCAAGAGTTTCTATGTATAATATACAAAGAAACTCTTGTAACCGTTTAGCATTATCATGCTATTTTTCTTGGAATAAACTCTAGGAGACTTTCATATGACAGTAACTGAATTGAAAACCTCTTCTTGTGAATGAATCATAAATTATGTAAATTAGAATGGAAAAAAATTAAGAGATATCATTTGTAAGCGTCGAAGAGTTTAGTAAGAGAGTTAATAGTGTAGTATCCTTTGGTTATTTATTTCATCACTTTCTATTATAAGTCGTGTAATATATAGTCACTAAAATACACATTCAAATGAAAAGGAAGACAAATGAACCAAATTAATTGATTTTTTCTCAAGTTATGGATACTTTAAATTCTGATAACTACATACTCTCTGTGGGGATACTTTCCCTAAACGTGCCAGAATTACTGTTTGTAATAACGAATTAATTTCTAGTGATTCAATCGGGTTCGAGTGAGTAGAATAGGAGAATTGAGGTTTCGATTTCTGAATCTTTACCAATCGCCTCTATTATAAGATCTCACTGATCGCTTCTTAGATTACGAACGACTGGTCAAACATTTCCCTTAAATTCACTATTGTCAAGTAGTTAACTTCCAACATCAGTATTAAATTCATTGCAGATCGTGCATGCATCTGATCAAATCTATTCATTATACTTCATAATTTCAAACTAATCTACATGCATCACGTTTCATTTTATTGGGAGAAGTTTCATTTTAATCCATTCAATTAGTAAAGTTTCCAAGGCTGTTAAAGTGAAAATTGCGATGTATTCCAATGTTAGAGTGACAAAATATTGAAAGTTTTGATTCAGCGGTCAGTGTGATCATAGACGAACTAATCAGATCAAGATTACAAGTTTAGTTCCGACTCAGAGCCGGATAGTCTGGTGATAAGATAAAGTTATAATTTATAATATTAATCTTTAATTTCGGGTGCGTGTTGTGTATAGGACTTGTATGACATATATAATAATTTAGATGTTGAATTTCGAATTTTTTTTAAAATTTTTTTTCGTTGCCTGATTTTTAATTAGTTACTGCTTATTTCTAACTAATAATGGAACAATTAAATGAGAGAAGGGAAATCGAGGAGTTACAAGTTTAGTTCCGCGATTAAGACAGATTCTTTGGAAATTTACACATGTAATTTAAATTTTGCCATTTTTTTAACAATTGGTTTTTATCATGTATTAACATGTTGCTGTTTTGAAAAAAATGGCGTCAACAAAAATGCATGTAATAAAGGATACATGATGTTAGGTTCAAAAGATTGGCAATATAATGCATTATAATTATTAAAAAAATTACATTTAATTTCCTTGGTTTACATTGCTAAGATATGTTTAATTTTATCTCCTGCTTTCATTTTAATATCCGAAAAGAATAGTATTGTCTTTTTTAATAATTTATCGTTTTCTCTCATTTTAATATTTAATTTAATAGATTCATATTGTAGACTCGTCTATTTTTATTCATTTTGTTGTTAACTTTGGCAACGTTTTTTTTTTCCTTTAAGATGCTTTGCTTGTGAAAATAAAACTGCATTAGGAATTTGAAGAAGTTATTTTCTTTTCTTGATAATAATTGCTTTTGTGGAATTCCTGGGCTCGCAATTACGCTCTCTTAATGCTAATTAATATTCATTTTGAATAATTCTGAATTTTCGAAAACTTAACAGAAGACGAAAAAGAAAAAAAGAACCATATCACATATAATAACATTAGCAAAACCAAATTAAATTTTTATAATTGCGTTTAAATGTTACGTTTATTTGATTTTTTTATTAGAGCCACAAGGGGTCTATACTAAGAGATTTTCCGATATTTTCAACCACAATCGATTAATGAGTACGACACTTCAGACACCACCTTATCTCGTAATGAAGGTGGACAAGACATCGACTGTAATCCATTAGTAGATTACTAGACCTTCGACATTTGTCGCTGAAGCCAGACTTGAGCATTAATAATTTTATCTTTACAGAAAGCATAGCTGCATTCAGATACTGTTTCAAATCAATTTTTGATCGCACTTTCATAATCTCGTTCTCATGTATATTTTCATTACGTACCCAACAGTAATTTGTGACCATCCCCTCTCAGTAAGACTGAGCCCCATTTGCACGTGAGCAAAGAGAAGCCATATTTGATTTAACATGAAATATTAAATCAATATACAACACGAAAGGTTTGATGGGATGGATGATGTTCATGATTACTTGATGTCCAAATTTGTTGACAGTGGTTTGTAGCTGTGAGCTATCTAGATTTCATCACATGCCATCGCATGGAATAACCAAGATTAGATGAGCGTTATATTTAACTAAGCTTCAAAATTTTTTAATGACGTGATGCGAGTGAAGTATACCCTGTTTAGATGTCGTCTAACTGCAAATTAAGGTCATTTGACCTTAATTCAATTTATTATTATATCAAAACGCTGATAATCTTTCGGTGGCCGGCTGTTGAACTACATCGATGTTGGAGGAGATTTAATCTGAAAATCAGATGGGGCCGCAGATCTATCTTAAGATTTGAAGAGATATAAAGTTTTTGTAAGATTCAAAATAAAAGCAAAAGATTTTTTTAAAAAAATATTAGAAGTTTGCGGTATGTCCTTATGTGGAAACAAAATATTGAATATATTTTCTGAATACGCTCATAAGGGTAAACTATTAAAGTCCAATATCTATGCGAGTTAAGTTTAAACCGTGTTCCGCGAGTCGAAATAAAAATTCGAAAAGAAAATTATAAAACACTCACATGTGTTGACGAGTATTTATTAACTAAAATATAAATATACATTTAGTCATCTTTGAAAATTAATCAGAATCTTTGTGTGTGAGCTGCCGATGTCCGTAACGTGACTTCAGCAGTGATGTACGAGCTAAAGTATAGCTCCAATTTTTTAACTATTCAGTCGATGAATATGTAAAGTAGATTCACGTTCGCTGCGGAGTTTGTATGACTGCGATTATCTGAAGGAGAGTTGTTCTTATAATTTATGTGGCAGTAAAGACAATATAGAAACAAATTAAATGTAGAATAGGAATTGCGACTGCAGATAACATCAGTAGAGTTACACTTCGACAGTTTGGGTAAAAAAAAAATGCAAGAACAACCCCGGCCTCTGCTGGGGTAGATGACATACGAGCACGAGTTGATGCCATTAATGAGTAAATTACATTAATTTCATATTCAATTTTTAATAAAAAAAATACAATACTCTTCTTTGATTGATTTTACATAAAGTACCTATAACATATTGTTCTGCTTTATTTGTATTTTAAGATATATTTTTCTAATGGTGGAATGGGGTTCCCCAAAAAAACCTTATTGTTGTAACGATTCCGTGAGTTGACAATGTTTAAAGAACACTATCTAAGCAAATCACATACCGGGTAGTAAGCATTCCAACTTTTAAACACTGAATGATGAGATAGTTCTTCAAAAACAACTTAATAGATATTTAAAAAGTGAGATCAAAATATGAATGTTTGAAATAAGTTATGTTTAGAAAGACTTGGTTCCCTTAAGAATGTAGATGTTACGGAAGTATTTTATTTAAATATCATATTGACAGATAAACTAACAATGGACGAAACATTTTTGTTAGACTCCTGCAGTGAGCTAAATGCATTAAATATGTATTTAAATGTATTTAAAATGTAAAGTATGCGCAATGACTACAATTATAGAAACTCTGATTTCTTTTTACATGCTTAAATTTTAAGATGTTATCATTTTTCAAATGGCTTTAACATTGCACTTGAAGGTAAACAGGCTTCTACAGAAATAATACTCTTCCCTCGTAAATGTAACATAATTGTCTTGATAACAAATTTAAATCGCCAACTCAGTATTCACGACCCGATTATTCATGCTACTAAATAACCCCGTCACGGAGGTTGCAATGAATTTCAACTAACTGAATGTATTATGCTAATACTTGCATCAATAATTCACAGCTGGTGGTTAAGCGAACAAGTTTAAAATACGCTATTGATGTCAGTAGGTTATTACTTGTGAGTAAATATTGGAATACAAACACTATTAGCAAAAGTTACAAAAACCCAGCATGCTATTAACTGAACAAAGAAAACAAGAATGTGAGTATTATTTTATTTTAGGAACATTAGTAACCATTGTCTATTTATTTTCAAATATCAAGTCAAGGAAATAAACCCTGATGTGAGAAATGGCATTCTTTCAGGGAAACTATCAGGCTCAATACGACAACAGCAAGAAGGCGATTCGGACCGCGGTGGCGAACATGTCCGACTGCGAGCATTTCCGACTTAGGTTCGATTCCTAGTGGCTTCGGGTGTGATGACTGGTCATGGGTCATCTCATCCCTTCATCCCTCCGAAGGCGATAAATAAGTATAAAGTTCGATCAAGAAATTAACTAGGGATCCAACATCGGACTATCCCCTCGGCTTAGACACTAGCTAGTAATTAGCACCCAAGGCTTCAGAAAATAGGCTGCAGCTGTTATAAGACCATGACTACAGGCCTCTAGGCTACAGAAATAGATATGAACACCACTTGATGGAACTTCTTAGACCGGGAAGACTTTAACTATGAAGGCGATTCAAAAAATATCTGAGTTAGGGCTAAGCAATGGGAATAGGCCAATTTACTGTCATTTTTCCTTTTATTAAGAAGTACATGAGTACGAAGTCCTTCGTATCTCAAAATCGCCATCACCAGAAACAATCCATTGTTTTGGTTTACTTGTTTCCGGTGCATCATGATGAATCCAAATTTCATCGATATAAAATGACGACAAATGGATGCGGCACCAACGAAACTTTGATTCGGCAACAAGTGGCTGCTAAATCACCACTAACCACTGTTTTGGCTCCATTTAACAAGAGTAACACCAACTCTCCTCGGCAACGCGATATGTTGCCATAGACATGCATATTTTAAACCACCCTCGCACATCCCATGCCCTTATTTTCACTTTATTCATGAAGAATCCCTTGATAAAAATCCACTTGCAAATTTTCATAGTGTATTTCTCCTTTACACGGATGTACAGGATTCTCGGAAAATATCTGGACCGCTATGTGGAAAATATTTTGCTTTTTGTATGGAAAGTATCCGGTATGTTGTTTAGAAATGTTAAGCCTAAGCTTACAAGATAGATTTGGAAGGTGAAACTAAAGACAGGTTAAATGAGAAGTAACAAATTTTTAACGATATCTGTGCTTAAAGTAGATGCTTAAAAGAGTGTCCAATAAAGCGAACACAAGCTTCATATCGGCGCGTAGATTCTCGAACATGAAAAAAATTATAGGTGACTCTCGAACAGTAATTCGCATTATTTTAGGAGAGCTCATCTCAAATATTTTAGCATTATCATTCACATATACCTAAACAATTCAGAGAGATCCTTGTTCAAGATTAAATATTCGAAATTTCTTTTCATATTAGTATATTGATCTTCTTTAACGAAATTTTGTCGAGCACGGTAAAGAAAAGAAGAAAAATTACAAATAAACAAAATGTTGCAAAAATACGAGTATTTTTACAGAATTTCATGAAATCTATACAAAATATTGGCGAGACTTTATTTTTCATTATTCTCTTAATTGGCATATTTCAGGAACGCTTACAATTGTATCTTTCCTAAAATACGGAAGGAATCGGAAACAGATTACTAACCTCTCTCCGGGTGGAAAATCCTCCTGAGCTTTCCGAGGGCCTCCTTGAAACTGCGGACATCATGAGTGAGGACAATGATGTCCTCTTGCTCCACCACGTGACTCTCCGCCGACCCCTCACTGCTCACCGAGTTCATGGAGAGGGAGCGGGCTGCGGCCGATGTCGCACTGGCCCCGCTCGCGCTCCGACTCTGCGCCGCCGAGGCATCCCCAGAGGGTATCGTAGGGGTGGCGGCAGCTGCTCCCTCCATGCGCTGAGTGGGGACTCTACGGACGGTGTACACCTCTTCGGACGGACAGCTCTGCAAGAAAACGTTGAATGAGATGTCAATTTCTAAAATTACACATATGCATCATCATGTGAGACATGACAAGAAGGTTTTGAATGGCAGGTGTGCCTTGAAGCTTTCAATTCCTCTCTGCTACAAGTGTTCGCTAACATACAAAAAAAAAAGAGAATTTTTTGGGAAGATTGCCAGGGGATGTGGCAGATGAATGCGTCAGCGGTTGGGTCGCGACAGATTGAGGGTGAATTGGAACGGGTAATAAGTCATCGTGGATGTGGTTAGATTTGATTTTTCTTTGATTAATAATGTACCACTGATATAGAATGATAGACTGGTAAGGGTACTTGTGATTGAAAGCCTAATAGAACGACGAGGACGTCGCCTGAGTTGGTATATAGCACTCTTTAAACCTCTATTCCTCACCACTTGAGAATTTTGATGTTCAATCGAATGAAACAAGTACAATAAAACTATTATTCCATACTACGATAATGTTAGTTCAGTAATTGAGTAATTGTAAGAGTCTCATAAAATCTAATAAGATAGGAAGGACCACGTGCTTCAGATTCTCAATCAGATGACTAAAATGGCATTGGAGCCGGTATTTTTCTCTTTCCTAATTCTCACACCACACTACGTTAAGGCTTTCAATCGTGGTTTTGGGTCCTAAGATTTGTCAAAAGGTATAATTAGAAAGAACTGTTGTTTGGTAAGTGGAACTGAGTTTTGAACACAGATTCGCAGCCACAAAACTCGTGATTGGAGTTAGACTGCCACGGTTTACAAGGTCATTAGAGGAATAGAGACTCAAGTCCATGCCCCGCTGAGCTCAAGATTCAGCATTTAAATGCTACAGCTGTTTTGGACGGGAATAATTGTTACTTTTAAGGATCGGCTGATATTCAAACGATTCGCATAAAATAAAATGAAAGGAATATTTTTATTTGGGGGTTAATACTCATTACGTAAACATCTGGGTTTTAAATAGTTAACATAATTTTCTTTAACATATTACATATAACATAAAAAAAAGTGTAGCACAAATTTTCTTTTAGGTGAGATCCCGATATTTACTACTTGAATCGTAGATGAAAACAATACTTCAAAAAATAATTTAATAGTTTTTGTGAGGAGGAGTTTTGTGAATTTAAAGACTTTCTCTGCGTAGGCCACTAAAATGAGAAATGTTTACCCGGTAAAGTTGAGACGATAGGAATATATAGATGACTTTAAAAAATTCCTTACTTTAAATCTCAGCATAGGTAAATTCAGGAAGCTGAGTTAAAGAAAAACATTAAACCTCAAAATACCTAAGCTGCAAGCATTTATGGCAAAAACAAATATTTGGGTAAAAGTTTCAATAAATTAGTTTAATAAAAACCTTAAATTACATGGGGGATATCATGGACTAAAAGTTCAAAGGTCAAAATCGTGATTATGATTGTTTATTAACGTCGCACCGAGAAGTAATACGAGGCTATTGGCGACGGACCTCACAATTTTGAACCTCGGTGAAGTGACGAGGACGCGTTGGCACCCCTTTCCAAACTTTCGCACTACTCCAACGGGAGGACTTTGAGCCCCGATAGATTTAACGTGAATCAGCCTCGGCTATACTGATGAGAATTAGTGGCATCAGGACTCGAACCCACGACTCGACGTAAGCCACTAGTTGCGTGTCAGAGACCATGACCACTAAGCTACCACGGCCGCAAGGTCAAAATCGCAGTCACGTAGTTCATAGGAAGAAATACAATGAAATCAGAATATCAGCATATTTGTTTTCTAGTAATGATGATTTATTAATATTAACGTCGCATTAAGATGCAACGTGGAGGCTATTGGCGACGAGCACTCTCTCCAAACCACGCCAAAGGGAGGACTTAGGATCTCGACAGATTTATCATGCATCAGCCTCGCTACAAGACGAATCTTTTGCAGCATCATATCTCGAACCCACGACGCGATAGAGACAATGCCAGCTATGAGCTCGTGACCCCATGAGCATTCGGTTCCGCTACTTCTCCTGCAGTACTGAAAGATCATAGGGCAATTTCGAAGCAGGATAATAAGTATATTTACATTCAGCTTTTTATCACTGAGTACTCATAATTACTATAATATATTATACAATGCTCCAAAAATAGAAGGAAAAGAAAGGAAATAAGTAAAAATAGTATTATTTTCATTTTAATTTACCCCTTCCCCCGAAAGAAGGAAAAAGTGCGCAATTTTTATAGTTAATTTCCAATAAGTTTAACATACAAAATATTTTTTTCTTTTCAAAATGTTCTTGATTTGCATTAAATATCAAAAATATTTTTGACTATACGTTGAAACAAACAATCATAATATCAAAGCCATATTATATTTGACATTTGAGAGTCGAAATGGATATCTTTACTTATAAAATTATTGCAATTATTCTATTTATTAACTCAGTTTTAAATTGTTTAATCATCTATACATAACGAGAAAACTATATCATTCGACGATTCATCTCGAAAACATAAAATAGCAGCAATTAAAGTCCCCGTAAAATCACACAAAACCTCCCTCCCCCAAACAAAAAAGAATTCTAGTAAAATTCTCTAAAAAAATTTCAATTTCCAGTAAGGCAACCATTTGCTCTAATTTTATTTTCTACCTTTCTAAACAATTGTGAATTTAAACCACCATCAGCACATCCCAGTAACCTCTATTTCAAAACATTATGTCTAACACACGAAAAAAAAAAACTTATTAAAAAAAAAGTCAACACAGCCATCGTTAACGACTTCCTCCAGCAAATTTCGTCAAAACCAGGGAAACCTCAAACAAAGACAAAAAATTTTGGCAAACAAAACAAAGATATTTTTCACTCTTTACGAACGCAAGCACTTCCTCTGGTCTGTGTACAAGAGCACCACAAACTGAAAGATCAGTGCACGAGAGCTAAAGAGTAAAAATAAAAGAAATTATTTCTATTTTCATTTTTCCGAGCTCGCTGTTGATGAAAAGGTGATATCTGCAGCGACCTTGGCAAACAGGAAGACGAGTTGCCTACACACCTGTGCACTACTCATTCGCAACATCCCCTTTTGCATTTCTTTCAATTTGCGCGGTGTTAAAAGTTGCTTTAGTTTGAAATGGATATCCGGAAAAAATTGGTTAATGTCAATTAGGCGATCTCCTCCCACTTTTCTCCTATAAAATAATGCATAGATAAGTAATTTTTTGTTTCATAACTTTTTTCACCTTATCACTCATATTATGGGTGTCCCTTTTTTAGAGGATGTACATAATAGTTGCTCAAATGAATAAAATAACTACTGAGAAGATAATAAGGTTGAAAATAAATGGTAACCTGATTGCTGATTAAAGGTTTAGAGTTGATATTGATTGCTTATTAATATCGCACTTAGACGCAACACGAGAGGTATTGGCGACAGATCTCGTAATTTGCATGACATTCATAAGAAGGGTTGAATTTAACATATAACAGAACAATAACAAGGGTAACTGGAGATGGATCTAGTAATTAAATAACGAAGATGAAACTCGAACTGGATTACCTACAACTTAATAAATAATCAATCATATCGTGGCACATGATTGAATGAATATTAATTAATGTCGCACAAAGAAGCAACACGAAGGCTATTGGGCGACAGACAGACCACACTCAAGTGACAAGGGCAACACCTGAGGTGGAACTCTAATCTCCTAACTTCCACTGCATCCCACGACCATGACCACAAGACTATCTCGGTTGCTTACAAAAGGATAGGGTGCCGTGGGAAAATTTTACATCAAAAGAGTAGCCGTGAGTTGGAAAAATTTAGGAACCATTGCATAAGGATATTCAATTACAAATGTGGATCTACTACAAATGTAATTTAACTATACCTCCATATTCTTATATAGTGGGTGTGTAAACTTAAAATGTGGAGTGTCAAGCATGATATGAACCTGACATCAGGATTAAAAATTACAAATTTCACTTATAACCCACAACTGTCCAATTGTCAAGTGTGAGTGTGTTTGACATTTCACAATTTTGTGTTGCATTTAATTTAACATGCAAGAGTAAAACCATTGTCTGCAAAAGCGAGGCTGTAACATTATATAAATAAAATTACAGAGTTTTCTCGTTTGCAAAACCAAAACTGCAATTCGAAGCATTGCATTATAAATAATCCAACAAGAATAATTATTCATTCATTCATTGAAAATAATAGTACATTAGAACGTAGTAACAGCGGTAATGGATATACTTAAGTATACATTAGCATAGTGTTTCCCAAAATAAATATATCCACAAATTTTCGTAGAAAAAAAATTGTTGAAAAATCCAACAATAAAAAGTGTTGTTGAAATGCTACATTTATAAATAGCACTTCATAATCGAAATCAAAACTTCTGAAAAATATTTGCGTGTCTTTTTAAAATTTAATTTTAATACACAAAATGCGCATATTGTCATTATTGTTCTGATTCACAGACAGACAATACAATTTCATAAAAAAAAAAAAAAAAAAAAAAAAAAAAAAACCACCTCAGTAACATCCGATTATTTATAATACTTTTTACCATTAAAAATTCGTCGCAACTTTTATATTTCCATTGAATTTCGAGCACATGAAAATATTTTTCACACTCACTCAATTTTGAAGATTTTTGATTCATTGTTAAAAGAAGAAAAAAAATTCCAAACGACCTTGTTTCCGCAATCTCATTCTTTTTCGAAAAAACCGTTATCCATGACGAAGACAGTTGGCACCGCAGATGTCAAACCTTCTCATTATTCAGACGTCTGACGAATTCTGCCCGCCATTCAATTTTCAGTACAGACGTACTCCCGAAGCCATCGTACAATCTTACCAAAGCAAAAAGTTTTGAAGACCAGAAATGATAATGCAAAAGTAAAATGTTGTTGAATTGCTATCATACACTTCAATGAACAGGAGGTGAAAGAAAAAAGTTGTGTCTCGTAATCCTTGAATTTTGAAATACACGCCAAATATCTCAGACGTAAAAGTGTCTGAAATAGTATAACTCTCGTGCTATTAATAACAATTAATTTTTTTTATAAATTAAGAAATTTTTACGCGTAAATTAATTTAGGTGCGAAATACTCGTGTGGCTTAGAGTGGATAGATTGATTGAATGTTTATAAACTTCTCACTCAAAAGCAACACGAGAGCTATTGGAGACCAAGAAACCAGACTGGCTCCACGGTAAACATCCATCCCGCACCTAACTTTTATTGATCGATCAAATATCTTTTTATTATAAGATAACACAGGCTCAATTAATAATACAAATTTACCAATACACATCACAAATTATACAACTATTCTCACATCAAAAAATAAATATATGTTTACAATGCACATACAATCACACACAATAAAAGACCTTTCGGATACAGAATAACTACTTACAAAACGAACTCCTAGGTTTTGATTGATTAATTATTTATTAACTTCCCACTAAGAAACAACACGAGGGAAAACGGCATTGGAACTCGTAATTTTGAAAATCGGTCAAGTGAATCTTGGTTCTGAGCAGGCACCTCCCTCTCTAAACTTCCACACCACGCCAACGGGAGGTTTGGAGCCTCGACAGATACAATGTGCGTCAGTCCCGCTATAAGATGGGTCTTTAGAGTCACTTGGGCTCGAGCCCACGACTCGACGGGAACAACGCCGGTCACAAGTTCACAACCATGACCACTAAGCCGGCGCGACCACAAAAGGATCTATAGTATTGACATCAAAATAGATGAGTAAGGGATCTAATTTAATCTTATGGATTTGATCACGGATACATTCTTGATGTACAATTTTATTTTATAATGGATTGAAGGATTTTTAATGATGAAGTGGAACCTTAATATTTCGAGATATTTTCATAAAAGAAAAAAAATCCTGGTTCCACTTTATTGGCGGCGTGCCTTATAATTTGGAATATCTGTCAATGAACAAGGATGACATTTGAACTGGCCCTCTCCTTTCCATTGCCATTCAAAAGGTTTGGAAGCCTAAACACATTTAATGTGCATCAGCTCTACTACATTCCAGGTCAGATACTGACTTCGAATAGATTGACGGTTACGCAATATAACAAAACTCGTTGCCCACAATCTATTGTGCAGTTGTAGTTTGGCATAATAGCGAGAAATTATATATTTTTTTTGTGATAGTTTCCATCGAAACACTTCATTTAAAGTAATCATTAATTTTTTTTTCCCATCTCGATGCACCATAAACTGTAGTTCATTAATTACACAGTAAATCACTGGAGCAAACATCAAGTTTAGAACTTAGCATGCAAAATTATACTGACTTATCAATCTGTTGCAGGAAAAAGCCCTCTTTAACACTAAGCTCTATTCGATCCAGCGCGTTCGGGAACACAAACATGTCGGATATCGAGTGTCAATATAGTTTTAACAGCGATACCAAAGATAAATTACTCTAGATAAAAAGTTTAAATGATTAAAACGTCATATTTGCGAATTTTCTGAATTATGCCACGCAAATAGAACCGAGATCCCAAATATTAAAACATGTATTTAATTAATGCGTTTACGCACATTCTGAACCTGTGTAGAAGACACAAATATCTAACAAAGTATTTCGTTTTATTCCGGCAACTACAAAATTAAATTCAAACGTTGAACTTTAATTTTCTTCAGTTTTCTTTCACTGATAAAAAAAAATACAACTCAAAAGAAAAATTTCTACAGTACAATGATAGTTAAAACAAGTTGTGACGAGCGAAAATGTAGCAGCGTTGAGTCGCGATCTGGCGATCAAAGTCAAAAATCATCCAAGTACACATGTAAAGTGCTGCAAATAATGGCTTGATCAGTGCCAGATTATAAAATGTGCCGAACCATCGAATGCCAGATTAAAGGAAGGGTACTTTAATTTATTTTTTAAGAAAAAAAGTCAGCTTATTTGATATCATAGGACAAAGAAATGTATCAAAATATTGTTACAAACCACTACAAGTAATCATTCAATTTGAAAGATTTTTTTTGAAAATTCACCCTATCTTACGCTATGTAAATATTTCAATTTTAATCTGGAATCAAAGTAAGCGAATTAACTGAATTTAATACAATTGCTATTTGGACTAATTGTATTTATTATTACAGCACTTTTTTAACATTAAAAAAAAGCTCCGATTTTTACTATTATAATATTGAAATAATGTTACGTGGAAAGTCTTACTAAATGAATGGCTTCCTTTTTAAAAATTTTAATGAATTAGTTAAAACAGAAAACGAAAATAAAAATATTAATTCTGCTCAAATTACAGATTTTAATCTCGGCGCTGATTTATATTAAATCAAGAACTTAAAATTCTTTAATTTCATTAAAATTTTTTTTAATCAAATTAAAGACTGATTTTTATATTATAAGACTTATTTAATTAAGACTTATTTTAAATTCAAATCATCCATTTAAATTTAAAACAATATTTGCTTTTTTTTTAAAATTAACTCTATTCTTGTGAATAAGTCTAAGACAGGCAGACTCACATAAGCACGTATTTTAGTACTGCTTTTCTTCAACATTTTTGAGTAATACAATCAAAAAATTAGAATTTTTCAAGAATTAACACAAGTTAGAATCTCTAAAGTTTGTTTACATTAAACAAAACTTTTTTATAAAATTATATAAAGCTTCAAAAAAAAAAAAAAAAAACGAGTGGAAAGTAAAATTGGAAGATTGCATTCTCGGGTACTTTTAACTCTGACGCTCCTCAACAGATGGCAGTATGAAGCAAATGTATCCTTTCCCAATGTTAAATGGAACTGGTTTCAAATTTACGCAAAACCTGTTAAAAATGCTAAACTTTTTCAAAATCATTAATTCTTTTAAAAGAAACTTTAATCAATAGAGTATTGCAATTAAATTTTCGTTAATTTTAACTGATCTCAGATTAAATAAAATTAATTAGACAAAGGTTATTTTTAATAAATATGAATCCGTAAATAAATTCAAACAAATTTTTCAGTAAATAAATTATAGCACTATTAGCAAAAAATAATTGGCATTAAATGCAAGTAATTAGTTAGGAAAAGAATAGTATTACAATTATTTTTATCAGAATAGTATAATAACTATGCTATCATTTTTATTCATATAATTTAGGATAATTTGAACATTAAAATAAAGACTTATAATTCTTAGAAAATTTTCATTCTGGTTTATACTCAATGAAGTATTTTAAAATGTACTAAAAATCAATAATTAACAATTGATGTCAGTATAATACCACGAGCTCCATAAGTTTGATAAATTACATCACTCCTATGCAAAAGAAAAATTATATTTACTTTTAAAACAGTACATTCTACTTTTATTTATATATATATAATGAATTTAATTAGTAGCGTCTTAGAATAATAAAATTTTAAAAAGCGTCAAAATTCCTTAACATTTTATTTTCGTTCCTTACAATAACATATCAATCAACAGAATGTTATGACTCATAACATACACAACCTTCAAAAGTATGTTGTGAAATATATTTAACTCGGCATCACTCAAAGAAACACTTGGGCATCAGCAATTAAGTAAATCAAGGACATTTTCTCACTATTTTTTTTTTCAACAACCTTACCTGTCGAGTGCTACTGCGCGGGAGTTCCTCGTTTTTTTTTTTTTTTTTTTTTTCCTCTCCCTCTTCACTTTTTCATATTCCCCGTATTTTGTTGACTAGGCGAGCGATAATTATAGTTTTTCCCTAGGCTAACGCGTTATGTTGCTTCCTCAACTTTTGCTGGCTTTGCAGTTTTTGTTTCGACTTCGTCGACGCAGACGTAGCGGAGTTCTAACACGATGATTCAGAGCCAAAAAAGAAACGGTGTAAACAATTCTTTAATGGTCTTTGTGATGGTTTTGATTCATTATGAAGTATCATTTGGAAGGATAAGATTTCGCTCTTTGCTTATTTTAGTGTGCTAACAATGCCTCTGACTGGATAATTAACTTTGAGAAACCTGGCGTAATGCTCTTTATCCTGCAGAGTTACCTTTTTATATTTAAATATGTTGGTGGTGTTGAGTAATTAAGTATATTTTGAGGAACAACACACATACATAAACGTTTTTTATTGATATTAGCGGAACTATAAATAAAAGGAACTCTACCATACACTGCACAAATCGTTCTATGCAAAGTTTTGAAGATTTAGCTACCAAAGATGCTAACTTTTAAGAAATCATTGTTAAATGTTAGTTAAGGAAACGATAAAGGATTGAAGTTTACTGAATTATCCATTTCAGATATTAAAATCAAAGCAGACGATAAATTATAAAACTTGATTTATTTTAAGTTATATGTTACTGCCATAAAACGAAAATAAATCTTTACGTAGGATTCTATACTTAACACTAATATTTCAGTGAGGTGGCTGCAATTCAAACTGAAACTATTGTTAATTGGTAGGAAGAAATCTAATTAGATTAAGCAAGTCACGTGCACTTAATACTTTATTTTGAAAAGTAGTCAAAGACGACATTTTGTGGAAGTACGAAAACAAAAACTCCTTGGTTGGATAAAAAATTGCTAAAGAAGAAAGCTTGTATCTTATACAAATGCAGATTCTTAAGGGGATATGGTTCCTTGGAAGCAGTTTTTTTTAATTATATATTCACCAGCAAAAGTTTATTTACACCTGATTTGAACAAACGCAAAGTATCCATTTCAGAAGGAAAACATTTCATTTTCAAACGAACAAATCATTGAAATTTAAACTTTTTTACAAAATACAATACTACAGTATTTTAAAATTTTTAATAGTTCTACAAATTTTATTCCATTTCAGCAAATTTTTTCTTAATTTATTAGAAGTATTTCTCACAATTATGTGCATGAGTTTGATTGTACTGGTGTTATTTATGGTATTACAATTTTTTTCCCCATCAGACACTATGAAAAACAATTAAAAAACAGTTATATTTAATTAAGTGGATTTTTTTTTTAAAAAAATAACTATTTAGCAAATCCTTATCGAGTGAGTGAGTGAGTGTATGTTAATAAGTGAAAGATATTTGCCTCAGTTGCACCGAACATTTGTTTAGAGAAATAAGAGCACAAGTTTTATTATTAAAATCACATTAAGAACACTTGTAAAATTATATAAAATGATTGATAAGTTTGAAATCTGAAACACGGAGTAGAAAGCCACTCAATTTAAAAAAAAAAATGTTCGATGTTGATGAAACACCGGAAAACTATTAAAATGTAATGAACAGTGCATGGGATATGACAGGAAAGACACTCAGGAACATTCTCATTAAATCATAGAATTATCAAACATTATGCAAAACAATACCAACAACAAATAAAAAATTGACATTGAATATAAAAAAGATAATCTTTAAAGAAAAGACAGACTTTAAATTGATTGTGATAAAAGAAAGAGGAAGTTTAGATACTTGACCGTCATGAAAAACAAAACGCTGAGTGAGTGAGTGATGGTGAGATTTAATGGCGCAAGAGCCAGATATGGCTAAGCTGCAGCAAACAAGGTGTAACTGTGATCTAAACAACAATAAAAAGAAATGGGGGGGGGGAGATGAAAATTAGTTGGCAAGAAGGAGAGCAAGGAAATAGGGAAGAATCGCTAGGGTATCCTGGAGGCGCGTCATCTGTATTTACCAAAGATGGTAAACCTCATAGGAAAGAAAAAGATCACTAGGGCGCCTCGGGGGTCATGATTCCCGAACCAACCGAAAGAAGGTAAGCCCCTGAGGGGAACGCTAGTTACAGTGAAAAACGTTTAACAGGCTTTAAAAAAAAAGCTTAACAAGAAAAATTGGCTACACGAGGGTAATACGCTCCTGACAATATTATATATATACACTTAAATACATTTTTTTTCTATTAAAACGAAACAAAATTTGCTTAACACAAAAATATTCGTGAGTTTTGTGTTGGAAACAGAGAATTTTTACGTCAAAATCGATGAATTTCGTGCTTTTCAAATTTTATTTTACTATTGTTATAATTATTATTCATTTATTTATTTTGCGTGTGTGATGGTAGAAAAACTGGGACGAAAACATACCGCTATTTCTATTAAAATGAAAATGGTAGAAGAGTATGCACAGTTATTTCGCACATTCGTATATCAAAATGAATAATGTCATTATTTGCATTTTTTTTCAGAATGTGTTTTTTAGGATTATGGTAACACTTTCCTCGAAATCTACTCCATGCATGGAACTGGTACTTTCCACATTATAAAAAAATGAGGTTACTCCCTGTACACATAGTGTAAGTTATCTTCAAATAAACACCCACAAATTTTAGGTCTTGAGCAGCAATGCAAAAAAATTAAGAGAAATTTGAATCAAATTTTTTTAATTTCATTAAATTCAAATTATGAAATCATAATCATGCGCAGTGTTCAGAATGTTACGTATATAAGTATTCTACAAAAATATTACAAATGCCATGAAGTTTATGATGGACACACTTTAAAATAATTATGCGAATCACACAACAGTTAACACAGCTGTTAACCTCATTAAATGTTAGCACTTAATTATATATTTATATAAATGCGATTTTCTTTGCATAAACAGATCTATAAGTAAACAATGGTTTTAATTTTAAAAAAAACAGAGATTACTCAAAGTTGGCACAAAATAAGATAATTTTTCCGTGACGAATATGTCAGTTACCTTAAATGTTATTAATAAAAAAATAAATAATCCTTAAGTTATATATACATATGAATCACATTACCGGTATCTCTCTCCTACAATGAATGGCTCGACTAAAAATTCCACACAAAAAATTCCAACTCCCATGTTTAACCATCTTTATCACTTCGAGTATTTATAACTTTCACATTACTACAATAACTGACAAAGCAACTGTGAAAACAGATCCGCAGCATTTAAACTAAAATAAAGGATAGACGGGAACATGAACAAAAAAATAAGTTTCATCACTCTACGTTGTTACCCTGCAAAAGATCGAAAAGCTGCAAAAAGCGTCGTGTCATTTAATAAGTCATCCTTTTTTGCGAAATTAGGGGTATAGGGATCGGAACAAAACAGTGACTAAGAAAGAACAATAAAGTATTTTGAAATGCTGATGGTTCATTGAACTTTGATTCTTATTAAATATCGAGGCACAGAATATATTTTAACAGTATTTTTTATTTAACTCATTTACATATGATGAACAGGAATTAAACAGTACATATTTCGTCATTTAATGGACTTACCAAAAACTTGGTTGCTTTCCCAGACACAAAATCTACTCTTGTGGCAATTTAAAATGGTATAACATCACTTACACCATATGTGATTTAAACAGCCCTACAGTAAAGGAAAATACCTCTAGCCTTCAAAAAATCCCAGTACGTGTCAATATAGACGGCAATGAATGTGTCCTTTTGTTATCTAAGGAATACAGATCTCTGCTCACTGTCTGATGTCAGCCAAACCCTAAAGGAGCCCATAATTACAGACCTTCACAGCTACAGATCAATTAACTACTACAGGAAAATTTACCTTGACAAAACAAGAACCTATGTCATTTGTAGAAATTGCTCTATACTTCATTGACACCAAAACATTAGGATAACTTTCCAATCATTTTATCGAACCTTTTGAAACTTTACACAGCCCCACATATTTATTCAACACACAATAAATTCTTTACAGTCCTGAGGTACCTGTTTTGACATCTGCTGCAATTCAGGCCTTTGACATAATCTAAAATGTACTCAGTATTGCATGTGTGTGAACACGGGGATAACATCATCATTTAAAGTATCGAAAAACATAACAAACAATAAAGAATTTGCTGTTGATCAATGCCTTGAAGCATGTATAAAATAATACTACTCTTTACGTTTCAGGGAGAAGAATTTACTACTTAAAACCTATAACCTTACCAAGGTAAGAACTATAATAATACAATAAAACTTTTATAACATATTTTTCTTCATTTCGCGTAACAGTAGTTAGAACTTTCGAGACATTGAAATGACCACACGTAAACAACCAGTCGCCTCCCATTCCGTCAAAGAGGCCGGCTAAAACGCAGGTGGGCCCTTTGAGAAAGGTCAGAAATTTTTAAGGAACATAAATTTTGAGATTAAGGTCAAGATTTGATATTAGAGATTGAAACTCCTCGGAATTCAATAACACACTCGCCCCAAGTCTCTCACCACTGCAGATACTATTTCCATTCCTTGTTGAGGCGTCCAGGGATTAATAACCGAAATTATTATTTAAGTTATAGGCAATAAATAAGAAATATAGTGTCGAGTGGTCTTAAAGAGGTGTGACCTGTTTAATTCAATCCACACAAAACTTTCAAAGTGAAAGGAACAGAAAGAGCGTTCAACGTTCACAAGAATCGACGTATCCACAGACATTGTGAAAATTGTGCGGCAAATCTCTTCAACAATGGCAATACAATTTAAAAACGTGAGCCCGATGGGAAGTCCCTTTTGGTCTAGTTCATAAGAGCACTGCAAAAAGCGACCGGACAAGTTTTCTTCGGACCCAAGGAAAGTTCGAAACACAGCCGGCTATCAAGGTTAACTACCTTCCCCCCCACACACACACACGGGGTAGGAAACATCTGCCCCATCGAAATTGTAATTAACAGTTTTAGATTGCAACTAGCACCTTATCAATTATTTTACTTAGATCTGTAATTGTTAAAACTCCCGTCTGCCAGCCATTTTGATTTCTTCAACCTAACATTAATCTAATGAACAATTTCTACTTTCCTCCTCAATCTAGAGTACTTTATCTGTTTGAACGCAATAAAGTGCATTGAAAATAGCAAAAAATAATGATGGTAAGTTCATAAATATAGAGCAATTTTTCACAATATCATAATGATTCAAAGAATTCTAGAATGCATATGATTATCAAGCTGATTTAGTTTAATTTAAAACTCATTCTAGAGTATTGATTGACTGATAATTTAGGCCGTACTTAGAAGCAACATGAGGGCTTTGGGCGACGAACCGCGTAATTTCGAGCGAGCCACAGTCATAGAACGAGGAAGAAACATGAGCTGGTACTACACTACCCTAGCTTTCCCGCCATACCAAAGAGAGAACCTTGAGTCCCAATAGATTTAACATGCATCTGCGCCCCCCCCCCTCAACAACATCGACTATGAGTTCGATTTTAAGACCGCTTCGAAGCTCCTTGCTTTAGGCTATTGGTGCCGTTTTAGCAGTAACTTTAAAAGAAAGTCAAGTGTTGTGAGGATGACATCTGAGCTGATATCTCACTTTCCTAATTTCCACACTACACAATGGAAGGACTTTAAGATCGAAAATGAGTTTATGTTCAACAACCTCCATTATTTCTTACGACGGACTTTAGTATAATTAAACCTCGGATATAAGATTCCTATCGAGTGTCACTGACTATAAACCAGCTTCCGGCAGGCAACCATTCGGCAGCAGTAACCATTGGTTACTGTTGCCTAACGGTTGCCAAGAAGAAAATTTGATATCCAAAATCCAAGAAATATATATATTTTTTAAAACAAAAAACTGCCTAAAAAGTCAAAGATTATTAAAAACTCTAAAAAGGCGCCCAAAATAAGAAAAACGGTCTAAAAATAAATGTATTACGGAAAGGACGATCGATTAAATTGTGTTTTTACTTAATTTTGAAGGCCTGATCAGGTACAAATTGGTTACGGGTAAGATACATCTGTTATAAGATATCATGTCATCCTGTGCTAATGTAGTGAACCAAGAGTTTCAAGTAAAACCCATGAATATTCCAGTCCATGTTATCGACCATTATCCCCTCTCTTACTGTCCTTCATACCTATTAACCATGATCAAATTCACGCTCTGGTGCACCTCCGAATCAAGATCTCATTACTCAATGATACAGCAGGCAGTAATTCATCCCAACCACTTTCTCGATCCTCCTTAGGTCCGAGGTTGGTTATCTACTGACCACTTAGCGACGTGCGCGATCCTATTAAATGGCCATTTCCTCCTCTTTTGCTTGGCCAAGCGTTGAGAAGACCATAAACAATGGTCGACGCTCGGAGGTTCTTAGCATTGTTCGATGTTAGAAAAAAGGTTTTGTTACAACGATGGTATGAAGAACAGGTAGTCGTAGTGATCGGTAACACCTTTTTCTTTAAAGATGCCTAATTGGCTCTTAATAATTTTAATTTTGTGTTGGATATTTTACATAAACATTCAAACTGAGTTTATGTAATTGGAGGTTTTCTTTAGAATAAGAAAAGTTGCGTACTATGTCTTGTATCACAACAATTCTATTTCACAAGATTTTACGCAATAATGTGTCATATATATTTTTATTATTCACTTTTATTTATTGCACTATCCATAGCTTCTGGAGAGGTTGGATTTTTACCTGTTGCTCCGTGAAAGGCCTACACTCACCGACGGTTCCTCAAACAATAGCTTCAATGAAGGATATGCCGGTATCCTTTTCATCCTTCCAGATTGAGAAAAAGTTTCATAGAAAGTTAATAACGGTTTTAATGCCCCGAACTTTATTA
Source organism: Nephila pilipes (assembly GCA_019974015.1). Lineage (NCBI taxonomy): Eukaryota > Metazoa > Arthropoda > Arachnida > Araneae > Nephilidae > Nephila > Nephila pilipes. The sequence goes on along the minus strand of BMAW01082967.1, from coordinate 817,281 downwards.
ATGAACTAATTACAATCAAGGAGGCTCTTTCCCATTACCTAACGAACTCAGCCCTGGTTTCAATAAACGAATTTCTTTTTTACGTAGATTAAATATCTGCTCTAGTAGCAATTTAAAATGTAACTAACATTACTCAAACGATATGTGATATATTTAAACAACACCAAAATACTGTTGATATATGTTCATGTGTTGTCAGGATGAAGTTTCACTCCCTTGTAGCGATTTGTACAATGTCCTGCTATTGCAGATCCTATTGATGCGGAGCATTTGTTTGTTATTAGGGGTACTTCTTCAGAGGTTGGCTGAAAATTCTACCCTTATTCACAGCTTCTGCATCAGCCAATGTGATGGTAGAAATCTGGTTCATGTTTCAAGCTTCCATGGTTAGCCAGTCAGTACATTAATAGCTATTCATGTGAGTTTATTGTAAACTTCTTAAACGTGTCATTTATATAGTTCTGAAGCACCAACTCCATTCACACGACATAGTAAGGATAAGAAGATTATCTTCCCTTCAACTGTCCTAATGGACTTTTCCCACACACTACTTGATACAAGTAATTAAACTTACAATTACGCAAAACAAAGTTCATATATAAATTGAAATGTAGTGAGAAAGCTGGGAAGAGACGGAAAGATATGAGATGATAATATTATTATTCAGGTTACGGTCTTCAGAAGAGTGTTAGTGTGACGGGCGCAGAAGTATTCTGGAGTGTACAGCCGATTAAATGAAAATCGCAGGAAGTACTCACATTATATTTCGGTAAGCGTATTCTTTGATAGATAACAGAAACTTGTTCGATCTCGCAGGTAAAAAAAAAGTAAACTGTTTGAGAGAATAAACATATATTCTATATAGAAATGACTATTTTATTTACTTAGTCTGTGCTTGGACAGGAGTTGAAATCTAGATTTTGTAATCAGAATAACATTTAAGATGACAGATGAGACAGATAATAGGATATCGTAACAACATGACTAACACAAGGGAAACAAGTTCACCTAAAAAGATTAAGAGGTATTACTCCAGTCCCTGGAAAGACCACTCCTGCATTTATTAAAAATTTAACAAGGCTGATAGAAAAACAGTGCAAATAAAAATTTTATCTGAGGGTATATACAACAAATATAAATCATCCCAAAAAGACAGAAGGATGCAACCAACAGGTAAATTATCTGAAAGTCTCCCCAAAAAATAGTCTAATAACATAAATAAAATTAACATTCAACCAGAACTACGAACCAAGCAAAAGAATTACAATATCTGCATGAACTACAGCGGAAGTTTTTTTTTTTAAAAAAATTTGAAAATTTTTTCAAGAATACACATTGATTAAAGGGAACAAAATAAGAACGTAGCTGATTAGATAATGAATAGCAGTTGTTCCATAACTATTGTTGCGAATTACAGGATGTAACTTGGCAAATAACATTTCTATGGGCACTACTAAGATAATCAGAATATTTTAAATCAAATCTCCGACAATGTATGTGTAAGTCACCCTCGAATCACGACTTGAATAGTTTTTTTTTCTGTCACTAGCATACAATGGATGCAAGATGAGCGGGATAAATATTGCATAAAAATTCATCACGCCATTCCAGATTTCATTGTTCTGGTTGGAGAATTATTCCATATTTGGCACTCTAGCGTATGCACAAGTTCAGATATATTGGTCAGAGTTGGCCCTGAACTTGTTTTTCACGGCTGCAATTCTATTTCAGCCTTCGTTTCGTTTGTATCGCTTATGCAGAGCGTGTTACATGCGGAGAACCGTTTAGAAATATTGGTAAATGCATTTTTTGTACTAGGTTCGTGTTGTTGTAGAATTCATCATAAAACGTATAAAGGAGAGTAAAAGCGAAAGAGAGCACAGTAGTTTAAAAAAAGGGAGCACCTGGAATAGGTTTCGCAATTTTCATTGGAATTGGACAAAATTGGTTTCAATGTTAATTCCTTAAATGAAACTGAAAAACGCTGATATATAATAGATTAATTAACTTAATCATCATAATTAACTTCTAAAACAGAACTTTTACATTACGGGGCACAAATATTTGGAAGAATTTTGTCCAAAAAGATCTAAATACATGGCATATAACTATTCCAAATTTTATTCTTTAATCCGATCTTTAGTTCCAGCGATATTAGAGAAAAATTGTTCGAGGCGCTATATACAAAAATAATTCACGCAAACTATTCATATTATTGCAAATTTTTTTAACACAGAGTGATAAATGTATTGATGATTAACTGGTATACTGTGAATATAAACTGGTATATGGCCCGTAAGCCTCTGCTAATTACCAGCGTAATTTCAAAATTGATTGTTCCCCAATTGCGTGAAATGCTGGAAATTTAAGGGTTTCCAACTATATACTACAAAAGAATAATCCAGAAAAATGCTACAATTAATTTTTTTCGCAACGGTATTAAGTAATTCATATTTCTCATAATAATGTTACCATGGTAGCCAAGTGGTCATGGTCACGGACTCGAGGCCAGCATTGTTTTCGTCGAGTCGTGGGCTCGAGCCTTGATGACAAAAAAGACTCGTCATGTTGCGGAACTGATGCACGTTAAATCTGGTTGAAGTTCCAAACCCTAGAATGGCGGCGTGTGGAAGTTTGGAGAGGGAGGTGCCAGTTCAGGTGTCGTCCTTGTCACGTGACTAAGGCACAAAATTACGGGGTCTGTCACTGATAATCCTCGTGACCAGTGCCTCGTTAATAAACAATCATCACAATGTTACATTTGCCAATTTTCCGCACTAGGAAAAAAATTATGAATAGTTTGGTGTAAAAAGCTTTGAAAAATGTTCAGTGGAAATTTTTTTTTTAATCGTCACACGTTTCAGACACTCGTTTAACATAAGATGACCCATTTTTTAAACCTCTGTGAACTTTTTTCATGAGAAATCCGACACGCGAAAAAATCAGTAACAACAGCGATAAAATTCTTTTAGGAGTTAAGTATGTCAATTAAGTTGATTAATTATTCCCTTAACACCATAATTTAGTTATCTTTGAGCCATAAACATTGACAGCAATTATGTCCAGATGTGGTGAGAATTGCAAAAATTATTAAGGACATCTTTCTCCTTTTTTAATGATTGGACATGTAAATTACACTTAAATACAAATTCGGAAAAGCAGCATTTGATAGGTTGATTATTAATGTCGCACTTAAAAACAACACGAGGGCTATGGGCGATGGACCTCATCATTATGAACCTTGTTCAAGTGAACAGGACAATACCCGAGTTGGTACCTTCTTGAAATTTCCCCACCACACCAACGGGAGGACTTCGGGTCTCGACGGATATAATGTGCATCAACCCAGCTACATGGTGGGTCTTAAGTGGCACCATGGCTCGAACCCACGATTCACATAAAGAAGGCTGTTCATGAATTGGTCATGATAGTCAATTCATGAACAGTTATAGACTGCCACGTCCACAGGAAAAGCGGCGGAAATAATAACAAAGCAGAGAAAAGGAAAAAAAAAGTAAAGCACGATAATAAATTCCTATTCGCTATTTTGTCCTAATAGAACAACATAACTGGCTATTGACGAAGTATACATTTGTAACGAAATGTTTTTGTTATTGTTGATACAAAATGTTACAGTAAAAATTAACTAACTATCTCTAACTAGTTTATTCACCTTAAATAAGCTATATCAACACAAATTAATAATGTGAAATGGTTAACTGAGAGCGTCCCAAGCCAAATAATAAGATGAGGAACTCTACTTATATGAGTAGCTCTAAACAATTGACTTCCAGTTTCTGGATTCGATTCGTGTAGACTTCTAGTGACGAGATCCCATTCAAATATACACTCACAGCGTACTGACTCACATTTACTCGAAGCAATACTGTGTTCTATCTCCTCCCTCGTATTTATTATACTTAATAGTAAATATTTTTCACATGTAAAAGAAATTCTTTAACGTAACATATATGACGCAAATGATGCAATTTGCGCCTATATAAGTGAAAATGCACATTCAGCTAAAAAAAAATTACTTTTTATAATTCATACAACTTCCGAGAACTCTCAGTGACTAAACTGGAAAAGAGGAGTGAATTGAAAAAAAAAAAGCTGTAACGAATTGGGCTCGTTATTAGTAAGAGGCATTGTGATATGCTATAAATAACTAGTTAAAAAATTTCTTAACCATTTTATTCCATCTTGGAATGAGCGAAATTAAAATATTTTGATAAAGTGGTGCGTTATCTTATTCGCACCCTTAATCAATTATTATAAAGGAAAATTCTACTTAACAAAAATAATTGTAACTCTAGACTTGATTTCACTGGATCCGAATCATATTTTCTCTTAGAATATCGTCTCACACACAGTAGCTCATACCTGTATTGACACTGGTTACATTTGTAACGAATTGTCTTCGTTGTTTTTAAGAAACATAGTAGCACATTATAAATCAGCCAAATATCTTCAATTAGTTCACTGAATTCTCGCGGAATATATTGTACCGAACTCAAGATGAAAATATTACTATTTTTCTAGGTGAAATAATTAAAAATTCAAGCTCAGGATACAGAAGAAAATGAACTTTAATAAAATTATATGTATGGAGTAAAACCTATTCATTTGCATCGATGAACGCGACTAAAGTAATCAAACTATACATGCCTCATGCTCATATTTTAGCAAAATTTGAAAAAAAAATCTCGCACGTTCTCTCCTTCAACTAACCTTAAATGCTATTTTATGACTTTATTTGATTTGAGAACCTCTCCCAGTGAATTAACCATGACTTATGTAAATCAGTAATGCTATATATATATATATATATATATAATATTAGAAATGTACTGAATAAGATGACACAAAGATATTGTAGAGGTAAATTGCCTAGAGGAGACAGAAGTTTAGCGAGAATGTAGTGTATACGATACTGGAGTAAGAAATTTAAATGAACATCTGATACCTGATTCTGAGCTTGATACTAGAGTACGTACTGTTCCTAACTCCGATTCTGGTTGCTGTTACAGAGATAAGTAAATTACAATAATCTTTGGTTTCGGACACGAGAGTTATAGCTACCACTCCACATCTATAATAATATTTACTTTATCAAATCATAAAAAAGATTTTCTAAAAAAATCCAGTTAATTATTCAAACTGGCTATTTAATTAATCGATTAATTATAAAGTTTTGATAGATCAGATCCTAAGTAGCGAAGCGGGGACGTCGCAAAATTACCAATGAAACCGTGAACGACATAGACCATGTTAAGTACATATCATTAACATGGTTGTATTTTAGAGTGACTCAGTACAAAATAACAAAATAAGAAATGTTTAATATGGAAAATATTAATCACTAATAAAAATACAGTTTATACTCTAAATACGCCACGCCCTACATAAAAGCTCCAAAAGGGCATGTCCTTCGGTATTTAGAAAGAACAGTCAAAATAAAACGTGACCTCAGATACACAAGTAAGGCCGCTGTGAGTTGTTCATGCTTTCAATCTGATTTCTGTGAGGACGAGAATGTCTGACCACATGTTTAACCAACCGACAAACAAACAAGAAGTACAAGCCACCCACCTTCTCAGCGAAGGTGTGTTAAGTAACAAAAGTAACATTTTACACGAATCTCATTTGCATAGCTTTCTATTTTGAATTTTTATATTTTGAGATTTAAAGTGATTTATTTTATGGACTTATCATTTGGGTTAATCGTTGAATAGATTCGATTAATTTTAACCAAGTTACAATATAAAAAAAAAAGGAAGCGGGATTATTCAGAAATTGGTTTTATCGACCAGAAAACAGATAATTCAATTTGCATAAATTTTTATACATTAAGATTATAAGTTTAATTTTCAACAAAGCGAGAAAAATGCTTTTTTAAGATAGAAAAACGAATCAAACAGAGCTAGAAATGGAAAGAGTTATCTGCAGGAATTACTTTTGTGTATGATTATTCTATTACACATAAAAGGTATTTGAGAATAAATTGGCCAGTTCTAGTAATACAACCACACTAGGCGTTTTCAGTGTTAATTTCAAAGTTAGCAAACAAATGACTCTTACTCCAATTTCAATAGAAATTTAAGAAGCTATAGCAGTAAATCGAGCGGAATTTATCGAATTCTCTTTCCTGAGGATGAGGATATCATTGTTTGTATGATTTCCTTTGATGAGTATGACCTCCCAAGTCGGTATTATTTTGATTCAGTACCATTTTTTGTGGGTGGTTAAAGCTGTCCTCGCATAATATTAACCAAAATATAGGACCCGAAATTTGGACACTTTTTCGGATAAAAAAGCGCTCGGACATTAATTTTATATTCTGATTTTGCAATTCTTTAGAGAAAAGCACTCATTTCTATCTAAATTAATTCCTTTTTTTCTGGTATAAAATGTGTCCATGTTTCGTCTCCTATTCAGTAATGCTAAATGACCTTTTGCTTTTACGTATTCGTGCGAAAAATGACGTATTTTTCTTAATGTTCCTAAATTTCAAGAATACTGCATCATAAACTAATATATGTGTTACAATGTCGCAATCTTTTAAATGAAAATTTGAATAGTTTTCTGCCTGGAAATGTGTTCGAAATTTCGATCAAGTTCTTTGACTTTAGGTGATGTGGTTGTTTATTAACGTCGTACTGAGAAGCAACACTAGGGTTATTGGCGACGGACCTCGTAATTTTGTGCTTCGGTCCAGTGACGAGAACGTTTATGGAAGTTTAAAAGAGGGAGCTGGCAGCTCCCTCTTTAAACTTCCACTCCACACAATATGGAAAGAGTTGGACAGATTTAACATGCATCAGCCTCGCTCGCTACATGGAGAGTCGTAAGAGGCATCAAGACTCGAGTTCACGACTCAGCGATAACAACGCCGGTCGCAAATCCGCGACCATGACCACTAGGCTACTATGGCCACAATTAAGAAATCGAAAAAATATAGTTCTCTATCGATTATGTTAGATTTTTAAATGCTGTTTAATAACATGTGATGAATTTAGTAAATTCGTTTACGGTTCGTGTATGAATCTCGGAGCTTTCGAAAACCTATAGCTGTAGAGTTATAAAGTCACTAAAGGCTGTAATACATTCACAAACCTATATTTTTTACAGTCGCTTCAACATGTTACCAAGTAGACAAAGAGTCGGGGGGAACTAGAGTCAAGAGAGTATGAACATATGGCTTCTTTCTTATCTACATTCGATTCGTTTTTCGAGTAGAAATAACGCTCTGTTCATAAAAATTAAAAAGTTGTGCTTTTTAAATTATAAAATTATAAATATTATAAAAACTATAACATTTGCTGTGTGTACTTTTGCTTAAGTAAAATAAAAATCCGCAGAAATGAGTTTTCCGAGAAAAACAGGAAAGTGGCCTAATTGATTTCACTAGTCATACCTGCATGCAAAGCACATGTGTCTAGGAAAATTTCAAATTTGAAAGTGAAAATCTGAAGTTAAAACGAAAATGCTTTTAAAACCTTAAAGAGGAAACATGGCAATAATAATCACGTGTTTTTCATTTATTTAACTTAATCGAACTCATCACAATTTGAGTTGATTAGTATCGTATGATTCTCACGCAGATATCTTATAATAAATTACCGATGCCTCAACGTATTAAATAAAATATGAAAGCATGCGTAACAATGCTCCATTTTTCAACTTAACGTTTGTTCGATATGAATTTCTATGACGACTCAGATGAGACCTGTTAATTCCGTACGAATTTTTCCAGATGTCTCCTCCGCACTAAATATCGTTTAGAACCGTTGTGTTTGAGATTTAAACAGCAATAATTTTTATCCATCGGCAAACAGCACGCTATTGTATCATGTAATGTATATGTCTCACATTACGATTTCTTTTTATATGAGAGCAGAGCAGCTATAAATTCATTTTACGTAAGCCAGACGCTCGTTTACTCCCTATCTCTTAAAAAATTCCAGGTTAGTTGTTCTGATCCGGATCATTTAAGTTGGACAATGATTCTTCCGCTTCAGTTTGCAACACATTAATTTTTTTTTGTTCCAATGATTATGTTGCGGGTATAATTATTCGCAAAAATACTTCTCGTGAGTCCATTTTTTGTATTTTCCACAAAGTTCATCACCACTTAACTCTTTAGAGGCTCGGAATTTTAGAAAATAAAAAGACCAATGTTGCACAGAAATTTCATTTCTTTTTAAATTTAACAAAGATGGTTTATTTTAATCATTAAAAGAATAACAATATAAAAACGTAAAAACAGATAATAATTCAATTAAAATTTTGTTACAGAATGGGTCTCAAATAGTCCCACTGTGAAACATGGGTTCTTGAATGGAAGGAAGTTTGGAACGAATCTGATATGATTTCTCTTTCTCTTCCTGGAACTAACATAGCATTATGACTAAGAAGGCACTCGGACTATTTACAGTCGTTGACAGAGGTATTCATTACGTAAATAAGGTATAGCGCTCCAAGCGTCTCTATAATCGGGAATTTATCGATTACAATTATAAAATTTATACAAAAGAATGAGCAAATTTCTCGTTCACCAGTTGGTGAGTGAATGAGTGAGTGAATGTAAAGGTTTTTTGGCACAAGAGCCAGATGTGGCTATGCTGCGCCAAACAGGATCTAACTGTGGTCTAGACGTGAAGACATTGAAAAAATAGACAACAATTGGAAGAAAAGGAGGGTCGAAAACAGAGAAGGACAGCTAGGGTATCCAGGGAGTGCGTTACCCATGTTTACCGAAGACAGTAAACCCCATACGAAAGAAAAAGATCACTAGGGTGCCGCGGGGTTCACCAGTTGGTGTATTTCTATTACCTTGCAGATCCGCGTTTAAATTTAATGGGAGGCCACGACAGATTTAACGTGCATCAAGCCCGGCTACACGGCGGGTCTTTAGTGGCATCAAGACTCGAACCTACAACTCGATGGAAACTACCGGCCACAAGTCCGCTGTCATAACCACTTGGCTACCGCGGCCCTTGAATTTGAAGTATCGAAAACTACATATATTCAAATTATAATTATAGATTTTAAGAACATCAAAACATAAAAATAAAATTTTTTATTACTCCCTAAATTTCATAATGAGAACGATAAAATCCCATCATATTTTCCTCATTTACAAATATATTTAAATTCTAAAGTTTTCACTTTTCTTATGAGACTCTTTCATTTGCTTAAAAGGAAGTAAAATATTGTAAAAGTAAACTTCTTTTTACTATTTTTCACTTAAAATCAAGGGGGGGGGGAATTTCACAACAAAAACTTTCGTTCAAGAAAGAACCTTTACTGACATCTCGAAACTTGCTAACACATTTATAGCATTTAAGGATGACATTTACCAACTACTATATGTAAGTGGGGCCAAAAAATAAAGCTATGTGCACGTAGCAATTGCAATATTCCGAGGTGGTTCAAAAATATCCCACCATGCACTGTAACGTATCAAAAAGGGTGGAGTACTTAACACCGCCATGCCTGAAAGAGTCAACAGAATTATACGTCTGAATTTGATTGATTGTTTGTTAACGAAGCTTTTAGGAGCATCAAAAGGATATTAGTGAAAGACTTTGTAGCTTTAAACCACGGTCAAGTGAAGATGACGACACCAATGATAGCACTCCACTCATCTGACAATCTTCAACGCCACGCCAACATGAGGGCTGTGAGCCTCAACAGATTTAGCGTGCGTCAGCGGCGGTCTGGATGAAATCAGATCTCGAACTCACGATTCGATTGAAACAAAACAGGCCTTGAGCTCACGACCATGACCACTCGGCTACGTGGCCAAAATTATTATTTTGCACCTGAAAATAGGTTCTATGGTTCATTGTTAATATTTTTACACGTAGTATTTTGACAATTTCTTAAGGCTATCTCATATGCTTAATTTCGTGTTATAAATTCTTTTTAGATCTGAAACGTTTGCACCACAAATTCCAATACAGTATCTTTTAAAATTTTTAGAATCTTCGAAAGGCTTTAGAGCCGCATCATAACTTTTAGCAAAAAATATTCAAATCTTGAGCAAGAATTATAAGACGAGGGAAATGCTTGAATGAATTTACTCGTTCTCTGAGCCTTTATACCGTATTTCACGAAAGTGAAGAAACTCAGTTATACCTAACATGTAACAATTTAGATTATTCTAGGTAGTTTATATTGGTTTTTGATTGATTGAATGCCTGTTTATTAACGTCTCACTTAAAGGCAACATTACTGCTATTGGTGATGTATTTCATAATTTTGATCCACGATCAAGAAACAAAAATGAAATCAGAATTGGCATCTCAATCTCCTTACTTCCACGCTACCCCGGTCAGATTTAAAGTACATCAGCCCCGCTACACGACGGGTCTATAATAGCATTAGGACTCGACCGAAATAACGTCGGCCATGAACTCGTAACCATTACCAAACTTTGTTTTCTAAGCTGCTTCTCTACTAATGAGGATGCTACAATTCCAGCAAATAAAAATGAATACTTTTGACAAATAAATATAATTTAGAAAAGTGCATTAATTAATTAAATATGCTTTCAAAAAATAAAGTCTGCCAAAAATTCCGTCTTTTCTAAAAGAAATTTAAGAAAATAGCTTATGAAAGAGGGGTGGTGGGAAGGAACGGCACATCTCTTATTTCGACCTATCTCTTTTGCTCGAAAATAAAAAGACAGACTCGTCTTTCACCAGTTATGAAATATTTATAGCATATTTTGACACATTGCTATAAGACATCATTTACGTCAAAGAACATTGACACTAGGGTCCGTTACATACGCATTAAAAATCAAGAACTTTACCTATTAGTATTCCAAGCATGGCAACAGACTAAGAAAAAAAAAACGTTGAAAAGACGAACTACATTTATTTTGAAAGAAAATAGAACAAGCCAATTTAAAAAAGAAAATAAAAAGAATGTTCCGTTATTTAATTTTTGTTAACAGACGATAAGTGATTACAGACGAGATGAAAGGCGGGTGAAGGGGGAGCAGCTGTATTTCTGGAAGGGATGATCAGCATTCCCCGTTCCCCCTCTGGTGGCTAATGTATCATTTCCATCTCATTAAAATCTGCCCGAAATCGTTTGGTAATTGGTCGAAAGTGGAGCAATAAACAATTTGAGCTGTTAGTGGTGAGTGTGATACATTTCGAACTGAGTAATGTTCGATTTTTCTATCGGAGAATTAAGAGAAGTATTGGTTTAGCGTTTTTTTTAGAGAAGAGTCACCTTATGTTCAAATGGGACTAAAAAAAATATAATTGTGCTCTCGTGTTTATTTACTGATGGAAAAAATACGAAAGATGTTTTAGCACTACGATTCGATTTTCTTAATGAGACGAACTAATTCCTGTAAAAAATAAATTTATCTTCAGCTTTATTTAATGTGTGTGGACAACAAAACAAAAATTCTTGAAATAAAAAAAAAGACAGTTGCTCTAACCTCATTTTATTTGTTCAATAATTTGAAGCTAAGTATTTTTTACTTTTTCTGAGGTTCGATTAGATTTTCAAACCGATACTTTTCTTAAATGCCGATATAATGGTACAAAATAATTAGCTAAATATTTTCTAGAAGAGTAATTTCATATCTCATCATAGAGCGAGTAAAAACTTCAAATTATTGTATAATCAGCATAATATAAAATTTCATGGTTTCGTAGATAACAACCGCAAAAAATTGTACAAGTGAAACGCATTCAAATAATAACCAGTACAATATAAAGCTTAATGCTTTCCTAAAATTAGTTATGTAAAAATTCCCATTAACCAGATGCTTACAATTACATGGGATTACATTCAGTATTAAGTTAAAATTGTTTCTAATCTTCTTAGTCAACGAATAACTTCGATTTTCCTTTGCTCTCTCCTAATGCTGGCTATAGCTGAAACAGCAAATAAGTAATTATAACAGAATTATAGAATCTTGTATAATTTTTTTTGCTACCTTAAGCTCCGACAAGTGTATGATTAAGCTTTTGTTTTGTTTAAATAGCATGTTAAATAAAAGTATACGTTCTTTCTCTCAAGAAATGTAAAATGTTATATTTTAATTACTCGAAAGCTCCCAACTGTTTGTTTTGGTTTAACTCAAAAATCTTCTTCTCAAAACTAATACGCCTCATAATCTTGAATCACAGACAAATGATGAGGTCGACACCTAAGCCAGTACTCCACTTTCCACATCCATTCTAGCCCAAAGTAAGGGCATTTTGATTAATTAGTAACATCGCACTCAAAAGCAACACGAGGGCAATGAGCGAGGACCTAGTAATTTTGTGCCTCAGTCAAGTGACGAGGATAACACCTGAACCGGCACTCATCGCTCCAAACTTTCACACCAGAGGAGGACTTGGAACCTCGACAGATTTTAAGTGCATCAGTCCAACTGCAGAGCGAATCTTTTGTGGCAACGGGGCTCAAGCCTATGATTCGATGGAAACCATGCCGTTTGCGAGGTCGCGACCACAAGGTTACCGTGGCCATCCCAACGTGAAGAGGATAACTTAGAGACTTATTTGAAATGCAACAGTTTTTATTGTCTTTGGATCTATAACAAGCATGTCAAACTCACTTCCAGCGACGAGCTAATATCTAACAAGTAAAAGTCACGCAGGTCGTACTAAATTCAGTTGCGATGATAGTTTTTCATTTCTTAATTTACCTTCGTTTGCAGGAGTACTGCTCTTTGTGATCTGTATCATAGAGCGAATGCTGTTCACAGAGACGTTTTATGCGTGATATAACTTCGGCACACTATTAGCATTATTATATATCATCCAGATTATTTTATCTTTTATGTCACTTTCGTTTAGCTTTTCTACATCCTGGTTTCAATATAGACATACTGAATTCTCAGGGGTTTAAAACCGAATTGTAATCATTGACACAAAAGAATAAAAAAATTTAATTCAAATCAATGTCTTTCTTTTAACTCACTAGACACAGAATAACTACATAAGTTAGTGAGTGCAGCTCTAACAAATTTATTACTGTGTGGTAACATGTTGTTTTGAGAAAATGTCAACAAAAAATTTGTGGGTATAAAATAAAGGACACACGGTATTAAGTTCAAAAGAATGACATAATGCATTATAATTATAGTAATTATATTTAGTTTAAGGTATATTTACATTGCTAAAATACATTTAATTTAATATTTTAGTTATCATTTGCTTTTATTTTAATATTCGAACAGAATACTGATGTCTAACTTAAATAATTTATCATTTGCTTTAATATTTAATTTAATAATTGATTTTTATGTCATAATCGTCTGTTTTTATTCTTTTACTGTTGTTGACGTTGGAAACATTTCTGCACTTCAGAATGCTTTGCTAGTAAAAATAAAAATGCATTAAGAATTTGAAGAAGGTATTTTTTTTTACTTAATAGTAATTGCTTTTGTCGAGTCTGGGGCTTGGAAGTACGCTTACTTTACGTTAATTTAATATTCATTTTGAATAAGTCTACTTTTTTCCTTAACTTTATAATTATTACTTCAGCCGAGGTTTTGGTGAAGATTGCTCTAATGCATGGGTCGTTCAAAATTGTCGTTTAAAGAAGCTTTGAAAAAAAAAAGCGAGAATCTATGCGAAAGAGCAATCAAAGACCAGAAGACAAGGGAAGGCATCGAGAATTAGAAAGAAAAAGACGAGCTGAGAAACGTGTTGAATGCGAAGCTACACAACCAGATTCTAATAAAAACGACAGGCGCGAACAATTACTTGAAATTGAAAAAATGAAATGATTGAAAAGAAAAATGTTAGCACACGTTAAAATGTAATTATCTCTCTCCCCCACCCTTGTTCTCGGAAAGTGGGATATTTATTTTAGGCACACTGAGAAAGGCAACAGAAAGCTAATGGATGTTAAAATATTCGCTGTTACTTATAGGAGAGATCAAAGCACCGATTCATCGATAAATAAAAGTTCATAGGCGAATTGTTGTAATTCGTTATGAACTTTTATACTTATACATAATAAGATACGATACTAATACGTAATAAGAAATTAGAAAAATTAATCATCATTTTAAACTAAGATTTATTGCACGCTTTTATCTTCGCTGGACTGCAAATATATTAGTTGTAGGACACTGTTTGACACGCTTCAGCAACAAGGTCTGAAGGCTGGTCATTGAATTCAAGTCAATTTCTCTAAGAACTTATGTAGTCAAGGTCTGTAAGTGAATTGTGTTTCTTCTTTTAGGTTCAAAAATTTGTAATAAAAACAGCACAGGAACAAATAGTTTGGTTTGGTTTTATTAACGTTGCATTAGAAGCAACACGAGGGTTATTGGCGATGCACCTCATAATTTTGAACCTCGGTCAAGTGACGATGATGGCACCTCCCTCATCTAACTTCCACATCATGCCACCGGGAGGACTTTGAGCATCAACAGCTTCAACGTGCATCATCCCCGGCTACACTGCGGGTCTTTAGTGGCATCAAGGCTCGAACATACGACTCGACGGAAACCGCCGGCCACGAGTCCGGTGCCTTAACCACTTGGCTACCTTGGCCTCACTGGAGCAAATACAGCCGTTCTCAAAAACTCCACACGATGCCATGGTGTTTAACTGGGTGTATAACTTGTTTGAACCAGACTGAGGGATGGTAGAGTTTAATAGAACAAGAGTTAGATGTGGCTATGCAGCGCCAGACAATGTCCAACTATTATTTAGACGTTTGAAAAAATAGAAAAAAATGTAAAAAGTCATTGCCAAGAAGGAGTGTAAAAAATAGAGAAGGATCACTAGGGTATCCCAAGAGCGTGTTACCCTTGTTTACAAAAGACAGTAAATCCCCCATGGGAAAGAAAAATATCATTACGAAGCTTTGAAGTTGGGATTCCCAAAAGAAGGCAAGCCTCCTAGGGATGGGTTTAATCGGAAGAACTTCTTTTACGCCAATCTATGTTGAAATGAAACACTCAAACCTCTGTCATTAAATTAAGACAGACATGTAATAAATTACCACCTTAATTTCTTTGAATGGTTTAATTGGGTTTTTTTGTTCAATATCTACCTCCCTTTTAATGTTATCAATAGGCTTTGAAGAATTATTCTAAGCAAAGTCCAATTGCCTATGCATTTGGTTTTAGTACACTGAAGTAATTTGGGGATCTGAATGAACTGTGCATCCGGTTTAGTAAAACACAATGCGTGCCGAATGCTTAGAATTTACTCTCGCTGTGTATTAGCCATTGTTCAAAGCAGTCACTTTCAGGTTAGAGAACACAAAAGCGGTAAGCGATGATCAATTATCATATCATTAAAAGAGCCATTCGTATTTATCAGTTATTAATACACTTTCCAATCGCTCTCACCGAACTCGATTCGGATGATACGGTCTGATTGGCATCTGTAATCGGAGTCACCGATGTTTTTTTTTTTTACTTTGAATTGTATCGTCTGCGCATGCTCGGTCAATACCTGATTTGTATCGAAGATAGTCAAAAGACGAATTTACGTGACTAACACCAGGTATAAAATATTAAAGTTGCAGTATACGCCCACAATTTTTTTCATGCTAAACATGGTTTTTTTTCGCCAAGTTTGACGAATTTTATAGCTTCTGAAGTTTAAGTTTGCTGGTTATATGAAGTACCCCAATAACATTCATCACAAGAAATTTGGTATAAAAAAGCCTTATCGGTTCAAACAAAAAGTAGCCATACTGGACATGTATTGTTCCAATATGTATTCTGTAAGTAGTATTAAAGATAACATTTACACGTTCACGAAGCTCATGGTAAATAATTTCAGTTTAGAAATTGAATTGTGATAGGATTTGACGGTTCTCACCACTTCCGATACAGCTCATCCTCATTTTTTGGGTACATTTTTGCAAAACAATTATTTTTTTATCAAAAGATTACACGAATAAGTGTTTTGTATGTACAAAAAATGTAAGTCAAAAGAAAATCTAGTGTTTTATTCATATACATTAAGATCTAGTTAGTACTTAGAATACATTACTAGACGATAAAATTCTGAATGAAACAGCATTAAAGCGGCCATTTTAACACAGAGTCAATAGGAAAAAGTACCCAAAATACACATTTTACTTCAATTTTATTTTATATTAATTTGCACAACATATGTTACGAGACTCACTTTTGAAATGAAGGTGCGGGCTCTTATTACATTGATATAAAAAAATGTAGTTTTTAATAAGCAAAAAATTTTAATCATGAATTTATTTCTTGCTATTGCCCATTTCTGATCCACCCTCATACATGTTATTGCAACATGAAATTAATTATATGAATAACTGAAAATTAGTTCTATACGAATATGTATCTCGAATTTAGGTGTTGTTATTTAACTTTGCGCAAAAATAACATCGTATAACCATATATATAACCATATATATGAAATAAATGTGACATTGATTTATAAGTTAGTTTTGATTTGGTGGTTATTTGCTGCCAAATTAAAATTTGATTACTGCCGCTTCGAGTTATCACTGTCGGTGAGACCTGGATTCAACATTATGTACCGGAAATAAAGAAAAAAATCAAAACTTTAAGTTACTCCCAGTGAATCTTTCCCCCCCCACACAAAAAAAAGGCGAAAATGGTCTCATATGAAAAATTATGGCTAAGAATTTTTGAGTTGCGAAAGGTGTCATGATCGCGAATGCGAGTAACTGAGACTTAGACAGCTGCCTAGTGAGTCATGTTGCTTTTAAATCAACAATTTTCGATGCTACCAACACCATCTCTTGGAGTGTCCAAGGACTTATTGAACGATCGTTATGTATATATATATATGTGGTGTGTGTGTTTGTGTGTGTGTGTGTATGAGAACGGGAGATATCGTAAATTTTCAATAATAATTAAGAACGAAATATGTGGATAAAAATTATACACATGTTAATTTTTCATTGAGTTCTTTATGTTGTATATGATGGCTATTATAATTGATTTGTTTGGTTTCAGGAAGTCATAGATTGAAGTAACCCACAATATTGAGAAGTTAGAATTCAATTTCCTCAGCTCAACAATGACTGCCTTTGAAATGTCAAGAAACCCTGGGAGAAAACTATAACTCTAGATAGAGTGTCTATATAGATAAATCTTAAGAATAATAAATAAAAATTAAGTTTCTATCTCGATAACGTTTTAGTAATAATTAAAACTTTACGATACCGTGGTTCCTTCAATTTATACGGCATTCTAAAACCAAACCAACATTAATAACAATAATTTACAGCAGAATGTACATGAGAATCAATCAACACGCATAATAAATTTTATTCAGATATCTCAGTTATTTCTAAGTATGATAATAAAAAATCTGTTACACTCCTTCGTACATACTTATAACGCTCCAATACATAACATAGATGAAATGAAACAGTATCTGTAACCAACTCCAAAAGAAAAACGTCTCAATGATACAAATAACCTAAAACTATATGCATGTCTTCTCTATTGAAACACATGAAGGAATATTTGAAATACTCAAAATTTAACATCTGGATATTTTAAAGAAGTTAATTGTTAAAAACGAATTTGTATTTGCCGTAAAATTGTTCTATCCAAGAATGAACTTGAAATTTAGGTTTTGCTATATAACAATCCTCAAAGATAACTTTTTTTTTTTTTGATACAGAAGAGAAATTGAATAAATATATAAATACATTTCATAACATGAACTAAATGAAATGATCTTTGAATATCACAAAGAAAAAAACCCATCAATAAAATGAGTTTCTAAATATTATGTGCTTATAATTTATATATACATATTTAAAAGCCTCAAACTTTAAACACGAGATATTTTAATTCAGTTAATTGTCGTGTTTCAAAAACAAACTCGCAGTTTCAGGAAGTGTGTGAACATATACGCATTCCAGTCTCCCTCTCTCTCCTTCAAAGTTACATAACGCGCGCTTAAAATAACCTCCCGTCTCCCTCGCGCGGCTTCTAAAACAACTCATCGGCGAAACTCTCCTTCCGCAGACTTTGTATATTGACTATTTTAAACTTCCAAATAAGAAACACTGTCTTTTCTGATTTCCTCCCATGAATGCAGGGGGAACTTCATTACACCTTTGTTGACCTGAACTGGCATCTCCCTCTCCAAAGTTCCACACCATGCCAATGGGAGGACATGGGACCTCATTAGATTTAAAATGAGTCAGTTCCGCTGCATGGCGAGTTGGAAGTGGCATCAGGAATCAACCCTACGACTCGACGGAAACAACACCGTTTGCGAGTTCGCGACCATGATCACAAAGCTAACGCGGTCAAGAGTCAAAAACACTCGAAAAAATGCATAACCGAAAGACCGGATCAGTACCGGGTTATGGAATGTGCCGAGACATCAAATGCCGAATTTAAGTGAGGTTACTATACTTTTTTTCGTCGCGAAATGAGAAACCGAAAAAAATATCAATATACATCATTATTATTTATAACAAACGCTTATATATAGAGTTGTTTTGTTTGTTTACTTAAACCTATAAGAGTATAAAAAAGGATATTTGAACATCCTTTTTATAGTTTAGATATTTTATTTTAATTAAAGTTAATCGCACTCAATGAATGATTAAGGTCCATAAAATCATAAAATTTGAATAATAAATAAGCTTGGAATATAAAATTAATACATTTCTTTATATTTAAATTTTGAAATTATTATGTTTCTTGTGTAGAACACGTCTGACCAAACCGCGACCAACAACAAAAAATATTTAAACTTTTATTGTACACAAAAGTTTCAAATAACATTCCATCATATCATATTCCTTTACTATGGGAATATCTCATAATACTGACTCAATTATCAGCCCAAATTTTTTTTACATTCTTCAGAAACAATGAAAATTTTAAAATTCGGAGTTTTGCGAGTGTGGGCGATACACAGTGTATACCAACCAATAAATGAACAGAAGTGTTCATTACTAGGCGAGGGGGAGAGAATGCGATGCATGGATTATGCGAAATAGCAGCAGCCAGTCTGCATACTGCAAACCTAATGTATGGTTTCTCACATAGTGACTATTTGGTATCTTTTGATCGATAGTAATTAGTTTAGTTCTTCATTTCTCTAATGGGACTCGGGAGGATTAGTCACTCCCCGTGACACGAGAGCTGAGAATATTAGTAGTTTTTGACGTGATAATTTGAATTAAAACAGCCAAAATTAAAGTGATAAATCGACCATTATTTAAACTTGACGTAAATTAAGCTCTTATCTCTTAGTAGAAGACGTCTACTTCAGTATATATCACATTAAACTGTAGTATAAATCCACAGAGAATCTTTTCAATAAAATGTTTAAGACAACTGATATAATTTTATTGCTTTTATTTTTAATGGGTTTTCTTTAACTCAATGTAACTTTGTCTAGGTCAAAACTTTAAAAGCTTTTTTCTCGTATTTTAAAGCGCTCAACAGAGTTGAAATTTTCTTTTCACGATTTTTTGAGATGACAATAAGATAATTTAATTTTCATGAAATTTTTTTTATTGACTAAGCCTAATTATTTAATGAATTAAATTTTACTCCAAGTTTCTCGCCAAGTCACTAAACGGTCGCCAAATCCGTCGCTTAATAATTCATCGTTTCCTTTAATTTTAATTACATTTAAGTAAATATATTAAATTTAATAATATAATTTATCGTTTCCTTTCATTTTAATTACATTTAAGTAAATATATTAAATTTAATAATATAATTTATCGTTTGCTTTAATTTTAATTATATGTAGCTTAATTGATTAACATAATGCTTAATATAGCTAAAAAAATTTACATGTTTATTTTAGATGATAAATTTAATAAACGTTGAATAATAAAAAAATTATTAAAATTAATTATTGAATAAATTCAATTTGCTCTTAGAATTTAAGGTATAAAAAAATTATGTTACGCAAAGTGCGATGTTTGAAAGAAAACCCAAGTCCAAAAGAACTCGTTTTTTACCGGTGTTATTACATTGATAAAACTAATGATTTCTTGATGATTATTCTCAAGTAGAGGTCACACAAAATTGATAACAAGAGCGAAATGTTCTGTAGTTTACTAGTGCGAAAAAAACGTAATTAAAATCTGACTTAAATAAGCAGAAAAGACACTGAATAAAAAAAAAAAAATGACGATAAGCGAAAACGAAATAATGTTATGTCAAAGTTTTTCAATAAACAAAATTAATTATATGTAAGATAAATAATCAGCACTATTTCCAACAAAAGAAATATTTCCAATAAACCAAGGTGGAAAATTGAAGACCGACACGCGTGGTTGGGCAATAGTCTCGTAAAAAGCATAAACAGAGATGCATAATAAATAATGGGGAGGGGGGGAATAAGGTTTTACAAACATTTTTTCCTCTTAAGTAAATGTGCAGTGATGCTTAAATGATTCTCGGATAGTGACACAAAAATTGTTTTACTGCTCATGATAGATCATAACAGATTATAAAGCTGAAGAAAGTAACTATGACTATTACCCATTGTATGAGCAACAAATCCGATGGTTATTGTTGCAAATTTCCCAATTACCAATTTTACGGTATTTTCCGTCGCTTGGATTTATTATTCAAAAACTGCATCTTTACTGAAATAATGTTTTTCAGTTGGATTTTAAGTGCTATTCCAGTATATTTCAAATAACTTTGCACAGGAAATATATGGGGTAGAAATGCTGAATTCCAAGTTTAATAATAGTACTTTACATCGTATTTTATTAATTTTCTTTCAAAAGTACGCACAGTTGTCAAAAAAATTAGTCGCCTTTCCAATTCTCAGTGCATCTGTACAAAATTAGTATCAATATCAGACTCGAAGGGAACTAAATTATGTTGTAAAAGGATTAATTATGATGTTGATCACAAAACAGAATTTTAGAATGAATTAGACAGAATTCCATTTAAAAAATCAAGGTTTATATCCATTTTTAATGAAGTAACATCAATGATAAATATTGAGTAATTTTTAAAAGAAATAATTTTAATGACAACTCAGTTATTTTTATTTGATTCATTTTTAAATGGTCAAAATAAAGCTAAGAAATTAAAAATAGTCAATTATAATAAAGATACATTCTTGAGAAAAATTGCTGCAATTTTTTCATCTTTATCTCTCGATACCTAATTTAGAATCTGGCAATTCTGCATAGCTATGACCTAATTTTAGGAGCATCGCAGGTTAAAGAACCCCTGGAATGCATACCACTTCACGAGATAAAATGAAATGTAGGGCTCTCCCCTTTCTTTTCGTACTCCCTTTAATCAATCACGAGTATTTAAATCGAGTTTCAAGAATAGATCAGCCAGGTATTCTTCCTATTGTTATCCTATTCAATACTTATTAAACTATTCAAAGAAATGCCGCATGAGAAATGGCATTGAGATATCCAAGTTTTGATTTCGGATGATAACAATGGACATTCGAAGCTTCTTATCAGAGATTGATAAGAGAAAAAAAATAAAGTCTCATTGATACAACTAAGTATGGATTTACTAAATGGAATATAAAGAAAATCTTAAAATATCTTCCTAAGGAATTGTGAAATTATTTTCCAGTTATAAAGTTTTTCAGTTTCAAAACATGACTATATATTTCAATTATTTAACGTAATTTTTCTTTAAGACGTAACAATATACTGAAAAAAATCTCACCCAGCATTCCCTTAATTAACACAGAGTCTATATCACGCGGTTATATTAATCTAACTTTTACTTTATACTCTTATCATTCGACACATTTATTAATAATTTTATCATACAATTATTTACTATGTGAATCCATAACGAAAAGACTAAACAGAGAAGAAAAATGAATAGTGTATACAAGTATATCTGTATGGTAATTTGGTTGTACTTATGACCATGTATATAGTATAATCTCTGTTTTAATCCGGCACGTTCGGAACCACGGCCGTGTCGTATTAGGGAATTTATATCTTTATTGAGCTATGCTCGATAATAAGGCAAATTCACAAACTGACTTGAATTTGTGTGATCAGACAATCTCTCAATCCGAACTGAATTTAAGTAATCATGTAAAATTTAGATGTTAGAAAACTTCTGCATGGTATAATACGTTACAGTATATGCACTTGAATTTCTTTAGAGAAAGACGCGAGCCATGGACTATTTTTTAAAACAATGTGACATAAAAAGTATCAGGTAAGTTATCATCAGATTTAAATCGATATACTGAAATACGACTGGTGACTCTCAAAACATAATTAAACTCTAGTGTGTGGACCGAAACACATATGCATTACATAAATTCAAATTCTTCTTCATGAATTGCATACATTAAAATGTATTATCCTGAATGCACCAACATATCAATGCATGTTTATACTTTGACTAACAACAACCATTTTTCTTTCTTTTTCGGAATACTGTTTTGAGTCCTTCAGAAAAAAAAAAAGAAATTAATGTAGCAAAAGGATGCCAACTTTAACAACAAATAAATAAAGACAAGCAATTCCGCGGTAAAAAAAATCAAATTAGTATTTAGATATTAAAATCCACAGAGTGAGTTATATAAAAACCATTGGTTGAAAGAACAGCTTCAGTTATCTGCCCAATTTTGTCAGTGTACAATTGTTCTTCAGGTGATTCGTTCACGAATGGCCACGCCTTTAAAATAGCCGAACATTTAAAAAAGTGTTTTGGTGTCAATTCAATATTTGTCCGCAGTCAATATATGTCCATCCACCTTCACAATCAATTTTTATACCTAAAATGAGATATTCTAAGTCTAATAATTATCTTTGTCACTGCTCTATCCTATTTAATTTCGAATATCAAACTCTTTTTAAAGGGCGATAGCATTCGCATTAAAGAAGGTGACAAAAAATTTTGGTGGGAAGTTTTCTTATTGAGCGACCTTGCTTCCTTGGCAATTGGATCCATCATCTCATTGCCTTCAATTCCCATATGTGTGAAGTCCACTACATGACACAGACCTTTGCCAGACTATCTAGACTTTCTAAATTAATATAAAATGTCTTCGGTCAGCCAGATGCCACCACGTTGGACGACCTCTAAGGCAGCTCAAGAATCACAAAAAATTCACCAGACCATAATAATTATTTTGATTGGTCAGTGACAAACATAGTTAGAGGACCTCCAAGATCGCTCTTAGCTCACTAGTACAGTTTGAAGCATTTGCTCCAGTGCCTATTTTCTGTTGTTGAAAACTACCATAAATAATACAAAATGAACACCAGAACCACCATTTCAAAGTGTTTCAACGGAAAAGTTATCAGTAATTGCATGTATATTCTTATCTTTATTGTATTTTAATATTTCTTTATTTTAATTCCTTTGGACCTGATGATTGCAGCTCTTTTTTTGTTGCATAAGTCTTGCGGTTGCTAATGTATTGTAATATTATTAGGAGGGCTCGAAGGAAGAAAAAACTAAATAATTAATAATATTAAAGTGGATAATAAATTATTAAAATTGACGATAATATTCTGTTCATACATTATTTAGCCCCCCTCCCCTTCGGGATGCAAGAGTCGTCAGTGATACGATTCACACTAGATACGAAGCCAATTTGGCTCCAACAACGACCAAAACATTTACAAAAGAAACGAAAAAAGCATTCGGTATAATTCAATTTAAAAATCAAAAATAATTCTTAGACATTAGGTAAAAACTGTAAAGTTGCAGTACGATTGAAAGAGTTATAACTTACGAGATGAAAAAAAAAAAAAATCAGTGAATAATTCTACAGCGAATCTACTTATTTCATGTAGAGTTTAGCTTTTAAAAACACAAACCCGACTACTCAGATTACATTCAATGCTTCATTGTGTGAGAACTCTAAATGTGCGTGCGAATGGAATAGGAGCACTTAAAGACACGCGCACCCCAACGTAATTGCTTTTCAAACACACGAAGTGTTCCTTAACAGGCTTTAGAAAGTCGCAAGCGTGATGTGTGGTCCCAGAGACAAACGCAAAAAAGCACAGAAGGAAGAGAAAAAAAATTCTTCATCTGGCATCCGAAATTCTTTTAGAATGAATTTTCATCTTACATACCAGAAAAGAAGCGCGACGAAAAAAATAATGGCAACGGTTGTTCCGATGGGAACACATAAGTAAAAAGGTGGAAATATCTTTCCGAGAGACAATTTTTCAACGAAAACTCCAGTACTTAAGCAAGCAAGTTAAATTTAAGATCCCTAAAATGAAATCACTGCTAAAGAGTATTAATTTTCGGAAAGGTAAAATTTGGAAGATACAATTATTCATCAGAGTTTTGATTCTTTTTCAGAATGGGTAAAAATTTTAATCGAGTTGAGGCATTTGAAATTTTAATGGTTTTACTAAGATATGAATGTTTTGTTAACTTCAATGATAGGGTTACTTTTTTAACGATGCAGAAATGAAAATCATGGAAAATAAATATTTTGAAGTGTTATCTCAAAAAAATATCTATGAAATTTTTTAGATTGATTTAATATTATCATTAATACTCGCCGAAGTCAAATATGTATTTATTCATTGAAATCCAATTTTGCGTAGAAAAATATAAATTTAAAAACATTTCGAAAATAAAAAAAATTGTTTATTCTTGAAGTACAAATTATTTGCTTCTTTTCAAATCAATTTATCTTTGGCTTTTAATTTTCATTCTTAATAGGGAATAATAAATTAGCTTCAACATTATTTTATTTCTTACTTATTTCAAGTAATTGTATGTCGAGAGATCAAAGATTAAACTTTATAAAAAATGAGAGTAAAAAATTTTACAATAAATATTAAAATACGACACATAATTGAATGTTTCTTTTCTTTATTTTTGTTATTTCGATGAGTTTACATCACTCTGATTCCCTAATAGATTCTCAACGAATTTTTCACCATATGATGGTAGTGAAAGCAATTCTTCTGGAACCTGAAGGTCACGGTAGCCTAATGGTCATGGTCGCGAATTTGCGGTCGGCCTTCTTTCCAACGTCCGTGAGTTAGAGTCCTGATGCCATTAAAAAAAGACCCACCTTATACATCCGGACTGATTCACGTTAACTCTGTCAAGGCTCTAAGTCCTCCAACAGGCGTGGTTTGAAAATTGAGAGAAGGAGGCACCGGCTCAAGTGTGGTTCTCATACTTCTTGGCCACGGTAGCCCAGTGGTCATGGTAGCGGCTGGCGGTTTTCGTCAAGTCGAAGATTCGAGACTTGATGCCACTAAAGATCCACACTATAGACGAAGGTGATGCATGTTAATTCTGTCGAGACTCAAAGTCCTGCCGTTAGCATGGTGTGGAAGTTAGGAGAGGGAGGTGCTAGCTCAGGTGTCGTCTTCGTCATTAGACTGAAGCACAAAATTACGACGTACAACACCAATAGCCCTAGTGTTGCTTCTAGAACGACGTTAATAAAACCAATCATACAATCTAGAACCTGAAGTTTTACTTCATTTAATTGCTCAGAACTAGGCTTGATTTTGAAAACGATTTAAGGACATCGAATGAATAAGATGATGCGCGATGGAGGTAAAAATAAGCTAATTCTGAATGAAACTTAAAATTTTTGCTACTCAAAATTTCAAAACGCTTAAATTCAGTAAGAACTAGTAGAGTAACTCCAAAGAAAAGCCGCAAGATGTTCAGTTCAATAGTTGGGAAAATGTAAATTTAAAAGGCTAAAATGTCCAGTAATAATTTTGAACCAGGAACAATGGCGAAATTTGCGGTCAGTATTTGACATCACTTATCAGACTTCTTTTCTGCAAAAACGTTAGGGCTCTGAGATCAACTTAGATTCTCCCACAGCTGACAAGGACAGGAGTAAGAGCGCTTGTTAACTATCCGGGAGGGAAGTTTTTTCCTGGCTCAGTCCTCAAAGGCGTAGCTAAGACGCACTAGACAAGATTTCTGCTGAGCCAAAGATACTCAGAACAAATATGCCTTCGTTGCTCAAGGTCAACCGTATTGAAAGGGGTACAGACCAGAGCCCCATGATTCTGCATGAGTTTTCCTATGGTTAGAAAATTCGAATTCGCGACTCAGCCACTAAGATTCTATGTCCATTTACCTTTTCAATTTTCATTTAGAGTCAAATGACGAGGATTCTCCGCTTCACTCAACAAACTTACAAACCATACCAATGCTATGATTTGAAATCTCAAATACCCTCGACCGATTCGAAAAACTTCAAATTTAATGAAAACTTAGTTAAAACTACATCGGATTAACTAAATATCACAAAACAGCTGTTCATACCGCTGTTGGGAAAGAACAGTGATAAAATTTCGAATGAAGACCCGGAAACTGACAAACGTAGGAAGAGGTCATCAATTGGAAACCGTTCACTTAATATGTAATTTCCATCAACCGTAAGGGAACGTTATCCGAGTTTTCTTTCTAAAGAAAAACAAAGAAATGGGCTTTCCAAGAAGCATATGGATCATAAAAAGACTCGATGCCCGGAACTGTTTTAATACGATTTTCACAAACAAGAAAATTGCAGAAAATTATGATTGCTTCAGTAAAAGTCTTGGAAGTCAAATAGTGCACCTTGACTTAAAAAAAAAAAAACATCAGCGGTCAAGAGTGGAATTCGAAAGTCAAAACCGAGATTGATAAAAAAAAAAAAAAAAGACAAACAACAATGGGTTGTAATTTTGATAACGAATTCGGTATATCCAAAACTGTAAAAGAAATTTCCCGGCAGCTCTATTTTCTCTAAGTTCAGCAGGGCGTATCGGAGAGTATTAGGACCGCATTTTATATACAGGGGAAAAAACTTCCTGGCCTTCTCATTTCTGAAATGGGACCATTGTAAAAGTGACACGAAACGCTCGTGAATATCAAGTAAAAATTAAATATTTTAAAGATTTAACTCTCTCTGTAATTACATAATTTCATTACAACAGAAGTTAACTTCCTACAAAGTAAATAAATGCAGAATTTCCTTCTTTGCATTTATTTAATTAAATTTGATTAAATCCTGCATTTTGCGTAAGATAGAATCTTAACTTTCAAAATGTGATTATGTAATTATGTCGACATGCGATTAAATTTTGCTAAATGTTTAACAATACACCTTTCTCTATCGAATCTTTAAATCAGTTACATTTATATTATTTCAGCAATTTTTCTTAATTTACTTTGATATGTTTTGAAGGAGAGTCACTTGGAGATTCAATGGATTAAAATAGACGATATTTGTAATTTGGAACCACGGATCTTTTTCATATTATACTGACGATATCAGATCTAACATATCGCTCTTCAAATATCCAAGTGAGTGATGGCGTTTAATGGCGCAAGAACCAGATATGGATATGCTGCGCAAAACAAGGTGTAATTGGGATCTAAATGTTTGAAAAAATGAGGAAAAAAGAAAAATTGTTTGAAAAAAGGAAGGGTCGAAAACAGAGGAGAATTGCTTAGGTATCCTAGGTGCACATCACCCGTGTTTACCAAACACAATAAATCCCATGAGAAAGAAAAGATCACTAGGGTATCTCCGGATCTAAAGAAGCCAAGTCCCTGAGGGGCTTCAAATATCTAAACTATATCAAAAAAGAATTTTGAAATCGAGCTGAATCTAAAAAATAGAAGCTCCCGTCATTCTTTGCGACTGTTAGTGAGAGAAAAGAGTGCTGAAAGTTCAAGCTTTTAGTCACTAATCTAAGACTTACAACGAATCCATATCATATCCGCTTGTATTTCTAAAAACAGTAATATTTCCTTAACCGAAAATAATCGAATAATGTAAAATACTTATGGCGATAATACCATTCCAACCTTTAGTGATCATACAGAGAAAAGCGAAGAAATAAAGCATAAAAGCTTTTTTTTTTTAAAAAAAATATGCAATCATAACTTCTAAACGTAAAGAACTTCTGAAACGATCACTGTGGGCTCGAATCCTTGAAAGAATAAGATTAAGGCTGAATTATTTAGAATATAATAAATATAAATTCATAAAACGGACTGAAAAAAAGAATAAAACACTGTATGCCGGAAGTAAAGGACAAACTATGTTCATTTAAAAATTTTCATGGAATAGCAGTTTAAAGTTTTATTTCTTTCTTTATAACTTTCTTATTAATGAATATTTTAGAATAAATCATTGCAGATTAGATTCTTAGGACCACTGACTTTAAAAATAATACTTTTTAAGCGTTATTATTTAAAAAAAATTAACATATTGCCCTTCGCCTACAGCATACATTTTTTCATATGTATAATATAATATAATGAAGGTATATAATAATAGAACCGATTCCTCAAGGAAAATAAGCAAAAATTACAATTGTTTTGTTAAGAAGAATAACATTAAATTAGCCATGAAAAAATGGATATAAAAGTAACTTAAAATGCCGTGTCTGGCTTAAAGACAGGCGTGGCTAAACATGTTTTTTTTTAATATTCCAGCATCACACTAAGCATATACTTTATACAACCTGAGTAACACCAAAAACAAAAGAACAAAGATTATTGCACCCATAAAATTTATTACCGAAGACATGGAACACATGAATAAACTGTGTTACAGAATTTTTATGGTAAGCCATTGCAGACTAGTTTTCAAGAAAATTAAATTTCTGTTTCATCATTACGATATTGCGTTTTTGTTTTTCAATTAGTTTTGTTAACGAAATATTTTTCATACTCAAAACATACACTACGTACATAAAACAACAACACCGTACACACAACTATTTATCTACAGCTTAATAAAATATAAAAATAAGCAAAAACAGGTGGCATTAAATGAAACATACCCCAATTTGTGTCCCCCCGTCAACGCCGGATAAATTAAAGACCGATTGAATCAGGGCCGGTTAAGAAAGCGGTTACCGTAAGTAAAAGCAATTTTGAAATTTAGTGAGAGCATCTTAGTTTTTTAAAAGCTGTTTTCAATTAATAATCTTCCTCTTTAAATGCGTTCATTTTTCAAGTCCAAAATTTTCCTTTTAAATATCCTAAGATCTGAAGGCCACTAACAAGGCGATTCCACTTTTTACACTTTCAACGATCTTACTTTTACATTTGTGGTTAGCAGAAATATTTCAAAGGCATTTTTAGAGAGAAAAAGGAATAATATTTTGAATCCTGTTATACTTGGGTTAATGAGAGTGGTTTCGCTTACAACCATGAATGTAATCAAGTTGCGGTTGGAGACATTCTTTGCTGTACTTAGGAAAGATGTATTTGGAGTCGGGACGAGCAGTTGAAGCCGGAAGAAATTCCGTTACAAATAACTAACAGATTACTTTAATGTTGTTTGAAAGTATTTAGTTGAATTACTTTCAAATTCATTTTTTAATTTACTTAATTTTCGGACCATAAAACATTCCTTTTCACGTAGAAAATTCGACTTAAAATTTGAAGACGTCTTATACGACGGTAACAATAAAGAACGAATCTTTACATTGTCTTTTGAAATAAATAGATACTATTTTAAGGGAGTCACTTCACGCAGCATTTTCCCTATCTCTATAAGGTTAAACATCACAGAGTTTAAGAAACATTTAATTACAAAGAAGTTATAATTGCACACAATTACAACTTCTTGCCAGGCAATATGAAACATGATATAGAAAATAACGTGAAAGTAAGAAGTGCAATGAATTGAATTACTAACAGTAATATATAAGCGAAATAGAATTGAAAGGAATCGGAGGATAACGACAAGTTGATAAATGTTTATAAATTGGATTGAATCATCATGATAAATCGTTTGTATAGATAGTTATTAGAAGTGACAAATGATCAGAATAATAAGAGTTGAGCCTATTATAATCGAGAAATGTTTGAATCAGAATGAGGGATTTAGTAAGTCAATACTTAATTAGTATATATACTTGGATTAACTGAGTTTAAAGGGATATGAGACAGAGAGACAGTGAGAGTGGTCTTACTTTGATAGCTAATAAAATGTTTTGTCCTATTACGTATCGTCAAATGGAATCTTAAACTTGTTGGTTATTTAATTAGATTTTAAAATGGCTGTAGAGTTATATAAATAATGAAAGAAATACATTACAACCGTAAAACAAAATGCTCTGAGCATGTGTCAAAGGATATAATTCACTATATGTTTTGACGATTTAGCAAGTGACAGACGACTCATGTTAAGTGTATCGTAGAGAGTTATGATAAAAACTGAAGCGGCTGCAAGTTATTCTATTAAAAACTTTGAGAACAGATTCATCGTATGAAATGAATGTTGAATTTTGCGCTTCGAAAAGAGTAAATACTTCTGAGTCATAAACATCACAATTGTTAAGCTAATTATTAACTAAAAATAAAGCACATTTATTCATATTCAAAAAATTTTACATGCAAGGAAATGTATATTCAATCTAACTTATAACTCTAATTTTTCTTTTTCTTTTTCAGTATAATATATATGTCTGGAAAACATTTTGGATTTGATCATACATTGATTCAATGCTTTATTTTAAAGCTGGGGTTCTCCCAATCTTGCTTTAATTGAATCCTACCTCAAACAATACATTAATTATTTTTCTAAGGTAAAAATGAATTGTCATTGTATTGTAATAAATACATGACCCCTTATTCAAAGAGGAAAAAAAAGTGGAATTCATCCAACCATACCCATGCCCCCGAAGCTGTAAAAATAGTAATAAAACTCTAATAAAAAGAAGTTAAATAAAGAGCTATTATTTTCGGTGTACAAAAACATCTCAATGACAGTTGTAGATCAGTAGTATGTTGTACGAAAAGTATTGCTTTTGTTTTGTTTTTCTACTTTTTGCGTACGGTTACGGATCATTTATAGAAATAATATTTCATTCAACAAAAGCATGAGAGGCTTGGTTGTTTTTCCGAAAAATTCGGGTTCCGTAAAAATAGCAGATTTCTTAGAAATGTTTGTTAAAGTCCTGGAATAGATATTCTCGGAGAAAAATTAAACCGAACAAAAAGGAACAGAATTAAATTGACTCAGTTTTTTATAGAATTATATTTTTTCTTATTATTAGTTTAAAGAATTTTAATAAATCCTAAGAAAGTAAAGTTTATTTATATGTTTGGGTCTGTTGTGAAAAATAACAATGAATTGTAGCTACACTTAATTATCTAGGAGGTGCAGTTTCTTTTAGCGTAAATCATTAAGCAGCGCTCGCTCTCTCTCTCTCTCAAGTTATACATATAACTTAATTCTTAACTTGTTATAGAGTGTATACTTTGAGTAAAATGAAATTACAAAAGCTTTTTGTGCATTATATGGTTGATCATATTCTAATTTTTAAGAAAAAATAAATTTACTAATTTGAAACGTAGTAGATCATTTTAAAACTATTCGTAACTAAACTTGTCTTAATTTAATTTAATTTCTTAATTCCAGTAATTTTTAAAATGAATTTTTTTAAAAAAAAGAATAAATTTTGTTTTGAAACATCTGAAAGAAATCAAAGTTTATATATATATGGCTATTAAACAACGAGATTGACCCTTTAAAACATTTTATTTTGATTTCATACACATGTACTTATTATCATCTTCAGTATATACCCTTCCTCTACCCCTTCAGCGTTTAATGCGAATCTTCCATTGTTCCTAACAGTGCTGGAAGTCTTCTGTCAGCTCCTTCAGGAAGCATGCTATTTTCTCTTTCACAGCTTCAACGTCTCAAATCTTGTCCCTTTTAATGCAGATTTCGCCTTAGGAAACAAATAGAAGTCGCATGGCGAAAGATCCGGCGAATAAGGCAGATGACCTAACATTGGGATGCTGTACTTTGCAGGAAACCTCTTGACACACAATGCGGAATAACTTGTCCTTCCACAATTTGGGTCGTTCTGCCCTCATTCGTTCACGGAGTTCAGCAAGAACGTGAAAGATGTAATGTTGATTAATAGTTTGACCTTCAGGAACCCAGTGAAGGTACAAAGTCTTATGAATACCAAGGGGGGGGGAAGTCATCATTGCTTTGAATTTTAATTTGCTCATTGGAGCTTTTTGGCTCTCGATGAAGATGAGCTCTTCCAGAGCATGGATTGGCACTTGGTCGCAGGATCATAGGTAAAAAAAAAATCACAATTCGTCTCATGTTATTATCCTTTCTAATAAGTTTGGATCATTTTCAATGGCATTCAAAGTAAATACCTTTTTGCGTGTTTCTTGTTCAAACGTGAGAACCATTTTGGAATACACTTTATGTATGTTAAAATTGTTATGTAAAATTTGCCGCACGGATTCTTTGTCAATTCCTACTCTCAGCAATCGCACGAATACTTAACTGACGCAGAACGAACCAGATTACTGATTTTTAGATACTGTCATCTGTTTTTGAAGTTGAAAGGACACCCGGGCGTGAATCATCTTCAACGGCTTTTCGGCCATCTTGAAAACACTTGATCCACTCAAAATCACGAACACGTGATAAACATTCATTGTAATACTTTTTTCCCCTAATAAATTATGTTTCAGTAGCGGTTTTTCCAAGTTTTATCTGAAATATCATAACAATTCGTTGCTCACTTATCACTTTTCGGGTGAAACAAAAAATAACTCTGATGCGAACGAAGGCCACGGCTATATTGATTTGTTTACAATAAGGCACTGCATTTGAAAGAGAAGATTTCACGTTAAACAGCTGGTTTGTCACAGGCGTTTGGCGCATGCGTAGTTTTTCTGTGGCAGCGTCAGCCTCGTTATTTAATATCCATACTTCATATACATACATACATTACACAACGTTCATACATACATACATGGGAGAGTATTTATAAATCAGAATTTACTCTTAATAACTTATAAATCTGATTCATTGATCAATTGTTGATTTAGGATGCATTGAGAAGCAACACGAAGGTTAATAGCAAAGGATCTCGTAATTTTGAGCCCTTGTCAAGTGACGAGGATGACACCTGAGCAAATAAATCTCGTTCAATAAGAAAGATATCTGACAATATTACGAAGACGATTGAAAAAGTACCCGTTTGAGGTATAACAAAGTCGAATGTGGTGTTTCTTTGTAATATTGTCTAGTGATCGTTTTTATTTTTCAAAGAAGTGCATGAGCAGTGCGCCATAACTTTTCCGAATGATGAGACTGTCTTCGCCTTCTCTGAAGTAGATTCACCAGAAGCAACCCATGGTCTTAATTGTTGCTTGGTTATCGGAGTATAATTAACAATCCTAGTCCTACCAATGGTGACAACCGATGCAAAACGATGACAAAAATTCGTCGCAACTCACTTTGTGCCGCGAAGAGCAATCAATAAATCTAACCAATGAATAACTGTCTCATTTGTTTTGGCACCGTTTTTACAGATATCAGCACTCAATGGTAACATCAACTTGCATTAGCAACGCCATCTGTCGTTCATCACAGATGCTTTTTGAACCACCTTTGAGCAGTAGTGAACTACTATAAAATGCAATTTCAAAATTGTTTAATGAAATTAGAAACAATTTTTGCAAAAGAAACTTCACGTCACAAAAGCACGGAGGAAAAAAAATTTCTTCACATTTTTCAGAAAATTCGTGATATCATAATTTATTTTCAATATTAGAAAAATTAATTTTTTGAATCTTAGAATCCTTATTTTAAATGTCTGTAGTTTTTTTTTTTTTTTTTTTTTTTTGAACCCCCTACTTTTTTTTTTTTTTTTTTACTAAATGGTCATATTTCTGTAATTTTTAAAAATTTACTTCTGCAATTTTATAGAGGATGATTTTAATCTCATTGGAAAATTCAAAACTTGACAATTGAATAATTGCTATTTCACAACATGGGAAAAAGACAACAGAATAAAATAATGAAAAGTCTAACATTATAAATACCGAAGAAGGCTTCCAGAAGATACTACGTGGAAGTTTGGAAAGAAGAAATATTTATCCAAGATTCATTTCGCGGATAGTACGATTATTAATTGTGTTGTGCACTTTAAACTGGGAGAAATAAACATTTGTATGAAATCACAAGATAATTAAAATAACGAATTAAGATACCTTTTATTTAAAGTTTCTTTTCAAATCTCCTATTTTTACAATCATCGCTTTCTACGGGTATTAAAAACATGTACACAAAAAAAAAAAAAAATCTTAAGGCAATTTCACTTATCAAAAAAAACAAATATATTCCAACTTCCCAAATCGATTACCGAAATATTCTTTATCCTTTCCAGAATAATCATAACTGACAGTGAAATAAGTTGAACAGAAAACAATTTAAATTGTAGATCCTTTTTTTTTTTTTTTTTGGCTTTTATCAGAAGACGGAAATGACAGTAGCCCTTGTATCTTTGTATGAACAGGATGCGTATTCAGTATAGGCTTCAACAATGTAACATATACAGCGGGATTCTTTTTTGAAAGAGAAAAGTAGCGTTGGTTTTATATCTTTTACTGCGGAGCAAAACATAGGTATAAAGGTAGATTTCGAAAATGGAATAATATGAAGCGAAGGTCGACAAGTAGCTTACACCTGTGATAAATAAAGGTCTTTTTTACAATCATTTTCCTTTTTTTTATTTTATGTATTTCAGGAAATAGATCTACCTCGCAAGAACAACACTATATGTTTTCAACAAGAGATAATTTAGTATAATAAGAAAAAAATTCAAAATCAAGTATTTTTCCTTTTTTTGTACGGATACAAAATAATTTATTCATAATAACTGACTTTCGCTCATCAACATAACACTTTCACCAATCATCACCAAAAAATTTAACTCGTTACCTTATAAATCGATGT
The DNA here is from genome assembly GCA_019974015.1 of Nephila pilipes. Lineage (NCBI taxonomy): Eukaryota > Metazoa > Arthropoda > Arachnida > Araneae > Nephilidae > Nephila > Nephila pilipes. The sequence goes on along the minus strand of BMAW01082967.1, from coordinate 782,587 downwards.
CTAATCCCCCCCCCCAAAAAATCATGCTTTTGTTTAAGTTATTTAAAAAGAAATATTAACTAATATTTTTACCCATAATGATATGCGAAATAATATGTATTTCCCAACTATAATTAAATAAAGTATTAATTCACCAAATGAAATATATATAAAGAATTTGTTTGATTTGGTGATTCTGTTTCTAAAAGTTATTCTATTTCTAACACACACACTAAATAACTAAAAGTTATTCTATTTCTTACGTTTTTAAGTATTTATTGTAAACAGATCAAAATGTAAAGATCGATTCCATGTTTTCATTTCATAGCAACAAGTTACATTGCTCTTAAAATATATTCAATTTAAAATTAAGGCAAACGATAAATTATTGATGTTTGAACAGAATATTGTCTTTAACATTTTATCGTTTTCTTTAATTTTAATGTTTAATTTTAAAATGTTATTTCCATGGCGAAATCATTTGCTTTCATTTTATTTGTTGTTAAAAGTTGACGCTGTGTTAGTATTTCAGAAGCTTGAATGATTTGATTGTTACGGCAAGATGGTGATGGTATATACAATAAAGTGATATTCTAAAAAATTATCAATTTATTTTTAAAAATATATTAATTTAATCATTCAAGACAGAGGTATTCTTTACGGGCAATGGTATTATCATATCTATAAATTTAACAGAACGCTTTTTTAGAATTACTTTATCCATAACACGCCAAAAATCTTATTTCTTGAAGAGTTTTTTAAATATAGGATAAATATTCAACAAAAAAAGGAAAATTAAATTTTTTGGAACTGACGTTAATGTAATATACATTCCTGAAAGGAAAACAAGAACATTTTTTTACCAAAAATATTCAAATCTACATTCTTTTCCGACTGTACACCTCGCATCTCCACATTACAATCTCTTAGTATACATTTCCCTTATTTAACACAACAAATAAAGAACTTAACTTTGATTTTATCCCTTAAAAATGTCTTTTATCTCTTACAAAAACATTAGTTTCTCTTCTGTTATCTTATCGAAGTGATAAGAAAGTGAAGATTTATGAAGTTGACAGAAGAGTTTCAGGTCTTCTGCAGCTATTTTAACGCTTATTTCACAATAGAATGGATTAGACATGATTGTCAAGAATTCTGAACTGATAATGAGTCTTGGAATCTTTTTAAAGAAGGTCAGATTTAAAAAAAAAAATCGCGCGTAGAATAGTTTAGATTAAGATTACTCGAAAAGATAAAAGGATGGGTTAGTAGCAGACACTTGATGTTGATTAGCTTAAGTGGTAACGTCATTTACAGGTAGAAGAAATGGACAAAAGGAATATATATATTTTGTAAAGTTTGGCACTTTTTTTTAAGTCGTATTTAACAAATTTTGTTACAACATAGCTTTCCCTCGATTATCTTACAAAACTCAGTAATTTTTTTTTAAATTCAGTTATATGATTCAATATAATTTATGAATTTCAAAATACAGTTTTACCATGGTTTTTCTGATTGAAAACTTCTAAACTTCTGCTTAACTTCAATTTGAACTTTTTTTCTTTGCATTCAATGTAAATAAAATTGATTTATAGGAGTATTTTTTTTTTTTTTTTTTTTTTGTAAAGATGAACAATTTGAGAATATTTCATTTTTCTAAACAAAAAATTTGTTAGACAATTATTTTTAAAAATTCCTTGAGAATACCAATTAGAAATCAAACCAAATGCGATATTAAAGTAATATAGTACATTAAAAATATTAAATTATAGAAACAAATTTGTGTCGCTTTATTAAAATTGTATGAATTTTTTTTAAATACATGAAAATATTATCATAGTTCTGATTAATTTTTTAGCGAGTAATTTAATTTTTGTTTAACGGTATGGCCAAATTTTTTCATCAACCTACAAGACTTAAAACTGCTTTTTTTTTCGCTCAGCCTTTTATTTTTCATGATGGCATATGTGTTACAAGTTCTAAAGGATTTTTGAAATCAGTATAAAGTTATGAAAATTTTTCCGATTTTTTTTTCTGTATAATAAACGCTTGATAATTTTAAGCATGGAATAAGGATTAAATAAATATTTTTTAAAAAAATTACAAAATAAGATATAGTTGTTTTATCACTGTTTTTCGTAGAATCGGATAGAAAAAAAATTGTACAGCTATAAATGACACTAATACAACTTAATCCGTACACAAAATTGCGAGAAGCGTTTTTAACTAATTGAGAAAAATTGTTTAAAAATATTAAAAACTTGTATCAGTAGTAAGGATTTTAAAATATTGAAATATTTTGAAAAAAAAATTATTAATAATTGTTTGTTTAGAAGCGATGTTTTTCCATGACCACTAGGGTACTGCGGTCACTAGAATTCAATTAAAAAGAGTTTAAAGTATATTTCAAACTGAGCCATTAAAACTAAAGAAGCCTTGTTGTTGCATTTACTTGTTATTCAGAGATGCTTTTTCATCAAAGCTAACATTTAAAAGTTTATCGTAGCATTATTAAGCATTTGTTATATTATTTGTATTCCAATAAATAAAAACATTCAATACAGAAATCAAATTCAAATCAATTCAATATAAAATCTGCATTGCGAATTTTTAAAAACAATGTGTAAAAAACGTCAAATTTGAAAATAGTACGTAAACACTTATATTATGCGAGGAATGTCAAGATAACTTTTTTTTAAAAAAAATGACACGCACACACACCAGGCACAATATCACGTTCTTCACCAATGGAAGCTATCAAAACACAGATCTTGAAAATCATGCAATTAAGACCATTTTCACTATTGAACATCGAGGACAAGCGTAAGGTCATCAGAAATCTTCAAGATGAGAAACCATGCGGAAAACTCATCAAATCAATAAAAAGTTTTTAAAAAACCGCAAGTAAACAAAGAAGCATCCATTCAAGTTGTAAGCGAGTTTATTCCAAGGTTTTGTAGCACACAGTTTATTTCAAACGAGAGAAAAAGAAACATCCCCCTTTTTAAACTCTCTTCTATTAAATTTTTTGATTAAAGTTTTCGCTTCTTTTTACCAGCTATCGCTGATGACTTGAGTAAGAGGGGAGAGTAACCTGATGCGAAAAAGATTCTACACAACTACACCCACGCAAGGCAATCTGAAGGGAAGCAAAACAAAAGCAAGGATTATTTCTCCTTTCTGTTCAAGGCTCAATTACTTCTGTGCAGAAACAAACGCCCCGAGATCCACCTTGCAAAAGAAAACAAAAAAGAAAAAGGATGAAATCTCTCCATCGACAATAGACAAAGGGGTATATCCACTTGTGAAGACGCTTCACCAAACAACTGGCAATTATCCTATTCACTAGCTTCGTAGAAAAATGCCGATTTTTTTTTAAAAAAAAAAATTATAATCAGAGTTTATGTAGAAATAAATAATAATTCTAATAATTATGAAACGAAAATAAAAAAAAATTCATTTTTTAAAACAATCATCACAGCTTGAGTCATCGCCGTGACTTCCAACTTTCCTCCAAGAATGCACCAGGTAAAGAGAGCCATCAATCAAAAACTGAAATCGCATTAAATCGAGACGAATTACGAGAAATGGTAGGCAATAACCACAACAATAATATTGTCATCGGGTGGGCATGCCAGTCAGGGGAGGTTTTCCGCGAATGTTTAGCACGGTTGAAAGGGAAGCCGCGTGTATTTTTCATTCCCTGTACTTGGTCCGAAGCGACTTTGCACAAACACAGGTGCACGTAACACAGGTACGGCATAATAAATGGAATCTTAAGTGTTTCTTCAAAACAAATACATTGCCCAAGACGTTTCTTGGTAAGATGCGTGATGTCCCAACACATTCATATCAAAGAGGAGATAAAACAATCACAGTTTTTCATTTTTTTCGATTACGGAATAGTGAAGAACAAAAGTGTGAGTGATTGCTTTGGCTAATGTGTCTAGACCGAAGCCATCTGAAAACTGCATAACAAGTGCATACGTCGATGATAAAGTTTGTTGTGAATGATACGCAAGTAATAGTACTATAATCTTATTCTTAAAAAAAAGGCACGAATTCTCATATTTTTGTTAAGGCACCTGCGTACTTAAAATATATTAAGTCTCCATTCGTTCGAGTTTTCAAACAGACACAGAAATGTTTATATATTTTTACTGGCACTAATATAGTTATACGTTTCTGTAAATGCGTTGATGATACTATGTTACTCAATAAAAACTGATGAACTTTTACATCTGTTTACTTTAGGGGGGGGGGAATACACAATTCTGCAAGAGTTTTTCTTCCTGCTATCTGACATTTTAGAAATTTTTTAAGGAAATATATATGCAGACTATCTCTGACTTATGACGGAATTCCGTTCCGAATAATAGGCCGTAAGTCGTTAAGTCAAAGTTATATTTTCAACGCTATTTTCCTTCAAACAGATTATAAAATTTCAAACTATGTAAGTGTTATCATTGGACATCATTTGAAAAATACATTTGTAATAGATTATCTTTCTTTATATATCGCTATCTCTCTTTATTTACCGTTTTTTTATATTTTTTATGATCTTAAATCACAGAGGTCATGAGTTGCGAATAAAGTGTATACATACATACTTAGATTTTAAGTCACAACAAGCTGAATAAAAAGTATTAAAATTTTTTATAAATATGTTAAGCATTACATATTTCTTATCGATTTCTGCACGCATATTTCCCTTTAAATTTATTCATTCTTAGACAACGCAAAACAGATGCAATTATATGCATCGTTAACGTCCAATCTTATATAGTTACAAATATTAATACTTCCAGCCCATTTTGATGATTTCATTACACCGATAACAATGCGTAGTTTTCATCTGATATGTTAAATATTTGTTTCCACACCTCTCTGCAACAATTATACCTTTTATGTGTGTTCTTTCAGACATACTTTTATTCTTCCCCATATACAAGTATAAGTCGTCTTCATTAAATAAGATCAACCAATTAATCATTCACTATTATAATTTAGTTCTTTTCTTTAAAACTATCTGACGCTTTGATTCTTGTAGAATCATGAACAAAATCGAATGTTACAAACATTGCATTTTATTGTAAATAAATTCTTACACAGACTCTTGCAAGTAAATTCCGAGATGCAAACTTACTTCATATTTATGATTTAATATATTACATCCATCTTTAAGCATAATGTTTAACATGTACAGCATAACTGAAGTTTAATTTATAAATATTATATACATCAACCTTTTCTAAAAAAAAAAAAAATCAGTTTTAGAGTAAGGTTAAAAATCACCTTTTAAATATACTTTGGATATAGAATTTGCACAAATATTCGAAAACACATGATCACAATACAAGATCAAGTGTTCTGTCTTGAAGCGATAATGAAAGGTGTTAATATCATCAAATGGATTGTGTTAAACCATGCTTTGCGGGCTGGGGATTTTCCTTCTTTGAATAGCAGAGGATATGCCACTTAGCCAAAAATATTAACGTGATTTGCTGTAAGTACCAAGTAGCAATAGATGAATAATATTTTTTAAAAAAAATAGTTTCGAAAGTATTAATTTCTGATTGCACTCGGAATTTTCTTTGAAGCTTTACGGGTATTACCTTGAATTACAACCACATGTTTTGACTGCGACAAACGTGATTACCAACTTTTCATTCACTAGCTTCTGCGAATCAAATACTCTCATTTCTCCCAATCCATAATTGTAATAATAATGTTAAAAAGCCTTAATTACTTAAAATAAAGAAAGCAATAAAATTTTGGGATGAATGAATACGTGGATAACTGAGATAAAAAAAGAGCATTTTTTTTTTATCAATGCTTGAAATTAATAGTTTTATTAATTTTGTAGCACAATTATCACATTTAAGATGACTTATAATCATTATTTGAATTTTATGAAGCAATGAAGAAAAAGCTTCTTAAAGTCTGCAAGTCGTTTTTGTAAAAATTGTCTTATATTCTAGTCATCATGTTGTCACAACTCAACACCAGTATCGTACTTGCAAGGTTCTTTATATTGTCTAATTTTGAGATTAATGAACCAAAATATAACTATTTAGCGTTAAAGAAATAATTAAATTAAAGAAAACCATATTTATCCACCGAGAGAGTTTCTATAACTCTTTCTTTCTCCAAAATAAATAAATAAAAGAAAATTTTTAAAAAAATCTCATCCATATCAAATGTGAGAAAGTATCATTATGCCTAAAAAAGAAAATCAAACTGCCTTCCTGCTTCTCACTGTGGGATATTTCCGTTACTCCTAGTTAAATCACGCGAATACACAGTCGCAGTTAAAATATATTTCCTCTCCTTAATTAAACAGTTCCTCCAGAAACACGCTGGTAGAATTATTAGCAGGGATACATCAGTAGCACACGACGGATACGCATTTTGAATATAATGAGGCATCGTGACGTCTAGTATATCTAAAAAATACAGAAACTATAAAATGGTTTTGAATAAAGCTTAACTTCCACGTGAATAATAACCATATTTCATATAATAATTTTTGAACACTCTTGTATTTAGTAATATTATTAATTCGATTTTAATTTACTTAAAACAAATCAAATTAAGAATTTAACCACTGTTGCACTGACTGTTTGACTATGGAAGTTAATCAGTAAGACGGAAAATCGCAGAAAAGATAAAAACGAATTCTTTCGAGAATTTTATTAAATTTCTTTCAAAATTGTTGCTGAAAAATGAATCAAAAAACATTGCAAGTAATTTTGGTTCTGATGGATAATTTGTAATGATGTCGGACGGATGGGAAGGAAAGGTCGACATCTCTAAAACAATTTAATTTATTAACAGAAGCTCAGCTACAGAACAAATCTATCCTCTCTCTCCCCCCTCTTTTTCTGAAAGCTTGTACAATATATATATCAGTCTTAATTAGCATGATCATGTTCTCCTCTTCGGAGGAAGCATTCTAATAAAAATAATTTCTAAGGACTGAAAATTCCCCTAGAGGACTGTTAGTGACAAGGTCGCGGATAGACCAATCACAAATTTATTTCAAAGATCATGCTTAGCAACAAGGGAAGAGATCGATTCATTTATGATAAAGTTGAATACTTCTATCAATATACTTTGTAAAGTAACAATAACAACAATAAAAAAGAGCTAGGTAAACATATTGGGCTTGAATCATTTCAAGCCCCCTTCTCAGTAACAAAAACTGTTTTCAATGAAAACGGTCTATGGTTCCAATGGTCAGCCCAATTGCAAAAAATGGATGGTCTAGTAATTTAATTATATTATTATACTCAAGAGACCTTTGACTGTCAACTGGGACTTTTTACTAGGAAGAATATCTTTAATCAATAAGATAAATAAAAACCATGATCGAACCCTGAGTGGAAATTTCAATCTCAAAGCATCCACTCCACATCACGTAAGAACTTGGAACCTTCACAGATTTTATACGCACCAGCCCCGTTACTAGAGACGTAAGTAGCATCAGGATTCGAACCCATGATTCCACGAAAACAGCGCCGGCCATGAGTTTACGACCGTGACCACTCGGTTACAGTGGTCCCTTACGGACTCAAATACGGCCAGTTACGGTCTTTGAATCTCATCAGATATCCTCTGAGTAATTTTAACTGATAATGTGAGTTTGTATCGAGATCTAAGAAAAATTAACTATTTCACAAATCCTGTTCCTTGAACTGAATTCCGGTTTGATTGATCAATTGTTTATTAATTTCACACTTAGAAACAACACTTGGGATACAGGCGACGGAACACGTAATTTTGAGCTTCGGTCAAGTGACGATGCCTGAGCTGGCACCTCCCTCTCTAAAGTTCCAAAACACACAAACAAAAGGACTTGAAGCCTTGACAGATTTAACGTTCATCGGCCCTTAAGGAGTACCAGGAATCGAACCCCCGACTTCATGCGGTTCGAGTTCTGATATTCCTTTTTGGGCAGTACAACCCCAACCGCGAATTCGTGATTATAACCACTAAGTTACCACGGACACAACCGAGTTCTTTTTTTCGAAAACTGTATCAAAATTGGAATCTTCGAATGCACGTGTTTGATACTTCGTTTCCAGATGAAGAGTTAAATTCGTTGACTCATGTCTTTACAGCTTGTTTACTTTATGTGGTGTCTATTCGTGGCTTACCTTGCTTGCTTCGTTTTCTTCTGCCTACTCTTTCACTAACTCTCTCTTGAGTCACTGCATTCAGATTTTCTTCGGTCTGATCAAAACCTTCGACCTTCAATGTTTTTGTCTTCCTGGAGACAATCACCCACGTTTTCCTCTTGAGTTGAGTTTCAAATCCTTGAGTACCACTGCGATCTTTCGACACTAATGTAGCCTGTTTATCAGTGGAACTTCCTTACCAGTGATTTTCGAAAAAATGGTAAGGAAGTAATTAGTATTTTATCGAAATAAAAAAGAAGCTTTAGCTTAAATTTTACCCAAAATAGAAGACAATTCATATTTTTTTATATAATATTCTACTTACAGAAAAAAAATTGCAAAGACTATTCTGCCCTTTAAATACTTTTAAAATCCAATTCATGATAATATTACGGCTCTTTGGTTCATTTTCCCCATTAGCATGCTGAAAAAAGCCTAAATTCTCGTTAGAAGCTGTTATTTTAAATACACTAATTAAAGTAATATCAATAAGATACTAATTATATTATTAAACTAAAAATACATAAATATTGGAATAAAAATAAATACGAGTAATCGTTAGAAGAGAAACTATATTAGATTCTGACAAATACAAAAGAGTCTCCTTAACTCTATCCCTTTTAAACCGTATCTCTGTATTAGCCGGATCTGCCAGCCCGAAAAATTTGTTTTTTTAAGGTATCCTACTACGTTCGAAACCATGATTTTGAAAAAATGTATAAATGAATAATTTTTTTTTTGATATTTAGTATCATCTGAATTAGAATGTACATAAAAAAAGCATTTCAAAAGTTTTATTACAATGAAAAAATTTTAAAATACAATTTTTTAGTATAAAATAAGGAAAAAACTAGCACATTTTCAAAATATTCTCCTTTCATGAAAAATCTCTCTATAACATTGTTATTCAGCATATGTATTGATACGACACCTGCACAGAGCCTGAAATAGGATTTTTTAATAATTCACATTATTTGCAGAGTTATAAGTCGAAATAATAACAAGCGTTTTTTTTTAAAAAAAAATTCCTCCACTCTTATGCATTAAAATGTGAATAAATCCACTTATATTCCATACATTACAAAAATCTTAATTCAGGATCTTAAGAATAATATGAAAAACATTTCTACCAAATTCTATCAATATATAGAAAAAACATTTGAGTTATCACCTTTCAAAAATTGTAAACAAACTGAAAATTATATTCTTCAGAAAAGGGGTTTAAAGTCAAAACTTGTTCAGAAAACAAAAAAAAAATGTCTGATATTAAAATACTTATAACTTGATTTCTATGTATCGTAGTTACAAATGGAAAGTAGCTTTATTTTCTCAAAAATTCGAGTTTTTAGCGTAGTCGGATACCTTATTTTGAACAATGATCAGCAAATTTCAATAATAACATTTATTTGTTTCATCCACGTATTTTGACACATTATTTCCTTTTCTGAAATTTTCTAATAATGAATGCATGAAAAGAAAAGAAGATGAACTTTACAAATATTCAGTGCAAGGCAACAAAATCTTAGTTACACCTCTAAACATCTGTAACAAATGACATAAGATATTACATTATTTAAATGAAAAATGCATTAAAGCAACTGTAAGCGCAGTTCTTTCGTTCACATAGTAGGTATCTTCATCTTCTATATATGAATATCATACTCTATTTGTTCGATATAAAGATGATTTTCTTCAAGTACATTTTTGTTTCATTACATTTTTTCTTATTCTCCAGGTATCCCATGTTTTCGCTAAAGCCCTGGTCCCAATTAATCCGACTCAATGAGGTTTTACAGTATTTTAAATGTTCTTTTAATTTTAATGGTGTTCATTTTTTTTCTTTGCATTCTTGTAAACAAAAAAAAAAAAAACCTAAGATAATATTAGAATCATTAGGATAAAAAGCTCTTAATTTCTGAAATGAGTTTTATTTGAATTAATCTTAAATTCTTAAGAATATTTTAATTTTTAAGGCATAAGGACAAAAATCTAAATTTAAGCATTTTATACGCATGCACAGCTTTAAAACAAATCGCTACTCAATGTTAAAATATTGCTGCACTTCAATAACATGCTTCAAGCTTTTAAAAAAAATTGGAAGGGGGGGGTGAAGGACAATATTTTGAGCGCGATATGACAAAAGAGAATTAAAAGAGGGAAATTGAAATTAAGTGTTTATCTTTAAATGAAATCAAATCATACATCTAAATCATGAAAAGTTATATTTAATTTACCTATTAAGTTTACAGCAATTATAGCAAGTTTATAGAATAATTAGTATAAAATATTACAAAATACAATTTTTCTTAAAAAAAACTAATCTAACAATTTGGAATTCACTTATAACCATTATATGATTAATTTTATATTAATTTTGTTTCAATGAATAATCGCTGTGTTAGAAACACACGTAAGACTATTGGCAACAGACTTCGCTAATTTGAACCATTATCAACATACAAAAACAGCAATTGAAGTGACTTCGCTATCCGAAGTTCCATATCACATCATGTTAAGTCTCCGGACTAAACTGAATTTCACACAACAACTTTCAATATCAAAAACTCTTACTTTCAGTAGAATCAAGCCTCCAAACCATAACCCATCGGTAATTAGTCTGACTCTTGCAGTCATAATAAAAACAAACTTATTTTAATTCCCTTAAATAAATTAAAAAAATTTTATGTCTGTTTCTCACAAATTGGACAAAAATGGCTTAAAAAATACGGATATATGAAAAGACTAATAATAATAAGAAGAATTGGATATGTAGGATAGTAATATATATATCCAATGCCCGTCTCCGACCTTTGAGTCATGAGTGGACGAGCAACCCAATACAGTGAAGAACGATAATATATATATATATATATATATATATATATATATATATATATATATATATATATATATATATATATATATATATATATATATATATATATATATATATATGCACTTCGCTGAAGAAAAAAATGAGAGTATTTTGTGAAATAGATTCATTCAATGTCAATAGCCACTTAGTTACGTTAGCTTTGTTACCGTTTTGATGTGAATCACGAAAATTGGAAATCTTGGAAAACACAGGCCAATATCCGAAAGGAAAGTTTTTTCGATACACTCCACTGCTTTTGAAATTCTAAAACAATTCAGTTTTTGAATAATAGAAAAGAATTGCTTTTCTTTCATTGTTAGAGTACCAGAGAAAGTTATGCAAAAGGAAAGGGAAAGAATCCCTCAATTATTCCAGAAAGAGAGTCTAGTTACTTAAATTGTTTTTATAGATCAAAGATGGACTGTTGTTGAATACTGAGATATCAACAAAAAATTTACGGTGAATGTTGCCCAGACATTACAAACAAGCTGCTAAGACATTACAAGTAAGCAGGCAAGATATATTTTATACGGTGTAATTATGTGAATATTATGTTACAAAGAAAAAAAATGCCATTTCTGTTTCTAATTGCAGTGGGTCGATTTACAATGCCTATATTTTATATGTGATATTTGAAGTCTCGAATGAAATTATAGAAGCAATAAACATAAAATGTGCATATTCTCTTTTTTTTTTTTCTTCATACAACAAAACATGATGTTTATAGGTTTGAAATGAAATACAAGACATTCTTCAATACTCATCCAAAGATCAACTTTTAAGTAGATTTCTTAAGATGTGCACGAAATAGACTTAAATATCGTAAAAGCAAATCTTAATTTATTATTTTAAAAGCAAAATAAGAAATTTTACATCTTCAGTTTTTAATATGAAACAATATAATGCTATTTTATAAAAAAAAAAAAATTCGGTAAAAAAAGTTGCGATAATACAGCCGTTTAAATATAAATTGTAAAAGAGCTATCTATTTTATATTTTATTTATTCCAATAACATGGTTATGTTTTACACATGTGAGGTTTTTGTTAAAAAAAAAATCGAGTCACAGCTATCTCGGCATAAATTTATATTGCAAGCTATCAACAAAGAGAGAAAATTTTAATTGAAATAAAATAAAATTAAGGAAATAAACGAAACCCCTAAAAGTGCTATGACTAGAATTAGTGGTCACCACACACAATAGCCAAGGGATTTCTTCATCTTTAAGCTACCGTGTTATTTGCGCTCAAGGTCGTCCGCATAATAGGAAATCAGATCGAAACAGGAAAATTATCTAGAGTGATAATATTCTGGAATGACGTAATGCTTTCAGGACATGTTAAGAATATATCCTTATAATTGAATTTTTAAAACCTTAATTTTAAAATTTAGAAAGTAATGCATATAAAAATGCGCACCTTTAACAAGATATTAAATGACATGACAAAACTAGAGAAAAAAAAAAACCAAAGTAAATGAGAATTATTAAAATTTCATTGATTATCTACAACTAAGAACAAAATTTTGTTTCACGGGTTTATATTTATATTCATTAAGCAATTTTTAAACAGAGTAATTCGAAAAATACTTCTCCGAGATAAACAATTATTCGAATTTGCAGCAAACCACTACTTGCCATTAAAATGTTGCTATGGATTAACAATATGTTGAATTTTTCTCATTGCGAGATGAGAAATCTCGTTTAACCCTCAGACTGCTTATCTCACGATTTCCATGCGCAAATAAAATTGGAATTTTTGCATCTAAAATTGGTTTCTCTGACCATCTGTTCTTTCGAGCTAAATCATTATTTTAAAAAAAAAAGTCTTAGAAAGAAAATTACATACTATACATTTATATTTCGAAATATGAATAAGATTTCAAATATGTACTAATAGGCAATTTTTTATGTCAGATGTTAAATTAAAATCTTTTCCGAATCCATTATTATACGAAAAGAAAATATATACAAAATATTAAAAACCTATCTCCATAAATTTACGACAAGATAGCACTTCCTTCGATTTTTATAAATTTATCATTATTTTTTAATACAACACTCGAATATTAGTTTTAAAAGACTATATAGAAGAAAGTTGATAGGCTATGTTTATCACAAAAATAGTTTTAGAATTAATAGCGCGAAATAGAACTATTATATTCACATAATAAATTAACATTTAAAAAAACATATAAAAATGAAATTATAAAGAATTTTAGGATAATTGTTAAGTACATTTTATATGTAATTGGATCCATTTGCTAACAATTCCGATAATATTTTTTGAAATTAAAATATTTATTTTACAATTTGATATCATTTTCATAATTGCACATTTTTTTTAAAAAAATCATTTATTGTTACTTATTAAAGACAGTGTCAGATATTTTGAGCATTTATCTTTTCACCATTTTGTTTATTATAAAAATGCAATAACAACAATGATAATTTTCTGTATGAAATTTATTTCAGTTTTAATAATTTATGGAAATATGGAGTGATTGTATTGTCTTATTTTATACCCTATTGAAAGAATTTTGTGTTACATAGACACGTAAAAAATAACACAAGAAATTTTTAAAATAAAATCTTACAACTTAATTAAATAGCAATATATATGTACAATATATTAATTTAAGTTTGTTATGTATTTGGAATGTGTACTTATTGACAA